>JANAVB010042819.1:5875431-6414494 GCA_029216955.1 Iris pallida
GCTGGAAGAGTAGCACATAACTGGGCTCTGCTCGGCCAGGTGAGCCTGGTTGGAAGAGTTGCTCATAACTGAGCTGCTGAAGGGATGCACATAACTGAGCTGGATGCACATAACTGAGCTGCTGAAGAGATGGTAGGATGCGCCTGGCTGGAGGCGCATGACATCTGCTGCGCCTGGCTGACAGTGCATGGTGACTGCTGCGTCCATCGGAAGGCACATGGTGGTTGCTGCGCCTATCTGGAAGGCGCATGGTGACTGCTGTGCCTATCGGAAGGCGCATGGTGGTTGCTGCGCCTATCTGGAAGGCGCATGGTGGCTGTTGGCTGTAGATCTAGGATCCTTCCTTTGTAGAAATTCTCTTTTGTACAACCTTTTCTAGACATGTAATAGACTTTTATATATAAATAAAAAGTCCTTCTTCGAATGTCTATGGCTTATTTGATTAGCTGTCTGAGTTCTGGCGCATAAAATGCCTGGCGTATGGGCTTTCTGGTTGTAAAATTCCATGCTTCTACAAGACCCCCTTCAAAGTTTTTAAAACTTTTGAATAAATTTTGGAATACTTTGAATAAGAAGCATGGAGGTCAGGGCGCATGATTTTTGGGCGCATGCTTGTTCGGGCGCATGCTCCTTTCAGTTGATGATGATGACGCCTTGGTAATCCAAAAGATTAATGATGATCTTTTGGTTGTATTTGTTGTTATCTCCTCACGGAACCCGAAGCGACGGCTGAGATTACACGTCATCGGTTCACGCGTGCGACCAAGCCCTATAAATAGGTAAGGGTTGGAGAGAGAGAGAGAGTTCATCTGCTCTGTGCCTTTGCTTTCTTTAGAGTTTTTCTTCAAAACCCTAACTTTTTCTTCTCTGAGAGAATGGCTCCCAAGACTCCTCGCGGTGGTGCCGGCAAGGGGAAGGAGAAAGCGAAGGAGCCGGCGAAAGTTGTAACGGCTGACGTTCCCCGACGGCCTGTCGAAGTTCGGCCGGAGGTGGTTGGTAAGTCTCGTTTTTTCCGTACACCAACGCACATAGACCTTCGGTCTTTAATGATGTGCCGCGGTCTTTGTTCGCCGACGCACATGGGTTTAGACCCTGATGATGCGTCGAGGCTGCTGACGCGCATGGGCTTAAACCCTGATGATGTGCCGAGGCTGCTGACGCGCATGGGCTTAGACCCTGATGATGCACCGAGGCTGCTGACGCGCATGGGTTTAAACCCTGAATGTGCCGAAGCTCTTCTTTCTCTTGTTGCTTCTAACATTTTTTTGATCTTTGCTAGTGTCAGTAGCGATCCCGCCTTTGAATGAAGTGTTCTTGGAGGCTGTCTTCAACCAGATGGGAGTAGAGTATGATGAGGAAGTGATAAACCCCGCTCAAGAGGCTCTTATGCTGGATCAGCCTCCCGAGAGAATGACCCAAATCCGTGAGCAACAGTATGGGTTCCTCAAACGAATGATGGAACGTGGTGTTTTAAAATCTTCCACATCTGATAAATTGACCTTCTTGAAGCCTGAGTTCCTATTCGGAGACCGTCTCACTTCTACTGATGCGACGGTGTTGAAGGTCAAGGAGGACTGGTTCTTTACAGCGAATGGGGTGCATATGACTGTTAAGCAACTTGAACGTCAATGGCCTTTGACATCCTTCTGTCGCCTTGTTTCCCAGAGGGGGATGTCTTGGGATCTTACCCCTTCTCAGGGGGGAGCGGTGACTGGCGTCATCCAAATTGATTCTACCTTCGACCAAAGGGATACTTTGACCGCCACACGGTCTGGGTCTTCTTTCACCTGGCGGACTCTACGCCCCGGGAGCCTCTACAGTGACGTACCCATTGATACGTTTGCTTATAGTGCTTCGACCTTTACATATCGTTTGTTTTTGATGGAACGCTCATACCCGAAAGGAGATTTTCGGATAGAGGGTTGGTGCCATTACGTTTCCAAGTGGGATAAACTGACACTCTGGATCTTGTCACGGTTTCGGACCGAGCTTCGAGAGATTGGGTTGACTGCCGCGATCCGTGCTACCCAGGCGGGTGTTGATCTCAACAGGCACATGTTCCTCGTACTACTGGAGATGTTTGATGTCCATACCGGGACCTTTTTTACTCCGGTGGGGGAATTAGGGTTCGTACTTTATGAGATGTACGAGGTGTCAAAACTCCCTTGGGGGTCGGAACCCTATGAAGAGTACTTTCCCACTAACGAGGAACTTCAAGTCCTGGGGGACAGGGCTGAGGAGATGACGGCCGTCTTCAAGGAAGTGGCGAGTCATCATTACTATATGCAGAGACGGGATAGGAACGGGATGCAGCCTCATGTGACCGCTTGGAAAGATTATGTCTTTAGACAAGACAATGAGGATCCCTCACAATTTTTCACTCCACCGGCGCTCTCTCGTAGCGAAGTGTTGTCCGAAATGAGCAGGTTAGGGAAGAAAAATCCCCGAGGAAATGAGGACCAGCAGTCAGATGCACGCTCCTACAGCTGCTTCTGGGATCTTGCTTATCGAATGTCACCCAAGGCGGTGTTGGCGTCCTACCTGATGATATGGCTCCGGGATTGCGTGTTCGCGGGCGGATCCGGTACCGTAGAGAGGGTAACCCGAAACTTAATCCTGCCAGCCGTGAAGCTGGTCTTCGGCCGGCGTTTGGCTCTTCTCTCCGCAATGGTATGTAACCTGCAGCGAGGTTTGAGAGAGTTTGCTGGAAATATGATTCATGACAGAGGCCGAAATAATAACTTCCCGCGCGCCGAACTGCCGTTTCACTATTTGATGGGATGGCTGATTTTGCATCATCCCAGTGTGATGAGTCCAGGCTCGGAAGAAGATTATAAGGCTGGAGATGCACTCCTTCGTCGTTTCAATCGGAGGAGCTGGTCACATACTGGTGTCCCTGTTTGTAGAAAGGTTTTATCCCGTCTTCAGGGTTGGGAAATTACCAAAGTTGGTCCAATCTACTTGGACTTTGAGGCCAACGAAGATCTAAGGGATCTGGGCGAAGGTACCACCACTCTGCCTCAATGGAGATTTCGCTGGTTGCAGAGTATCCGGCCATCTCATCTGGTATACCGGAACAGGAATCAGTGCTACCTGGAACCATATTTGCCAAGCCGCTTTGTGCGGCAATTTGGTTATGCCCAGATGATGTTGGATAACCCCAGTATTTCTCTGGGGTATATTGGAAGTTTGTTGGATGGTGCACGAGCTTGGCATTATTATAATGCCGGATGTACCGGGGCTCGTTTTACGTTGCCCGCCCCAGATCCGCGGCCGCCCATTCTTTACTCAGCCGCCAAATTTTACTGTGCTATGGCTGTTGCGCCCTCCGGATATGACAGGGAGACCAGTCTTATTGCAGGCACCCAGTTAGCGATGACCGGGAACGTGCCGGTGAAGGCCCGATCGCATCGTCCGTCAGGGATAGGTCACCGGAGTGCCCCTTCTGCCTCTCAAGCAGAACCCTCGGGCGATCGATCAAAGCGATCTGCAGACGAAGGGATTGAATCTCCTGTACCGAAGAAGCAGAAGAAGGCGTCGTCACCGACAGCGTCATCGGATTCAGCGTCCGCAGAGGTAAGGGCGTCCCACATAATCTGATTTTGGTTCCACTATTTACGAGGCTTCACCTTCTTTTATAGGAACCGTTAAAACGAAAACCTCGTACTCCAAAGTCGGGTGGGAGCAGGCGAGAAGGGACTGCGGGCTCGTCTGAAATGCGTATCCCGCCGACCATGATGTCTCCCATGGAGGAAGATCCGGAGGATGCTGTTGACGTGGAGATTCCGGTATCCCCAGATTATGTCAGGAGGGAAACTGAGGGTGCAGCAGCTTCCGAGACGGCAAAGGCCAGAACGGAAGCTTCAAGTGCCGAAGGTTTAACAAGCACGTCGTTTCCTGGTGGTGAAGAAGAATGGAGTTCGTCGTCTTCCGATGACGTTGCTCCAGAGCTGCAAGAGCCTGTTGCGAAGGCAACAGAAGTAGTTGAGACAGAGGAGAGGGTTGATTCCCCTCCTTATCATGATGAGGGGAGGTCGGCTGTATCATTGCCTAGTCCTACCCCGGCTTCAACCGTGGAAGTTGAGGCGGCTACCACTCAGGAGGTAGCGACAGATTCTGTCCCTGTTGAGGGACTCGATGATGAGACCCGTCTGTCAGTCAAGACCGCTACGACAGGTCAAGAGACAAGTGATAATCTTTCTATTCTGCCAAGGGAGGTACCAACCGTTGATAGGACGTTGGGGGTAGAAGAGGTGGCTGTTGACGTCGGAGGTTCCTCCGGGCTTGAGAAGGATAAGGGTGTAGAACCCTCTGTAGCTCCTTCTACTTGGGGGACCATCTCGACGCCTGTGCCGGCTCCTTCTGTTGCTTCGGCTCCTCGGGCTAGAAGTCCAGCCCCTGTTGATGAAGAGCCCATTGATGCCGAGGTTCAAGCCTCGCTGGTTGAGGTTGGCGGATCTTCTTCCGGTCCACAAACTGTAGTAGCTCCTCCAACTCCTGCCATGACACCGCAGGTCCTGGCGGATGCAGACGAGTATGTGAAATTCCTCGTCGAGGGGGTGTACAAAATGTTGCAGAAGGGTGTATCTGCTGTAATGGATGCCAATGGGAGTTTTGCGACGGCAAAAGCTCTGGCAATGCCCTGTATCGAGCTGATTCGTATTCACCAAGACCACGACCATATGGCCAAAATTCTGGAGGCTTCTGTGATTGAGCTGGATGAGCGGCTCGCGGAACTTCAACGCATCCAGCGAAACGACCTCTCTGTCCTGATAGATGCGGAGAAGGGGAAGCTTATTGCCGAGATCGAGTCTTCATACCAGGCCACCGTGGGCGTTTGGGAGCGCGAGGTGGCTGAGACTGAGGCTGCGGTAGAGCAGTTATCTCAGTCCATGAAGACGACGGTAGAAACTCGAGCTGTATTGGAAGCTAATATCGCGGATATCGACACCCAGATGCGCCGTCTTGAAGACCAACGGGCCCGACTCCAGTTAGAGGTCGAGCGTGTCCGGGCTGAACATGCAGCATTTAAGAAGGATGAAGCGACTTTTACTCAGCGGACTCTTGCCTTGGCGCAGCAACGACAACAGCTTGATGTGAAGCATGCGAGTGATACTTCCGCTGGGGCCGTTGAATTGATGCGCCAAGAAGCAGAGCGACGAGTCCTGGCGACGGTGGAGGCCCGCGCAGTCGACTTAAAGCTTCGAGTCAGGGAGCTCTCAGCCCATCCTGGGGAGATTCAGGGACCATAGCTTTTTCCTTTTTCTTTTGTGTTCTTTTGCAACCCTTACTGGGGGATGATGTAGCTTCTTGTACTCCTTTCTCAGAAGAATAAAGAAGTCTACAACCTTTTTTGTGATGTGTTCATCTTTTGTTGTCATGAACTTGATGATTTGTGTGGACCTATTATCTTTTGCGCACCTTGGTTTTCAGGTACAGATAATAAGTTTGAAGGAACCATTATGTTTGCTCAGAGGTAATGTGGACATGGCAATCATTGGGTTCGAAATGATAGAATCTCCCTACTCAGAGGTATTATGGACGTGGTAGGAATGATCTTGGGGGATACGCTGAACAACTCAGAGGTTATATGGACGTGGAAGTTATGCGATCCATGTACAATAACGCAGGGGTTGTTTGTACAAGATGTTTACTCAGAGGTAATGTGGACGTGGTAAACATGAAGGGTAGCGTAGGCTTACGAAGTGTAAGATTCTGCTTTGTAGGGTGTAGAGAGACAACTCAGAGGTAATATGGACGTAGTTATCTTTCTACTGGAAGATGCCACGGAACAGCTGGGTTCCGGAAGCGTATGAGTTTGTGGAAAGAGGTTGTTTGGGGAAGTACATGTCTGGAGGATGTCAAGAATAGTACTTTTTTAGGAACTTGCCGTTGATGGGCATCATGAACAAGTCCCCATTGGGTTTGGCGAGGCGGTAAGCACCGTTTGAGTATACCGTCTCTATGATGAAAGGTCCTTCCCACTTGGGCTCGAACTTTCCTTGTGTCTTGTGGGTCAACACCATTGGTCTTCTGACTGCTAAAACCAGGTCGCCAACTTGGAAAGTCCTCTGTTTGACCTTCTTGTTGAAAGCCTGTGATATACGAGCTTGGTAGAGCTCGATGCGTTGTTGAGCTAGGAGACGCTTTTCGTCAAGTGCCTCCAGTTCCCGCAGACGACGACGTTGATTGTCCTCTTCTGTGAGTTTGTTTGTGATTGCTACGCGGAGCGAAGGTATCTGTATCTCGAGAGGCAGTACTGCTTCGCTCCCGTAGACCAGGAAGAATGGAGTGTTGCCTGTTGGGGTCCGTACCGTTGTGCGGTAGGCCCAAAGGCATTCGCCAAGCTTTTCGTCCCAGTCGCGTTTGTTGGATGACACGACCTTTTTGAGCAGCCTAACGATAGTTTTGTTGAATGCCTCAGCCAATCCGTTTGCTGCCGGATTGTAGGCGGTTGAGGCCACGTTCTGAATGCGATTCTTGTCACAGAACCTGCTGAAAATGTGGCTGATAAACTGAGGACCATTGTCATGGATGATCCGTCGGGGTACTCCGAAACGGTAAATGACATGGTGTTTGATAAAGCTGACCACCCTGGAGCTTTTTACTTCTGCTAGTGGAACTGCTTCCGCCCATTTGGAGAAGTAGTCGGTGATGGCCAGGATGAAACGGTGTCCTCTCGATGAAGGAGGGGTAATTGGCCCTACAATGTCCATGCCCAGGCTTCGAAGGGCCAGGAGGCGACTGTAGGATGTAGCGGCTCCGATGGTGTATGTATGAAGTCTGTATGAAGTTGGCACGCGTGGCACTTCTTAGCATATTCGACAGCGTCGGCAGCCATGGTTGGCCAGTAGTAGCCCATACGTCGCAGTCGATCTTGCAACTTAGGACCGGGTTGATGAGCTCCACAAGTTCCGTTATGAGCTTCTTGAAGAGCTTCGGCTGCTTCTTCGTTGGACAGGCATCGAAGGAGGAGCCCATCAAAGGGTACAGCGTTTTGGTAGCTGTATCATAGTAGAATCGAAGAGAGCGTCTCCTGACTGAGACGGCTTCCTTCGGGTCCTCTGGAAGGATTCCGTAGACAGCGAAGTCGATGAACGGGAACCTCCAGTCTCGGACATTAACACCAGTGTTTGTCGGCATGGCGTGAGCCACCCGCAAGCATAGGTTATTTCTGGGACAAATCAGATCTCGTCCTGTTACCGTGATATAGTGTTGAGTCCCAAAGGGCGCTGCTAATGAGGCTGCGAGGCCGGCCAGAGCATCGACCTCCAAGTTTTGTAAACGGGGGACATGTTCAATGAAGAACCCGGTGAAGGTTGAAATGATGTTCAACGCGACTTCATGATAAGGGATTAAATCTTCATGGCGAACTTCGTATTGTCCCCGAACCTGGTTTACGACGAGTTTTGAGTCGCCGTAAGCTTCCAGATGGTCGACCCCCAGCTGTTGTGCGAGCTGGAGTCCCATGACGAGTGCGTTGTACTCGGCAACGTTGTTGGAGCACGGCTTCGAAAGAGAGTACGCACGCTGGATGACCAGCTGATCGGGGGAGACTAAGACTACCCCCACTCCTGCGATGATTTGGCCTTTGGGGCCTGTTCTCGAAGTGCCGTCGAAGAACATCCGCCAAACGGAGCTTCCTTCGGTGACGTTGGATTCTTGGACCTCATCCCGGATATCTTCATAGAGTTTTGAGGATTCTGGGATGGAGTGTGCAGCTAAAAAGTCAGCCAGAGCTTGACCCTTAACAGCTTTTTACGGCACAAACACCATGTTGTACGGTGTTAGCAAGATCGCCCATGTAGCCAGCCGGAAGTTCAATGATCCTGGCTTCGTCATGAGGACTCTGAGCAGATTGACTCGGGAAATGACATGAATTGTCTGACCCGAGACATAATGACGAGCCTTCTGGATGGCAAACACCAAAGCCAAGTACTCCTTTTCGACGGGGTTGTACCGGTGTTCGGCCCCGATGAGTGTTCGACTGAGGTAGTAGATTGCTTGTTCGTAGCCTGTATCGCTGTTTTGAGCCAGCAGAGCGCCAAGAGAATGATCCATGGCACGGACGTAGAGGAGAAATGGTTTGCCGGTGACTGGCGCTACCAGGACTGGTAGGCTTGTTAGGTAAGCCTTGATGTCGTCGAAAGCCTTTTGGCACTCCTCGATCCAGACGTAAGAGACTCCCTTCTTCATGAGCTGAGTAAAGGGTTGACATCTATCGGAGAGGTTCGCTATGAACCTCCGGATATATGCCAGACGTCCCTGTAAGCCCCGAAGTTCTCGAAGGTTCTTCGGAGGGTCCATGTTGAGGATGGCTTTGGTCTTCTCAAGATCAACATGAATGCCTTTCGCTGTGATGACAAAGCCCAAGAATTTGCCGCTAGAAACCCCCAGAAAGGATTTAGCGGGGTTCATTTTGAGTTGATGTGCCCGCATGAGATCGAAGACCGTCTTCAGGTCCTGTAGGTGATCTCTTTTGAGGCGGCTCTTGACTGCAATGTCGTCAACATAGCATTCGACTGTCTTGCGAAGATGTTGACGGAAGATAGTGCTCATAGCTCGCTGGTATGTCGCACCGGCTTCTTCAAGCCGAAGGGCATTACTGTGTAGCAGAAAACACCCTTTGGAGTCCTGAATGACGTGTGTTTTGCGTCATCGGGGAACATCTTGATTTGATTGTAGCCTGAATACCCGTCCATGAAGGACATGCGCTCAAAGCCACATGTGTTGTCGATCATCACATCAGTGATTGGAAGCAAAAATTCATCCTTCGGGCAAGCAGAGTTGAGATCCCTGAAGTCGATACAGACTCGTATCTTTCCGTTCTTCTTGGTGACAGGAACGATGTTGGCTACCCAATCCGGGTGTTGTTCCTCACGGATGAAGTCGCTGGTCAAGAGTTTGTCTACCTCCTGATCGATGGCATTCATGATGTCCGGACGGAAGCGTCGCTGCTGTTGTTTGATAGGTTTGGCATCAGGTAAGATGTTCAACCTATGCATTGCGATCTGTGGATCGAGTCCCGGCATGTCTTCATAGCTCCAGGCGAAGACGTCGATATACTCTTTAGCCAGTTGGATTAAAGATTCTCGATCTTCTCCTTCCAGGCTTTTACTGATGAAGATGGGTTTGGAAGAAGACCCCTCCCCGAGGTCGATCTGCTCGACTTCGTCTTCGGTGGGAGGTTCACGAAGCTCAAAACGAGATTTCCATTGTTCCCCTAGGTGTTGGGCCCAGGGTTCTTCTTCGAAGGGTTCTGGCGCTTGGTCTTCGCCTTCACCTTTTTGAGGTTGTGCTGACGTCATGTTAGCTGACAGCACTTTCCTGAAGACTGATCCGATACTGGTATCGGAATCCCAAGTCGATGCTTCGGACGAGTGGGAATGTTCTATGTCTTCTGCATCTGAACTCTCTGGGGTTGATGGCGGCGTGACATAGCCTAACCCTCGTCCAGTCTGATTATAATAGTCCTGTGGCTTTCCATTGGGCATCGAAAGCCGGACAGGGAGATGCCGACCCTTGCCGTAGTTTAAGCCTTTGTTGCTTTTCAGGTCGTAGTCCATCTTTTAGATGATGTGCTTTGTCGCATCCGTGTACCGATAGACTTGTACTCTGCCGGTATCAGGTTCGGGCTCGATTGACAGGAGGTCCCGATGACGCTCGACTTTGCCCGAGATGATGGTGCCTTGGTCTCGGCTCCGTGGAGGGACTATGAAGACTCCTTGAGACGGGACTACTCGATTATGGTAGACGATCGTTATTTGTGTTTGCAACGACCGTAGAGCATGGTCTAATGTATACATGGCATTCCAGTATGAAAGACAAGAATAATTAAAAGACACTCTATTATTGATAAAACGCACCTTGAGAGGCGCCTCGGCTACGCCTCTGGTGAGTGGTGCCTTCCCTTGTAATTTTGCCACCAGGGGAGCCGATGTTTGAGGTGGCTTTCCCTTGAGGCGTATCTTCAGGGGTGCTTCGCGAGCCGGCGCTTTCCCTGATAGCTTGATGCTCATTGGAGGCGCCTTCTGGGGTAGTTTTCCCTTCAGTCGGATTTTCAAGGGGGCGTCGGGAGTCGTCTCAGGCTCCATGTCCGGCTCTGCTGCCGTCTCTGCCTCATCATCAGCGTCGTTGGCTTCCTCCTCGTCAATGGGCTTGTACAAGTCGGAATCGATGAAGTAGGCTTCAATTCCTTTGAAAGGATCGATGTCTGCAAACTCCGTCCGGATGACGCCATTGGTGGATACATACTTCATGCACTGGTGGAGCGTGGAGGGCACCACCATGTACTCATGCAGCCATGGTCGACCGAGCAGGATGTTGTAGTTGACCTCGGCATCTACCACATAACAAGTCACCTCAGTTTTGAGGCTGCCAATATGACACTTCAGTCGGATCTTGCCCAATGGCTCGCTCTTGCTAGCATTGAAGCCACTGATGGTTGTATTGGAGGGCGCCAGCCGGTACATCGGGATCCCCAGCTTAGATAGCAGCGCCTTCGGAATGATGCTTAGGGAAGACCCAGGATCGATCTGAATCTGGCTCACCTTGATCGAGCCAATGTACCCTGTATAATACAGCGGTCGGTTATGTCGGTGATGCTTGAGCAGCATGTCTTGTTGGGTGAAAGTTATATTAGGGATAACTTCATCCGTGCAATGACAGTGCGCACAAGTAGTTGGGAGGTCTTCAGGCTGCTTAACCTGACTGAGAAAGGATTCAGCGTCCTTCAGAGCTTCGTAGAGAGCTTCTCGGGAATCTTTAGAAAGATGCAGGAGCTCGAACAAAGACAGGCGCGCAGGTGTACTGGCTAATTGTGCCAGAATGTCGAAGTTGAGAGGCTTGGACAGCCCCGAAGCATTCTCCTTCCGTAGAGGTCTGTCAAAATGGGCCTCCACCTGCTTTTGTTTATTGGCTGCTGAGGGCTTAGATGGACCCTCCTCAGGGATGGTGCTAGGAGACACCACCTCGGCGGCGGCTTCACCGGATTGGGAGTTCTGTTGTGCACGCGTTTGCACTGGAAGTGCCTCTTCTGTTGAAGAAGAGACTGTGCGGCAAGACTTGATCTTCCTGCCTTTTGATTTGGAGGTAGGGCGTACCTCCGATTGAGTCACCTCGGAGACGAGGTCGGGGTGAACCCAGAGGACCTCTCTTCGAGATATGGTGAGCGGGGTGAGTCCACTCACATTGTCACGAGTAGGTGGTAAGTTTACCACCTCCATTGTCGCCTTAGGGATGGGGACGACGCCATCTTGTGTGGTAGTTGGCGGCAAGGTGACGAACTGAAGCGAAACCACATTGGCCGACACCGTCTTCTCTTCATAGTCGATGGAGATTACATCCGCATTGATCATACGCTGGATGTAATTCTTGAGGACGTAGCAGTCCTTGGTCGGGTGTCCGACAAACCGATGATAGTGACAGTACCTTGGGTTGTCCACTTTCCCAACTTCATCGGGCCGCTTTGGGTCCGGTAGCTTGATCTTGTCACCATGCTTCAGTATCTCAAAAAGTTGCAGGGTGTCGTCATCATTGAATGAATAAACCTCCTTGGGTTTCGGTGCCAGTGGAGGCTTCTGAGTAGGCGCAGATGCGCCTTTTGAGGCATTAACAGTCAATGCCTGTTTCCCCTTTGCTTCTCGTCCGGAGCTGTTAGCTGCGGACTTTTTCCCCTTATCGTCAAAGGCGGGGAAGCTGACACCCAGAAGACGTACATTGGCCGCCTTCTTTTCTGCAGCTTCAGCTTCGATGATCAGGGAGCTCCAGTCAGGAGGGGGAGTAGAGTTGAGCCAGAGCTTTACTGCAGGCAACATGTTCATGCTGCAAGCGGAGAGGAGCGTATGTTCTGGCATGCCTGGAGGTAGCCTGAAGCAAGCCTGTCGGAAGCGTTCGATGAATGCCCGAACCGTTTCCTTCTCCTTCTGACGTATCTCTATGAGAGACGCCATCGTCATGTCCTTCCCGCCGTCGTACAAGCGGTCGAGGAAGAGGCGCGTCAGGTCATCGAAGGACGATATGGAATTGTCGGGGAGGCTGCAGTACCAGTCATACGCCACTCCTTTCAGGGCCCCGACAAAGATACTGGTGAGGAGCGCGTCCTCCTTCGGAAGATGCCCTGTCTGTGACTGGAAGTACGTCAGGTACCGTCGCGGAGAGTCCTTCCCGTCGTATGAGGTGAGTGTTTGTGGTTTATACTTCGGGGGATAAACCACCTTGTTCCACTCGAGGGGATAAGGCTGGGGAATGCCCATTTTCTGGCGTTCTTCTTGCCTGTTCTTGGACTCGAAGCGCTCCCGCAGGTCTTTGATCATTTCGACCACATCCTCCGTAGAGCTAGGAGTCAGAGAAGGAGGTACCATCTGGATTGGAGCGTTTGAGGGCTCCGAGGTCCGTGGTGCTTCTATATCTGAGGGCGCCCGTTGGAGGGGCACACTCGACTCCCTATTAGCTCCTGGGTCAGGACCAGTTGAAGGTGTCCTGATCAAGGCTGACCGCATCTCAAACACTGCTTAGGTCAGTGCTTGCATAGAGGCAGAGAGGGTTTTGAGTCCTCCCTCCAATGAGTCTATGCGCTGGACTATGTCCTGTGACGGCGCATCAGACTCGACATCATCCCCAGCCATGTATACTGTCCTGACGCGGCCAGGAGTGGATGGATTGGTTGAGGCTTCACTTTCGGCCTCACTCTCATGCGGGGGAGTCACTTCTCCTGGTGTTGGGCCACCCCCAGCCACATTCTGGAGTTTATCTCCAATAGGCGCATCTGCAAGGGTCTGCTTGCCCTCAGCTCCGTCTTGAAGGACCTCTTCGTTTCCAGAACTACCCCCGACAGTGTCCTGGAGGACATCCTCATTTTGAGGGGCTTCAGGGAGAGTAATCTCGCCTTGATGATGAAGATCCGCCGCAGCTGTGCTTTGGACATCTTCGTCTTCGGAAGGAGGCTCAACAAGGGTCTGGCTACCCCCAGCTTCTTCCAAGGACTTCTTCCTCGACCGAGTGCTTTCAAACACTCCAGAGGTCGAGACAGCTGCCTTGGTTTTCCTCGGCTGGCTTTTGGATGAAGACGAGGAATTGGCAGTCGTCTTCCGGATTGATGAGGAGTTGGAGACCACGTTGCATGAAGCAATCTTTGGCTCCTCTTCAGCTGACACCTTCGTCCCAAGGCGACATCGGAGAGGTGTCGTTGATTGCAGTCGTTGGAAGACCGACTGTCTTGGTGGAGCTGCTGCCTCGCAATAGCAGTTGATGGTGACCACCGCACAAGTATGCCCCGTAAGAGGCGCATCGTGCTTGTTGGTCGACTCTCCTGACCGGCGCTTGTGAGTGATCACGTTGCGTAGGTCGTTGGAGGAGAGTGGTGCCTTCACACCCCCTTCAGACGTATGGCAAGGCCAAACGCCGGGGTGGTCAGGTGAGTGCTGCGCCCCCTGATCTAATACCAAGCAGGCATCACGATCAGTAGTGGGGGAACCACAACATTTGAAGTGACTTGAACGGACCTCAAACGCACAACCAGAGGAGGCGCGGGAGTTCAAGACCACTGAGTTTGCCTCTCTCGACTTGGTTGTGCACGCAGCAGATGCGCCCAGGCGAGATGAGGACTTTGAAGACCGACTCGTTGTTGGTGCAGAAGCACTTGAGTCAACCTTGTACAGCTTGCCATCGGCAGCGCACGTGATGACGAGCGCGTGCCTCTGGCCGGCTGCTGGCATAGCACGTTTGTGGCGCATGGCCCGTGCCGCCTTGGATTTCTTCGTACCAGCCCGCTGGGGCGCATAGTACTCAGCATCCAAATTCTCCTCGCCATTACAGCGAGTGATTCTGTCAAAGACAGAGGCTTTTTGTGACGCATCAGAGGTGATGCACGGGGCATTGGATGCGCCCCTGCTCCGTCGACGTATCTTCCTCGCCTGAGAGGGAGATAGCTGGGGAACGTGGTCGGCCGCACGCTTCTCCAAGAGATGCGCTGCATCGGCGGGCGCACCTTGGTTACTGAGAACGTCAGCAGGAAGGGAAGGCTGGATTGCTGTATCCCCTTCAGTGGTGGTGCCCGAGGCGTCGACCTTGCGCACCCAGGCCGTGCGGATCTTCTTCGGCTTTGGTAGCCGCTTCGAAGGACTCGCACTTCCTTCAGAAATGAACTCCTCGTACGCCTGTTGATTGAGGCGCACGACCAGCGTCTTGTGGGAGGCGCCCACCTTCACGTCGTCGGCCTGTGACACGACTTTCTCGGAAGAGGAGAAAGAAGTCCCCAGCAGAGTCGCCAGCTTGTTTGCCATTAAAATTGTTTGATTGAAAACTTTAATACAAACAGAACAGTATTATAATGTAGGACTTAGATGTAGTCCTAGGAGTACACTTTTGTTTAAGCTGGGTCCTTAGTGCCAATGGAGCGAGTGGTAATGCGTTGACTCCGTTGACGGGCTGACGACGGATATCAGTTCTCTGAAGGTGTGGATTGCTCTGGGTGCTGGAGCTTGCTGAGAGGAGGAAGACGTTGAGTGTCTGTATCTGCCTCTCTGATGATTCCTTGTATATTCGTTGTGGATTCTGTGTGTCTGTGTGAAGGAGAAGATCCCTCTATTTATAGTTTTGCAGGCTGGCTGCTCATGCGCGCATGTAGGATGCGCCGGTGTGTGGGGACGCCACGTGGAGGTTGTTGATGGAGGCGCGTAGATGATGCACCCTGATTGAGGGGGAGAACTCTTCATACTGCTGTTGTGAGACGGCACGTAGCAGAGGAGAAGATCTTTCTGTTGCTGAAATCTTGGACGAGTTGAGTCAAAGGACACGTGTCATCGACCCATGGCTCGAAGATCTCGAATTTGGTGGGGGGAAGTAATCTGGTGAGCTACGCCTTGATTGGGCGCAGGAGGAGGCTGCGGCTCATAACCTTTAGGGGTTATAAACCGTTTAGAGCGCATGGCTTTTGAGGCGCATGCAGGCGACTTTCCTTCTGTCTTTCGGGATCAGAGATCAGTCTGGGGCGCATGGCTTTTGAGGCGCATGCAAAGCTTCAACTGGAGACTCTTCTTCTGTCTTTAGGGATCAGTGAAGGGTCTGAGGCGCACGGCTTTTGAGGCGCATGCTGGTTTGGACGCATGGCCGTAGAGGTGCATGGCGATTTGGACGCATGGCCGTAGAGGCGCATGGCGATTTGGACGCATGGCCGTAGAGGCGCATACAGATGGCCACGTGGCAGTAGCCGTCGGAATAGGGTCATGATGATGCTGACGTTGCCGACGCTTCGTTCTCTGAAAAAGCTGTCAACTGTTCAGACTTTGGGAAGCGTGCTGCCAACTCTGGTGTCAGTTCAGCATTTAATGTTTGTGACGTTCGATGGACAGCTGAGTGGGCACATTGGTTGGTGTTCCACTCGGTATGGAGATGTGAGGGGGGTGCATCCTCTGTGATGCGCCGGGTACAGGGCGCGTCTGTGTGATGTGCCTGATGCTGGAGGGCGCGTTCGTGTGATGCGCTGTTTGGCTGGCGCATCCGACATGTCCTTTAATGACGCGGCTGTCTCGCTCCTCGAGTGCTATAAATAGCCGTTTGGCTGAATTCGAGGCGTCCGGTTCATCCATTTAATGCAAATTCATTGCACAGAATTCGGAGAGTCATCCACTTGGCGCGTGGGTTTGATTTGCCCGGCCTATAAATAGTGGCATGGAGAGAAGGTTTACTCCTCATTCCCTCACGTACTTCCAACATGAACTTGGATATGTGGGTGTATTCTGTTGACGAAGTGCTCCCGAGGGTAAAGATGAGACGTCGTGTTGTCTTCAATGCACTTGAAGGTGACTGTTACATCCAAAAGATGGAGTCGAGGGCTTCTGAGGCAGGCGGAAGGTGCCTGTTGCATCCAAAGATAGGGATGTTCGGGCCTCGTCTCCGTTGTTCCGGAAGAGCCGTAGATCGGAATGGTGGTGCTAGGCTCTCTCTTCCTTCAAAGTGGGTGCCGCCCACTTTGATTGTGTTGAAAGCTCCTTGTGCCATGATTTCGATCACGGTCTTCCTTGGTCTTTAGAGGCTCTTTCGAAGCCTCCCCTGGCCACAGCTTTGTCGTGCTCTTCTCTTCCTTGGTTCCAGACAGAGGGTTAAATGCTTTGTGTAATCGAAGCACTTATCAGGTGACCCTGGCTGGAAGAGCAGCACATAACTGGGCTCTGCTCGGCCAGGTGAGCCTGGTTGGAAGAGTTGCTCATAACTGAGCTGCTGAAGGGATGCACATAACTGAGCTGGATGCACATAACTGAGCTGCTGAAGAGATGGTAGGATGCGCCTGGCTGAAGGCGCATGACATCTGCTGCGCCTGGCTGACAGCGCATGGTGACTGCTGCGCCCATCGGAAGGCGTATGGTGGTTGCTGCGCCTATCTGGAAGGCGCATGGTGACTGTTGCGCCTATCGGAAGGCGCATGGTGGTTGCTGCGCCTATCTGGAAGGCGCATGGTGGCTGTTGGCTGTAGATCTAGGATCCTTCCTTTGTAGAAATTCTCCTTTGTACAACCTTTTCTAGACATGTAATAGACTTTTATATATAAATAAAAAGTCCTTCTTCGAATGTCTATGGCTTCTTTGATTAGCTGTCTGAGTTCTGGCGCATAAAATGCCTAGCGCATGGGCTTTCTGGTTGTGAAATTCCATGCTTCTACAGTTTAGAGAAGGAAATAGAGAGAAATAGAGGAGGAAAATGGAGGAGAAAAGAAGAAGGAAAGGGAGAGCAGCCCATAGCAGCAACGGGGGGTAAGGGGCTGCTGCCCCCCCCCCCCCCAGAAACAGCAGTAGCAGTAGTAGAAACTGCAGCAGCAGTAGCAACATTAGCAGCAGCAGCCAACAGCAGTTTTTTCCCTTTTGGGCCCCCATTTGACCCCCGTAACCCCCCGTATATACCCCTATATGTATACCTATATATATACATATATATACCCTATATATTAGCTATATATATACCTATTTAACCCTCTAAATAGCCCCCTAAAACTAGTCCTAAGTATAGGTTGAAAATGAGATTGAATGAGTGAGTGAAATGTTTAGTTAGGATTTTGGTGAAAGGGTGAATTTGAGTTCCGTGATTCAGAACGCGTCGAAACTTGGAGGGGACCTAGCTAATGTGAAATAGAGTTTGCGGGTAGGCTCCTAGGTGGAAATCGAGGTTGCGTGTGGGATTAGGAGAATGGTATCGCACCGTACCATTGTGTATCTTAAAATATTCAAGATAACGGGTAAACGGGCGATACGGACCGTAAGATGGACTGGATTTCCACTTACCCTAGGAAACTTGGTAGGTAATGGTTGTATAGGCTAGTACCCTACTACCCTAGGAAGCCCGGGGTGAAATTCCTAAGGGAAGGCCACTTGGCGTCAAGTTAGAATGGTTTAAGGGTAAACGAATAAAGGGTAATCGAGAATTTCATGATACGGGGTTCGGGTATTCAGATTGACTTGAAACTTGGGTGGCTTGTTAGGTACAACCTACAAATGTCATATTTGAACCGATTTTGGCTCGGTTGACCCAGAGTTGACTTTTTACCCAAAAGTCAACGATGAGTCAACACTTTGTCTAATTTTGACCAAATCCAAACTATAGTTGACCAGTTAACCAAAAGTCAACTGTAGGCCAACTCTTGACCCCGTTTGACTTGCTTCGACTTGTTTTGACTTGCTATGACTGGTATGACCTAGAGTGGACTTAGTCTGACTTAGATTGACTTAATATAATTGATTTGACCTAGATTGACTTGACAGGACTTAGTGTGACTCAGTGAGACCTAGTTTGACCTAGATTTCATATCTTTCATCATAAATCATTCTTAACTTTGTTAAACCTAAATTAACATGCAAATATCTCATCTTTAGGTCTCTGATTTCCACTCTGAGCATTGATGTACCCTACAGCTCAGGACAGCAGGCGAGTACATTCACTGATAGTTTTTATTGTCTTGATATCTGCTATATCCGATTCAGTTGTAGTGTCTTACTCGATTTCCAGTCACGATAGTTCAAGAACCAGTATACGTTGGATCATGACATGAGATGTTATTCCTGGATTTTCTTGGTATATATGTAAATTTCCAGTCTTGTTCCCTGTACTTGTATAGACACCGATTCCTGAGAGGGAGTAGCTATCCTCTTAGGGAATCCCATGTCATGTCCAGGTCCATTATACTACTCGAGGATGGGAAATTATTAGGGGTTATGTGATCAAAGCCCCATGTCACTATTTTGCTTGCGCCACTCTCACCTCACGTAGGGTGTAGCAGATACCTCCATGTCCATGTTATCCAGGTTGGCCGGCATGACTTTCTGTTGAGGTCACCGCGGATTGCCGGGCCAAGTGGATAACCCTACCATGATTCCCTTGCCGATCACATGATGCTCTAATAATTTAAGGCACATTTTATATTTACTTATCTTATCATATATCCTGTTCTGTTCTACATTCAGTACTTTCTCACCATGTTATGATATTCAGTTACTCACATGTTCTACATGCCTTTATATTGTACCTTGATTGGAGACTAAGTTCTGCTCGGGAGAAGAGTTACAACCCCGGTCCTTGTTTGGTTTAAGGGTTGTAACTCAGCTTCCGAACGGTTCCCAAGTCTTCATATATCTTTGTCTTGTAGTTCATTATACTGTTTCTTATAGAATTTGTCAATTCACATGGAACTGCTGTTGGTGCTTGTACTTGCTCATTTTCCTGACAGAATACCGTTATGATATATTACAGATGACTCTGAGGCAGACTGCTCAACCTATTATGGGCTCGAGCTAGATGGAGTAGTCCAGGACCGTGGCCTTATAGTAGAGCCACTAGACTTTGTACTCCCAGAGTAGTGTAGATTAGCTAGGTTTGACTGGACTGCGATCCAGCTAGCATTATCAGGCTGTAGCTTCAATGTTATATTTTGAGACCCTGTGATGTTGTGTATATATCTGGGCTTGTATTTGTCACGCCCCAGAACCAGAATACTGGAGAGCGGGGGCAGACATAGCCAGCTACGTATACTGAAATGGAAACCACCTCGATATACGGTCACGGCTGTCTAGATATATGAGGGTTTACTACAAGCCAACAGTCTCTTATGGTCATAAACAAGCCTAGTATCTCAATCACAGCAAGTAAGTAAAGTCACAAAATGTATGATCATTAAATATACAATAATAAGGCGTCCCAAATATTACATATTCAGCTGATCATGAAGCTAGTCGTTACAAAATATTATGACTAGCAAGAGTTTAGTCATACATGATCAACCCTAGGATTTGTTAATCATGATTACAGCCCGTAGGCAGACAGTAAGTAAAAGTGCATCGAGCTAACAGGTGCTCGTCGGCTAAACGCCTCAAAAGAATAATTTTACAATGAAGTGGGCAAGACAAAAAGGAAAATCCACTCTTGGCCCGGGTTCCGTCTAGTTGTCACCATTGGGCTGGAAGCTTGGTAGATCCTCGAGAGCTGCTCCGAAATCTGGCCACACAAAACCAGCTGGGTCAACCCCAGAAAGAGCAAGTGCCACAAGGGGGCCACGAAATAAGAACAAAAGCCAGCAATCAGTACAAGAAAATCTAATATTAAAATTAAAACTTACGAAAACATGGCAGGGTGATATACGACGAGATAACCATGGAACTATTCCGATAGCCAGGTTACAACCCGTAAGCCAAACAAGGATCGGGGTTGTAACCCTTCGTCTTAACAGAATTTGGTTTCCCACCATTTATCGGCAAGATAATAATGCAAGAAATCAAGGCAGGGAGCAATCTTGTACTGGATCAAGACATGGCTAAACTGGTTATACCTCATTCAATCAATCACGGCCAAGCAGACGCTACGGCTTACTACTTTAACTAACTAGGGTTATTACAGGCCTAATTACTAACAAGATGCAGTGAGATTGTTCCACAGCCACAAGTCCTGCAGACCATCCAGGTTACCCAGGTCGAAAATTAGGGGTTGAATTCAGGTGGATACATCGTCCGGGAGACAAATGTACCCTTAGGTGACTTAGAGGGTGCAACACTCGACGGTGCGCTGGAAATGTGCCCTACTCGACGGCAGGCTACAGATTCCAAGAGCGCCCAGGTAACGGGATTGCCTGTAGCTGTGTCATCTCTTCATGACTACTGTGTTATTCTAGTTATTAACCTTAATCCATTTTAGTAGATACTCCTGACCGTGGTACTCAGGAGTCCCATCCTAGACATGATGCGAGACTGGACAAGTGGATTTAACAAGCAAGCAAGAAAGAACCACCCACGGTGTCAAGGCAGGTCAAGTTACAAGTTACAAGTCAAGTCAAGTCAGGAGTGCGCCGCCACGGGCCACTATCATGTCAGATTGGTCATGTCAGGAGTGCACTACTACGGGTCACTGTCGGGTTATGCGAGTTCCTTGTCATACCAAGCCATGTACAATAGTCATTCCAAACATATTAAATAAAATCAAGTTTATGACAAAAGACGTAAGGATATAAAATGGGCATAAAATATCTAATAAAATATCAAAATACGGGTCAGGGAGATGCGTACGCACAAAAGCACGCACGCAGGGGGAATGCATACGCAATAAAACATGCACGCAGGAGGGCAGCGTACGTGAAAGTCACGCATGCTGGAGAGCTGCGTACGTGAAAGTCACGCACGCCCAAGGGAGCAGTGTACGTGAAAAGTCACGCACGCTCAAGGGGAGCAGTGTACGTGAAAAGTCACGCACGCTCAAGGGGAGCAGTGTACGTGAAAAGTCACGCACACTCAAGGGAGCAGTGTACGTGAAAAGTCACGCACGCTCAAGGGGAGCAGTATACGTGAAAAGTCCCGCACACTCAAGGGAGCAGTGTACGTGAAAAGTCACGCACGCTCAAGGAGAGCAGTGTACGTGAAAAGTCACGCACACTCAAGGAGAGCAGTGTTCGTGAAAAGTCACGCACACTCAAGGGGAGCAGTGTACGTGAAAAGTCACGCACACTCAAGGAGAGCAGTGTTCGTGAAAAGTCACGCACACTCAAGGAGCACGCTTCCAACAGGAAGCGTACTCAAGTCTGCGTACGCAGCGCTAAAGAGTGCGCGCAGCTCAGTGTGCGTAAGCTAAACAGCTCTGCACATTGCTCACTGTCTTCTCCAAACAGCAAGAACACCATGGATGAACCCAAAGCTACACTGCATCATAACTTGGCCATCCGAACTCCAAATCCAGATTTTCAAAGTTCCAACTTGGGTGAAATTGAACTCTCATCCACATGGAAACATCAAAAACCCATAAAATCCAACTTAAGTAGCTCAAACCATGCAAAATCTAAAAATAGAAATAACTTAGATCTACAACAATGGAGGCTCCAAATCACAAAAAACCAAGTTCTAATGTTGGTCACCATGTCCTAATCTAGCAAATGGACAAATAAAAGAGGGTTCTCATGTAGTGGCAAGATGCACTTGCCTAGGGTTGGAAGAGTTGTGTAGAGGAAGGAGAAGAAGAAGAAGAAGGAAATAAATGGTGGTTATGAAGAGAGAGAAAATGTTGGTGGATTTATAAAGAGGGTGAGTTGTGGTGGGTTGAGGGGGTAGCATAGGTTATGGTGTTCCAATACATAATAAACCAAACCATCCCAATTAAAACCGAGCCATGCCAAAACCCGAAATACGAGAAATACCGAAATTCCACAAGCTGAAAAAAATAAAAATACCTGCCAAAGTCCAGATACGAGTAAAAATACGGGAAATACAGGAAAAATACAAAAAAAAATACGAAAAATACGGAAAATGAGGGTGACAACTCTACCCACCTTAAAAGAATTCCGTCATCGGAATTTAATCAAGGAGCTAGAGATTGTCATGACAAGCTACATTGAGCACAGGCAAGCTACACTAAGCAGTTCAATCATACAATCACACAATGCAAGCAAGGAAGGGACAACGTAAGGCATAAGAAAGACATTATACCTCATGAGTCAAACAGATAGGAATATCGCGATCGGATGTCGTCCTCACGCTCCCACGTTGACTCACCTAGAGAGTGATGACCCCAAGCAACACGGACTAATTTAATAGTCTTGTTCTTGAGTATCTTTTCCCTCCGGTCCAATATAGACACGGGCCTCTCCTCATACGAAAGGTTGGTACCAACAACCAATTCCGAATGGTCTAGGATGTGGCTCGGGTCCGGAATACACCGTCGTAATTGGGACACATGGAATACATCATGTACCTCACTTAGCGACGGCAGAAGAGCGAGACGATAGGATACATCTCCTACTCGCTCTAGAATATCGAACGGCCCTATATACCTAGGACTAAGCTTTTCCCGTACGCCAAAGCGAATGACGCCGTGGTTAGGCGAGATCCTAAGGAATACATGGTCGCCGACAGCAAATTCTAAGGGACGCCGATGAGCATCGGCCCAATGGCACTGGCGGTCCTGGGTAACTCGGAGGTGATCTCTGACCTTCCTGACCACTTCAACCGTCTGGGAAATTAATTCGGGTCCGAGCATCTGCCTCTCCCCGATATCGTCCCATACTAGCGGGAATCTGTACTTCCTGCCATAAAGAGCCTCGAAGGGTGCCATCTGGATACTGGCCTGATAACTGTTGTTGTACGAGAATTCCACCAGGTGCAGATGATTCTCCCATGAACCACCGAAGTCAAGGGTACAGGATCTTAACATATCTTCAAGAGTCTGGATTGTGCGCTCTGATTGACCATCCGTCTGCGGGTGAAATGCTAAGCTGAACTGAAGGCGAGTCCCCAAACTCTTCTGCAAGCTGTGCCAAAAGTGTGATATGAATCTTGAATCCCTGTCCGAGGTGATGCTGACTGGCACACCGTGAAGCCTGACGATCTGCCTGAGATACATCTCTGCTAGCTGCGCCGTCGATTGTCCAATTCTTAATGGGTAAAAGTGTGCCACCTTGGTAAGCCTGTCCACAATTACCCAAATAGCATCTCTGCCGGCCGGAGATCTGGGCAATCCGGTCACGAAATCCATGGTTATATATTCCCATTTCTATTCTGGGATCGGTAAGGTCGAAGAAGTCCAGCGGGCCTCTGATGTTCAGCTTTAACCTGTTGGCAAACCAAACACCGAGAGACAAACCGGGCTATCTCCCTCTTCATGCCATTCCACCAGAAATGCTGACGATTATCACGGTACATCTTCGTACCACCCGGATGAATAGAATACTGAGAACTGTGGGCTTCTGCCATGACTTCCCGTCTGATATCTCCACTGGGTACACAAAGACGAGTGTCGTGCCGAAGTGTACCGTCTTCATGGATACATAACTCTGGTCTTCTTCCTGCTTCACACTCTGCTCTGAGTCGCTGGGTCTTGGAATCTGTTGACTGCGCCACCCGGATTCTCTCAACTATGCTGGACTGAACCTGTAGACTGGCCATCAATGCCACGCTGGTTGGAAGAACCACTTCAATTCCCATCTTCTGAAGATCTGCCAATAATTCTGGTTGCGCCGTCAGGAGATAAACTCCGGCTCTCCTGCTCAATGCATCTGCTACAACGTTAGCCTTCCCGGGATGATACTGCAAATCCACATCATAGTCCACTAGTAGCTCGAGCCATCTTCTCTGTCGCATATTAAGGTCCTTTTGGGTGAAAACATACTTCAGGCTCTTATGATTAGTAAAGATCTCCACTCTATCTCCGTACAAGTAGTATCTCCACAATTTTAAAGCAAATACTACCGCCGCCAATTCCAAGTCGTGGGTCGGGTAATTCTTCTCATGATCACGTAGTTGACGTGATGCATAAGATATTACCTTCCCATGCTGCATCAAGACACACCCCAATCCTCTGCCTGAAGCGTCGCAATAAACTGTGAATCCTCCGGTCCCATCTGGAAGGGTGAGAATGGGAGCCGTTATCAAACCTCGCTTCAACTTCTCAAATGATTCCTCATACTCTGTTGTCCAAACAAACGGCACATCCTTGCGGGTCAACTGGGTCATCGGCGCTGAAATCCTTGCGAAATCTGAAACGAACCGCCGGTAGTAGCCGGCCAATCCAAGGAAGCTGCGAACCTCTGCCACTGAGCTGGGTACCGGCCATGACTCGATAGCCACAATCTTCTGGGGATCCACTTCCACTCCTCCTCGGGTAATGATGTGACCCAAGTACAAAATGCGATCGAGCCAGAACTCGCATTTACTGAACTTGGCGTACAACTGATGCTCCCGAAGCGTCTGTAGGACGACTCTGAGATGCTGCTCATGCTCTGCTTCACTCTTGCTGTAGACCAAGATATCATCTAGGAACACGATCACGAACTGATCCAAGTAAGGCATGAAAATGCGATTCATGAGGTCCATGAATACGACCGACGCATTGGTCGCTCCAAAGGGCATAACAAGGAACTCCCAATGTCCATACCTCGATCTGAATGCTGTCTTCGGGATGTCCTGGTCTCTGACTCTGATCTGGTGGTATCCCGACCGCAAATCGATCTTCGAGAACACTGAAGCCCCTTTGAGCTGATCAAACAAGTCATCTATCCTCGAAAGAGGGTATCTGTTCTTGATTGTCACCGAATTCAAGGTACGATAATCAATACATAGCCTGGACGTACCATCCTTCTTTTTCACAAGAAGCATCGGGGCTCCCCAAGGCGATCCACTCGCACGGATGAATCCCTTGGTCCTCAGTTCTTCAATCATCTTGTATAAAATCTCCAACTCTGAAGGCGCCATCCTGTAGACTCGCTCTGATACTGGTGCTGTCCCTGGAATCAAGTCTATAGTGAACTCAATCTCCTGCTCTGGCGGCATCCCTGGAAGCTCCTCTGGAAAGACATCTGGAAACTCTTCAACTATCCGGGGTAACTGCACTGCTGCTACTGCCATCCGCAATGCTGGGGAAGACAGCTCCACTGCGCCTCTAAAAAACGAAAACTCTGGCTCGCCGGGAATACTAAAGATAACTCTGCCAATATGGCAGTCTATCCTAGCGTACTGGTTCCTCAACCAATCCATGCCTAGGACTACATCATAGTCTGCCATAGGAAACTCTATGAATCTAGCGGGGAACTCCCTACCGCTAACTACGATCCGACACGAGGAAAATACTCGATCTACTCCCACAAGACCATTACCAGTAAATATATTGAGCATCACTGATAATGACTCGGGCTCCAATCCTATCCGTGTCGCGAATCGTGCAGACATGAATGAATGCGATGCACCAGAATCAAATAATATCGAAGCAGGAAAGAAGTTGACGAGAATAGTACCTGCCACAATCTCACCTGGTACAACTTCTTCCTCCATAGCCATCATCATGGCTTGACCTTGTCCTCTGGCTGCTGATCCCCTCTGCTGGAAACCTCTCTGCCTACTCTGGGTCTGAGCTTGGGCTTGTGCATACTGCTGGGGGTGTTGTTACTGGAATGCCTGAGACTGAGGCGGCAAGGGCCTCGAAGACTGATACTGCTGCTGTTGAACTGGCACTGGGGCCGGTCCCCTCACCGAAGAGCTAGAAGGGTTGGATGCAGATGAACCACCCCTATTTGGGCAAGCCCCAATCCTATGATCTGCTGCCCCATAAGCCAGGCACAATCCCTGCGCCCTGCGACAGTCTGCCACCACATGGCCTGGCTTCCCGCAATAAGAACATCCCATCGCGGAAGCCTGTTTCTGCTTCTGCTGCTGCGGGTACGTCGGGGTCGAATGCTGAACCGACGTTACTGAGGCCGCCCGCCTCGAAGTTCCAATGGTCAATCCCCTAGCTGCCGGGGCTGGAGCTGATGATTGGTGCATCTGACTGTAGGACCGCTTCCTACTTCCGGTCCTATCCACGATCCTCTGGGAGGTATACTCATGCCTCCTAGCTGCTCTCAAGACTGTATCGAACGTTTGGTGCTCGAACTGCTCAACCGCCAACAAGATCTCCAAATGCAGTCCCTGCTGGAACTGCTGGGCCCTATCAAACTCGGTCGCCACCAAGGTGGGGGCAAACCTACTGAGCCTAGAAAACTCTGATGCATAACTGTCGACTGATCTGCCTCCTTGCTTCAAGTTGGTAAATCTGGTCTGCAGGTCGTACCGAGCCACAGCATCGAAATACTTCGTCTGGAATCTCTTCCTAAACACTGCCCAAGCAATAGGTGCCACTAATCCCATGCCCTGCGTCGCCCACCAATTGCGAGCTAAATCCAACAACTGCAGGCGTACCACCGCCACCTTCTCATTCTCGGGTGTCCTAGCTGCTTCCAGAATCACCTCGGTATCCTGAAGCCATGCATCCGCGGTAATCGCATCCTCGGTGCCGTCGAAGAAAGGAGGGTTCAATCGCTTGAAGCTGTTCGCCGCCTGGTTCCCTGGATGTCCGCCTCGGGTCAAAGCATCTTAAACTGTCTGGTGCAGGGCGTCGCTTCGACGATCCTGGAAAGCTATCAAGGTTCTGATGAGGCCTACTAAGGTACCATCATCTGGCTCTGCGGGCTGGACGGGCCGAACTGGTGACTCTCCTCCAGTAGGTATCACTCTGGAGGCTACCCCGGAATGCTGGGCTTGATCTCCGGGTTGTTGCTGGTCCACAGGAGGTGCTCCTCCTTGTTGATCGGTAGGACCAGGTACAGTGCCGCTGAAGAAGACGACACAGGGAACAATAAGGAAAGGACCATGACAGATCAACGATACAAGCATGTAATCAGGGCAAGAATTTCAGGGATTCAGAGGATACGAACAGAGATCAAGGACGAATACTGATTGAGACATCTATCTAGTAAACCCCCACATATCTTGATTGACAAGACCTGCATGGGCCACCACTTAAACCATGTCACGCCCCAGAACCAGAATACTGGAGAGCGGGGACAGACATAGCCAGCTACGTATACTGAAATGGAAACCACCTCGATATACGGTCACGGCTGTCTAGATATATGAGGGTTTACTACAAGCCAACAGTCTCTTATGGTCATGAACAAGCCTAGTGTCTCAATCACAGCAAGTAAGTAAAGTCGTAAAATATATGATCATTAAATATACAATAATAAGGCGTCCCAAATATTACATATTCAGCTGATCATGAAGCTAGTCGTTACAAAATGTTAGGACTAGCAAGAGTTTAGTCATACATGATCAACCCTAGGATTTGTTAATCATGATTACAGCCCGTAGGCAGACAGTAAGTAAAAGTGCATCGAGCTAACAGGTGCTCGTCGGCTAAACGCCTCAAAAGAATAATTTTACAATGAAGTGGGCAAGACAAAAAGGAAAACCCACTCTTGGCCCGGGTTCCGTCTAGTTGTCACCATTGGGCTGGAAGCTTGGTAGATCCTCGAGAGCTACTCCGAAATCTGGCCACACAAAACCAGCTGGGTCAACCCCAGAAAGAGCAAGTGCCACAAGGGGGCTACGAAATAAGAACAAAAGCCAGCAATCAGCACAAGAAAATCTAATATTAAAATTAAAACTTACGAAAACATGGCAGGGTGATATACGACGAGATAACCATGGAACTATTCCGATAGCCAGGTTACAACACGTAAGCCAAACAAGGACCGGGGTTGTAACCCTTCGTCTGAACAGAACTTGGTTTTTCACCATTTATTGGCAAGATAATAATGCAAGAAATCAAGGCAGGGAGCAATCTTGTACTGGATCAAGACATGGCTAAACTGGTTATACCTCATTCAATCAATCACGGCCAAGCAGACGCTACGGCTTACTACTTTAACTAACTAGGGTTATCACAGGCCTAATTACTAACAAGATGCAGTGAGATTGTTCCACAGCCACAAGCCCTGCAGACCATCATGGTTACCCAGGTCGAAAATTAGGGGTTGAATTCAGGTGGGTACATCGTCCGGGAGACAAATGTACCCTTAGGTGACTTAGAGGGTGCAACACTCGACGGTGCGCTGGAAATGTGCCCTACTCGACGGCAGGCTACAGATCCCAAGAGCGCCCAGGTAACGGGATTGCCTGTAGCTGTGTCATCTCTTCATGACTACTGTGTTATTCTAGTTATTAACCTTAATCCATTTTAGTAGGTACTCTTGACCGTGGTACTCAGGAGTCCCATCCTAGACATGATGCGAGACTGGACAAGTGGATTTAACAAGCAAGCAAGAAAGAACCACCCACGGTGTCAAGGCAGGTCAAGTTACAAGTTACAAGTCAAGTCAAGTCAGGAGTGTGCCGCCACGGGCCACTATCATGTCAGATTGGTCATGTCAGGAGTGCACTACTACGGGTCACTGTCGGGTTATGCGAGTTCCTTGTCATACCAAGCCATGTACAATAGTCATTCCAAACATATTAAATAAAATCAAGTTTATGACAAAAGGCGTAAGGATATAAAATGGGCATAAAATATCTAATAAAATATCAAAATACGGGTCAGGGGGATGCGTACGCACAAAAGCACGCACGCAGGGGGAATGCATACGCAATAAAACACGCACGCAGGAGGGCAGCGTACGTGAAAGTCACGCACGCTGGAGAGCTGCGTACGTGAAAGTCACGCACGCCCAAGGGAGCAGTGTACGTGAAAAGTCACGCACGCTCAAGGGGAGCAGTGTACGTGAAAAGTCACGCATGCTCAAGGGGAGCAGGGTACGTAAAAAGTTACGCACACTCAAGGGAGCAGTGTACGTGAAAAGTCACGCACGCTCAAGGGGAGCAGTGTACGTAAAAAGTCACGCACACTCAAGGGAGCAGTGTACGTGAAAAGTCACGCACGCTCAAGGGGAGCAGTGTACGTGAAAAGTCACGCACACTCAAGGAGAGCAGTGTTTATGAAAAGTCACGCACACTCAAGGGGAGCAGTGTACGTGAAAAGTCACGCACACTCAAGGAGAACAGTGTTCGTGAAAAGTCACGCACACTCAAGGAGCACGCTTCCAACAGGAAGCGTACTCAAGTCTGCGTACGCAGCGCTAAAGAGCGCGCGCAGCTCAGTGTGCGTAAGCTAAACAGCTCTGCACACTGCTCACTGTCTTCTCCAAACAATAAGAACACCATGGATGAACCCAAAGCTACACTGCATCATAACTTGGCCATCCGAACTCCAAATCCAGATTTCCAAAGTTCCAACTTGGGTGAAATTGAACTCATCCATATGGAAACATCAAAAACCCATAAAATCCAACTTAAGTAGCTCAAACCATACAAAATCCGAAAATAGAAATACCTTAGATCTACAACAATGGAGGCTCCAAATCACAAAAAGCCAAGTTCTAATGTTGGTCACCATGTCCTAATCTAGCAAATGGACAAATAAAAGAGGGTTCTCATGTAGTGGCAAGATGCACTTGCCTAGGGTTGGAAGAGTTGTGTAGAGGAAGGAGAAGAAGAAGAAGAAGGAAATAAATAGTGGTTATGAAGAGAGAGAAAATGTTGGTGGAGTTATAAAGAGGGTGAGTTGTGGTGGGTTGAGGGGGTAGCATAGGTTATGGTGTTCCAATACATAATAAACCAAACCAAACCAAACCATCCCAATTAAAACCGAGCCATGCCAAAACCCGAAATACGAGAAACACCGAAATTCCACAAGCTGAGAAAAATAAAAATACCTGCCAAAATCCAGATACGAGTAAAAATACGAGAAATACGGGAAAAATACGAAAAAATACGGGAAATACGGAAAATGAGGGTGACAGTGTTGGATCTTAGACTTATTTCCTGCTTCATCTATCATATTTCCTTTCCATGCTATCTACCTTAGTTTTGCTTTGTGATTGAGACTGTATTGCTATGTCACCTCCATTCGGAGTGTATATGCTGTACAGGTACCTTTATCTGTTTTAGTCGTAGTATTTACAGACCCTATATACAGCGTTCTACCGCCGATACTGCGGCGTAGACTGGACGTACCCACGTGCTCGTGCACCTCATAAGGGTGCGGGTCGTGACATCTTGCGTCGCTCACGGTTGCAGACCATCTAGGAAGAAGAACATGTGATCTTCTTCGTCCATACTGGAAATGGAAGGCATCAGGCGGGTGAACTCCACCACATACTCCTTGATGGACCCGGTGTGCTTGAGTTGTCGCAAGCTCCGCCTCGCGACATACTCCACGTTCTCCGGGTAGAATTGAGACTTGATCTCCTTCTTGAGATCCTCTCAAGTCTCGATCGAGCAGAGCCCTTTTCTATCTCGATGCACCTGCGTCGCCACCACAGCATAGCGTCATCAGAGAAAAATAGGGACGTCGTATTTACCTTGTCAGTCTCATCTTCGATGCGAACCGCCTTCAGGTACCACTCAACATTCCAGATGAAGTTATCCACCTCCTTCGCGTCTCGTACGCCGTTGAAGGATTTGGGTTCTGGATACTTCACCTTTTGGGACGCCTCCCTCCTCGAAGATGCACCACCACTAATGGCCTTATCGAGGATCGTCGCCTTGGTTTTCAACTCCTCGTGCAGTTCGGCAATCTCCGTCTTGGTAGCCTTTCGTTCCTACTCGAACTCGGCTTGCACCTCGCGGAGTTGCTCCCGAAACTGCGTCATCGCCGTAGCGACGTCGGTCTCCAACCCATGGGCAAACTCATGGTGGGCCAATTGGTTCTGCTCCACTTCATGCTCGACGGCCATCACGTCATTCTCCAGCATCTCCACGCGGGATGCCAACCCGCCAAGGGTCCGTTCCATCGACGGCTCCTTGCTCTTACCCTTCCTCGAGGGCTTCGCCTTCTCCTTAGGCGATGCGGGTTGCTCCTCGTGGTGGACGATCTCGGATGAAGACATGACGACGATCGAACCTTTGCTCTGATACCACTTGTCACGGACTTAGTATTTTTGCTAGCACTTCGTCCCGTACGGCGCACTATCTTCCTCCTCGAAGACTCGTGCAAGCCTTCCTAACACGACTTAGCTAAATCGCTAAGAAAAATAAGAAGAGTGGAGCAAAGACGGGATTCGTAAGTTTTTTTTATTGCTTGGAGAATGCTTACAAGTTTTTAGGTGGTGAGGAACAAATGAGGCCTCCCCCTTTTTATAATGGCTCATAGAGCTTTACATGGAAACTTCTTGAAGGAATATTCCAGAGATTATTCTTCCTACCATAACTGGAACGGCATATTCCAGGATTATTCTCTAGGGACATAAAAAAATTTCACGGGCCATCCAGAAGCATCTTGGGCCATTTAAAATGATCTTTGGCCTTCCAGAGAAATCCACCGTCTTCTGGAGAGTTCCGTCATCTTCTGGAATGTTCTAGAAACTTCCCGCATAACCTTGATCCGTAGAAATGTTATACAACTTGACCTCGGACGGGACACAACATTTGGGACGTTACAACCGGTTGTGTATGCGTGCGTGCCAAATAGCAGGTTTGGAAGCAAAATATATATGTTAGATTTGAATATTTATTTCATACACACGGATACACTTATTCCAACAAGTCGGATGATTGTGATATATTGTGCCATGTAAACACGTATGATCATTATTATTATTATTATCGATACGTGACAATTATCCACATAATTGCAAGTAGAGTATTCCATAATTTACACAACGATCCGAAAGAAAGAAAAACTCCTCAATGAATGATAATAAATTTATAATCCCAAAGTGTCACAACATAGTTGAGTGTATCTTTGGTTAGAAGAAACTAACCTAACCTCAACTGCCTAGGGTTGTGTTGTGAACGTCACAATACTTAAAATAAAGGTTTTGAATCAATCAAACAATAAAATAAATAACAATAGTTGTAGTAATATAAGTATGTCTATAAATAACACCAAGCAAGAAAGTACAAGAAGCAACGTACATAATAAGATCAAAAAATATATATGTACAAAAATCCTCAATTAATATATTTTTTCTCAAGATATCTAATTTTCTTCTTCTTATTTTGTTCTCTAATTGCTAAATTAACTTTTGCATTGTGTCTTCCTTCTGTCCTCTATTTATTTTGAGGACTCTCTCTCTCTCTCTCTCTTCCCCTCCATTGTTTCTCTCCCTCTCTCTCTCTCTCTCTCTCTCTCATTGAATTGCTCTCTCTCACTTGGCATAAGGAGGGATGGCTTGTTGCTCCTGCTCTGGAAAATCCAGCATTAGAATCAAAAAAATTGATCATAATAATGCTTCTAATTCTGGTAATTTTCATGAGGCCTTTTTTTTCTCCTTTTTTTTTCCATAAATTCCATCTGGGTCTTTAGAATTTTGGCCATTTGATTATTCACTATGGAATTAAATATTTTGATCACAGCCATCATGTGGGTTTGTTTTGATTGGATTGTCCAAATATTCAGGAAAGATTATGATTTCAAGCATAGGTTTCCTTCTTTTTCTTCATGCAAACTGTATATTTTGAAGAAAGTGATTGAAATATTTAGACGTTAAGAAAGCAATTTTTTTTTGTTCTTGTTCATGTCATGTATCGATTATTGGTATTATAAGCTATTATATATGATCATGCAGAACAAATTGGATCAATATTTGCATGTGAATTCTCCTTTGAAAGATTAGGAAAGAGGGGACCAAGAACCGAATAATCGAAATCAGGATTGAATAATGAGAGGGTCAAGAAAATGTACAAATATTTCTAGTAAAAGTTTAGAGGGGCAGCCGATACGCTAAATACTTCAGAATTTTGAAAAGTTATAGTAGAACTTTAAAAAAAAAATCAAAAAGTTAGGGGGGACACGACCCTGTAAGGACATGCTTGAGTTTTTATCTCCGGCTGATTGCGACTTGTCGCCCCTCCCTTCCCCCCCCCCCCCCCCCCCCCCCCCCCCCCGGGGCATGGATCCCATGCCGGTTAACCTGCCAATGTGGTGGCACCACCTGGCGGCGGACCAGCTAGCAGCGCTCATTGATCAATAATGTTGGAACAAAAATTTGGTACATTCTATATTGCACAAACACGGAAAAATGGTGTCCGGATCCTTATCGTGTCGATATTCGTACAATATATGTGACTATTGTACAATACCTATCTCTGAAAATGTTTGTATTCGTAACTATGTTCATGTACACTATTATGTTAGATACTTCATAGTTCATAGTTAATGTGTATATGACCAATGTACTCTTTTATTTCTCTTTGCTATATTGATTTTTCTTCGCTTCGTAAGAACATTATAACATGTTTTGCATCCAATATATCCATATCGTGTCTTTATCCGTATCCGTGGTTCAAAGCAAGCTCAAGTTCTGGTAATTAGAAACATAGAAGAGAATTTCTCATGTATAATTTTTTATTCTGCAGAGAAGCGAAAGTTGAATCAACCACCATTGGAGGTTAAGAAGCAAGGTTCGGTGAACGGTAAGGAGGAGGTGTCCGATACCGGACCCGGACAAACGGAAGGGAGGACGCAGGTGGTGGCACCGAGCGACGACGCGGCTGCGCACATCACTGCTCAAACGTTTCGGTTCCGTGCGCTTGCTGCCGCGACCAGGAATTTCCGATCAGATTGCCTATTGGGAGAGGGAGGGTTCGGCCGAGTTTATAAAGGGAGGTTGGAGGGTACCAACCAGGTATCCTTCTCCCTTTTCTCCAAAAATTTCAGTGGGACGGACTCACCACGCAGTGGCAGTGGTGAATGGTTAATATTTTACAATTTTTGGTAATGATATTTGGCAATTGTTTGATTAGTTTTATTTTTCGGAGCTGCTACGTTGTCCGTGGTTTGTAACCGCGGGCGTAACCGCCGTGGCGGCTGGCCATTGGCCCTCCGGTCCAGGTGGGGCCTGGAGATAGCAGGGAGGGCCAATTGGTGGTAGCCACGTTGGCTGGCAGTCACGTCCGCGGTTACAAACCGGGAGCAAAATATGATTTTCGTTTATTTTTTGGCTTTTGATATTACTATGTATCATTATACCATTGGACGAGCTCATCATTCAACACTGTCACGTGGTGAGCTTGTCCCACTGAATAATTTCTCGTTGTGAAATTAGTAGGTTTCAATGACATTACTCTTTCTGATACTTTCTTTGGATACTTAAATTTTCTTGGATTCTACCTAATAGAAGTTTGTGAATAATCACATTGAGCTTTCATCCCTAGTGTTTAATCAGGGAGTTGACATGACTGAGATTTTAACTTAATATGCATGTTTTTCCCGTATGTTCTTCCATGTAGTGGTACAAGAAAGAGAGGCTCCAACAAGTATATACATAGTTGGAATTTTGTTGTATGCTGTGATACTTTCATTGTTACGTGTCCGTGTCCATGTCGTGTCGTAGAGATTATATATATAACATATGTTTTTTCTTGATAGGTGGTGGCTATAAAGCAGCTCGATCTCAATGGCTATCAAGGAAACAGGGAATTCCTGGTCGAGGTACTGATCCTGAGCCTGCTCCACCACCCTAACCTTGTCAACCTGATCGGCTACTGCGCCGACGGGGACCAGAGGCTGTTGGTGTACGAGTACATGCCGCTACGATCGCTGGAAGACCATCTTTTCGGTAATGCTCGTCTCGTCCCTCGCTGTTGTTTGTGTTTGTGTATGATATAATTGTGGCGGAGCCATACTTATAGTCTCGTTTGGTACAGTGTAATGTAATCGTAATCGCAATCGCAATGTAATCAAATGAAAAAAAATTATTTTTCTCGCTTTTGCTTGCAACAGAGATTACACCGAAGAAGAAGAGGCTCGACTGGAACACGAGGATGAAGATAGCCGCCGGCGCTGCCAAAGGGCTCGAGTATCTGCACGACAAGGCCAACCCTCCCGTCATCTACCGCGACCTGAAATGCTCCAACATCTTGCTCGGAGAGGGGTACCACCCCAAGCTGTCGGACTTTGGGCTGGCGAAGCTCGGCCCCGACGGCGACAAGACCCACGTGTCGACGAGGGTGATGGGCACCTACGGGTACTGTGCGCCGGAGTACGCCATGACGGGGCAGCTGACGATGAAGTCGGACGTCTACAGCTTTGGGGTGGTGCTTCTGGAGATCATCACCGGGAGGAGGGCTATCGCCACTTCCCGGACGAATAAGAAACAGAGTCTCGTCGCATGGGTAATAGTCGCAGCCTAATGGCATCTCAACTATAGCGTTAGCACATTTTTAGCACGTTAACTGTTCGATTTTGGCACCCCAAACTTCGTAAATGCTCTTTTGAAAGGAAAAAACTTTGATACAGTAGGGGTAGATACCCCCTATATATGACATGTGGGTCCCTCCTGCTTTGTAAAACGTGTACACATATATATATATATATATATACACATAAATTTTGAGAGGCCCCACATGTCATACATAGGGGTATCAAAACTTTGATACCCCCTACTGTATCAAAGTTTCTCCCAAAGTTTTGATACCCCTTATGTATGACATGTGGGCCCATCCTGCTTTGTAAAACGTGTACACATATATATATACACATAAATTTTGTGAGGCCCCACATGTCATACATAGGGGTATCAAAGTTTTGATATCCCTACTGTATCAAAGTTTCTCCCCTTTCAAAATCATATACTACAAAAGTGCAATTTAATTATTCTTTTTAAGTGGTCCAGGTGTTTAAAATTAACGAAATGAACTTCAAAAATGACAATTTATGAAGTTCGAGATGTCAAAATTGAACAGTGAATTGTGTTTTTTATTTATCGACAACGACTTATCTTTTTTCAATCGCAGGCTCGACCATTGTTCAAAGATAGGACGAAGTTCTCGCAGATGGCAGACCCCGTGCTCCAAGGCCAGTATCCGGTCAGGGGGCTGTACCAAGCACTTGCCGTGGCGGCAATGTGTGTGCAGGAGCAGCCGGCGATGAGGCCGTCGATAGCAGACGTCGTCACAGCCCTCAGCTACCTTGCTTCCGAGAACTACGTCGGAGTCTAGCCCCTTCCGACTCCGCTCGGGCTGAAGAAGGAGGAGAGGAGGAGAAGAAACAGAGGATAAGGGCCATTTCAGAAACATAAATGAAGATTGGTTTCGAGTAGCTTATAAAATTTGCCACCTGCTTATCAAATTTTGATTAGCTTTTCAGATGACAGGTGCGAAAAGCGCAGGCATTCATTCTGGAGTCTACATTATGTCTGTTGTACTGCAAGTGAGTGAGAGTTATGAATACTGGACAGTATTTGCTGCTATTTGATTTATTTTTAATACAGTACAAAAGGAGAGATTGCTCAATCTAGACACACCTCAAATTGTGACAAACCATTGGAAGAATCTGTCACCAACCAGCCTAATGATTAGAAGCTTCGGTAAGGAAAGTCAGCAGCATTGGTGATGGACGAAATGGAAATTTATATTAACATGTAAGGGAAATGAATAGAAAATATGTTTTCTTTTTTCAAACACTCATCACATCAAAAGTTTATTAATATGTTCCGTAAAACAATGATTTACCATCACCCTATATAGTTCCTACAAATAATAGACGAATTATACGAATATTTTGTAGCACAGATTGATGAAAGCCTTCGAATTGGATTTATCAGCTTGTGCCATCAACACTATTGTGCCGATACCAGAAGTAGGGTTACTCTGGTGAACTGATTATATTTGTTCTTCTTTTCATTCAAACTGCTACTGATGTCTCTTCTCCTTCACTCAACTGTTACCATGTCTGGTTCTTGGTTGCCATTCATATTTTTGTCGCCGCTCACGTCTTTGCCGCCGTTCATATCTTTGTCGGGTGAAGTGGTGGGTAGGCTTTGGCCGTTGCCGTTGATGGGCTTGCCTTCTGTGGACTCCTCGGCATTGGGCTTTCCCTGTAATTTAATGCATTGGAATTATAAGTGATCAAGAAAGACATCAGTTTATCCAGTCTTCCTTAATAAAGCAGAAAATTTGGACAAGGAAAATATATATCAATTATATGATCGAATATTGACCTGGAAAAGCAGAAAGCCAAAACAAATGGTTAATCATCATAATTCATTTTACTTTGCAGAATGAAGATGGCTGGAAGTCAAGAGCATGCCAAGACGATAAAAAAAAAAAAGAATATGGTTTACATCGATGTGGCAAATGGATTAACAAGCATGTATCTTGACAAACTGATGATGAATGGATAAATCATGTTTATCCAGTCTTCCTTAATAAGCTAGTCAGTAAAATGCAAGAGAACTGATAAAACAATAATGTTCTACATATCATGCAAGAGAACTGATAAAACAATAATGTTCACATATCATGCACATATTTACAGGTTTCTCCAGTAATGTTAGTTTCCTCTCGTAAAGAGTTCATGTCGTCCAATTTCTAGTTTATGGGTGTGAAACCGACCATTTACCCATTGTCAAAATAAGATTAATTAAAATATATTTAAAAGATCTTGGGAAAAAACACCTAATTCCCTCCACCCCTCCACCTTGATGTCGATGTCCTGTGCCATCGCTCGAGGGTGGTTTTGGGAGGATACCGCAGCCATTATCATGGGAGGGGAAGAAGGGGCAGGACATTTGGAGAAATTGGATGGCAGGTACATTTTATTGCAAAGGAACCGACTTTAGGGCAACACCTGTAAATATGGCATACATTAAGGGGTTTCATGTAAATATGGTTAATCCAGATACACATATGAGACTCAAGAACCTATGTATATGCCTAGCAAATTCCCATCTTCTAATCTATATGGGACTATTTGGGATTTCATATAATATTCCACCATACTCATAGATGCACCCCAGCCCCAAAATAACCAGCAGGGGTTTCATGTAAATATGGTTTCATGTACATATGAGACTCAAGAACCTATGTATATGCCTAGCAAATTCCCATCTTATAATCTACATGGGACTATTTGGGATTTCATATAATACTCCACCATACTCATAGATGCACCCGAGCCCAGCATTGCTTGCAAAAACATAGTTTACCCATAATCGCTTGCAAAATCCTGTTAAACCATTGTGGCTTAGGATGAAGCTGGCAGACCGATACTACTCTAACTTGGTATACACAACTTCCTCACAAGTATCAATTGTAATTTTTGTGAATCAATAATTACTGGCAATTGGTCATAGTAAAACATATGATCATTATATCCAGATGCTATAACCATCTTGGAGAAAATAAAAATAAAAACATTCAAATAACTTAAAATAACTGCAAGGCTCACCTTGTTCTTGTCACGCCAGCCGAGTCCAAACGGTCGAGAAAGCAAACCTATTTTTCGTGTGGGGAAATCCTGAGATGTCTCCGGACTGGTTCGTGCTGATGAATGATCAAAATAAGTTGGAGTTCTACAAAAAGGAAACAAAATGACATGATAGGTAAATAAAAGGGATCAAGGCACAAAAAAGAAACAGACATTTTTCCTTGTGCATGTGAAGATGTTAAGGAAATTAGACTTTAGAAATATGACGCGTTATCAAAAAATGATGTGCATCAAGTGGCAAAGCCAATGTGCCCAGTAAAAAGACCTGCGCATGGGTACTGGATAACCAGCTTACAAAGATACCTTGGAGACTGTGCTTTAACCTGGCTAGACTGATACTGCAATGTAGCTTCCAACATAGTTTCTGCCATTATTGCCCTCTTCTCCATTTGCTCAAGTGAAGACAAGGCTTCTTCATATTTTTCCTGCATACATCTGGTACGGATTGAGAAATACATAAAGCAAGAGAACAAAAAAAGTAAAGAACCAGTCTTGGCCTCTCTTAACGAATATATGTCACAGTTATACTTGCACAATAGCATACTGGAGTAGATATTTTACAGGATTTATTATTATAGAAAACTATATTCAACTACAGCTGATCATAGTCAAATATTGATCATCTATACCAATTTAGTGTCACGGCTGGATTTATGGGAATTCCATTTCACTCTTTGGCTTAATGTGTCATAGAGATAATGCAATTCCTGGTAGAAAATTTTATCATCTTAATGTCTTTATCTAGATTTTTTTTATTATCTATGGCAACTTGAAGGGAACTCCTCGGTTGCACGAGCTTAAACTGCATATCCAAAAGGCAAGGTTTACCTACTTGCAAACTTGCCATCTAGGTTTTATGGCATGTCCCTCTCATGCTCATAGTTACCTTGTATATGAACTTGGCACCAACATAGAGGGTTGAAACATCAAGTCAACAGTCGGTCATAAAAAGTTTGTTAGATCTTTTATGGAGCTTTCTTATGTTCTGCAGCCGATCCCATTCTGATGGAAGAAGGGCTTGCATGATGATGACCATTAGAGCGTCACTGTTGGATTTGAAATTGCTTGGTAGCCTTAAAACAGTCAATAGTTTGGTATAATTTTGCACATAAACATAACATAGCAGTACGTTACAGTCGAAACTTAACACAAACCATTAAACTGATGGTTTATTTTCTCCACAATAATTTTTTTTTTGCTAAATGTAGATACCGACTTCTGACAGTGACCCCTGAGAAATAGTAGTTGAAGTACACAAAGTTTATGAAAGTAATGCGGGATGACTTGGAGCAGGAATATCACGCAAAGCAAGAATGGTAATAGCAGGTGAGGTACTACTTCAGGACAATAAAAGGTATAATTAATTAAATAATTTCCAAGTATATTGGTGCACTAAGAACAATAATTCAAGGTTCGAAATATCGGTATCGGAATCGGTTTAGGACCCTTCCTATGAGTATCGGTATCGTCGGTTTCAGCTCGGAGTATCAGGTTTTTCTTTTCGGAAAGCCAAAAATAATAAAAATGTTTTCTAAAAATTTGGAAAAAAAAATATTTGATACATTTAATCATAATTTAATACATATGTTGTTCCTAGATAGTTTTAAATAAAATAATATTTCACTTGCAATAGATACTATTATTTAGTTACTTGCCTTTAGACATAGTGCAACCACAATAGATAGTTTAGAATGGAATAATACTAGTATAGATGAATGTTGTGAATTTATAGATATACAACTTCTACAAAAGGTAATGGTTACAATTTATCAATAAGCCTTATCGACATATTGTATCATTGTCGATGTTGGGCACAACTTGATCATCATGTTGACACTATTTTCTCATTCTTCTATCTTTTTTCTTTCAATTTTTCTGTCAAAAATTGACGAGGAAAGATATCCCCAAAGTTGGTATCTTTCTGTCAAAAATTGACCAGTAAAGAGATCCCCAAAGTCGGTATTGATGAGTATCAGTAGCAGTCGGTATTGGATCGGGACAATGCCAAAACACTTATGTATTGGCCTTATTGTATCTGTATCGGCCGATAGAGCAAACTATGGACAAAACAACAAAGCTTCTTACGTGCTTGAATTCAGCTCTATGATTAAGCCAAGCAACACAACAATATACATTTGTTGTTGTCTACACGAATCCAGTGCTCGTAGCCTACCACAAGGTTTTGACGGACATAGGGCCTAAGATCAATCTGACAGGCATGTTCAAGATTTCTAGTTTCCAATATATATTAGAAACCACAATAATTTTACTCCACTTAACTTCCCCGAGGTTTAATTCAATTGAAAAGTTGAAAGGTTGTGTTAGTCTATCATCAAAATTCTAGGTACTGCTAGTGGAATGCATGCAACGATCTTATGTGTTAAAATATATAGCCAACCTTTGTCTTTTGGAGGAACAATTCTAAGAGATACCAATTTTCTGCTTTGGAAAATTAATACATATCATACAAAGCTTAGGGCATATTCTCATTTGGAAGGAACAAAATTACCCAATTGAGTTGCATTGTATTATTACCCAATTCTGCAATCAACTCTATATAGTTGGGATTTTAAAATCTTTGAACATTTTTTTATGTAACAGACCAAGGACGAGAAAGAACCTGGAGCACATGAGTAGCATATTTCTGAGCAGCAACATCTTGCTCAGCACATAAACGAGCATCTTCTGTCACCTTCTGCTCTTGTTCAACCCGCATCAAAACCTAAAATAGTTACAAGAATTCTATTAGCATATATAATCAAAAAACATTAATAAGAAATAGAATATAGATAACAACTAAACAGCACACCTGCAGCATGACTTGTTCTTGTTCCTGCTTGTCTTTAAGAGCCTGCTGCAACTCTGAGACTTCTTGTTCTAATTGCTCAACCTATAAGATGAATCATGGTAACTTTTAGAGTTTTGACTTTTGAGTTTATGTATGGAGTAAGACACCCAAGGATAGAAAACACAAATTCTTAGAAAGAAAAATGAAATTTCTCTGCCGATGATGGCAAGGTCAGGCAAATCCATTATTGATGCCATGAATCACCTCATTGATGCCATGAACAGCCATTGTAAATGAGCAGAGGGAAATGAACCTTAAATAAAAATGGCATGATGACTTTTCAACAGTTTCTCATTCAAATTTCAAAGTTGGTCGTGGAGCACTTTTTTTATTTTTGCAAAGAACTTAATAGTATTGACCTGCAAAATTTTGAAACATTTTTAAGTATCGTCAGTAGCCAGTATGTTTTTGGCCGTTTCAAGTTGGAGATGGAGGGTCCACAACCGACGAAACAACCAATCAACAGCAAGGTTCACAATAGCTGTATTATAATTGGCTTCAGACCCTTCTTATGAGTATCAGTATCAGCACTTTCGGCACTCTCGGATCTAAGTTATGTAGTTCTAGAAAGCCAAAGGATAATAAAATATTTTTGGAACTATAAAGTATTTAACACATTTAGGCAGAATCTTAGGTATTATTTGATGTTTCTCATTCATGAAATAATATTCAACATTGTTGAAATGTTCCACTACAATTACAATTGATATTGTTGTCTATTTTATTTGCTAACCCACCACACCCCACAATATATAGTGTTGAACGGCATAATATTAAAATTTATTAACATTGTGAATTTATAATATATAACTCTGAAAAATGGTGATGATTACATTATGACGATAAGGAATTTTCTCAACACAATTTAGCATGATGCTATTCGGCACGACCAATTCATCTGCCCGATATTGTTTTGTTGCCACACTTCGTCTCTGCTCAATATTTTTTTTTTTGGCCATAATTCATCTCTTTTTCTTTATTGAATCAACGAGGAAAGAGAACTCCAATTTCAAGACGGTCTCGAGCGATATTGTGTAGGCCAATAACGGATCGGACATGCCAAAATCGATACGAAAGCTTATATGCATCGATATTTGCCGATCCTGCGGACCTTGGTTCAAAACCACCAAAACCTCATGAAATTGATGCTCATAGGAATGTCTGAAAGCATGTTTTGAACCTTGCTTGAAAGTTAAGGGTTTCGTTGCAACTACCCTAATCCAACAGCCATCCCATTTCTTTTAGTCTTCACTCTTGGAGATAGGGATGAAAATGTAGTGGGGTACGACAGAGCTCTGAATCGCCAGACACAACTTAGGACGGATTTGGAAGCAAACTCAGTGGAGGCAGATATGGAGGCAAAGACATATCCTACTCCGTCACCGACAAATATATATGTGTGTGTGTGTGTGTGTGATATATATATATATATATATATATATATATATATATATATATATATATATATATATATATTGTCCACTAATGTTGACGTGAACAATCTTCTTTGCATTTCCATTAATTTAACTAAACATTGTAACATATTTAGTTGGAGGTGGAGGCAGAGGGAATATTTCTCCTCCGAGTAAGAGGCGGCAGCGGAGCGGATGTAGATACGAATATATTTTGGTGGAGTTTGAGGTGGAGAGTTTAACCTCCAACCGGACCATGAGAAAACACTTGAATATCTCCAAGAGTTAAAGATATGACCATAAGGTCCACACATGAAAAATATGCAGTAGCCAAATAGGTCAAAAAAAATCCACATCTAGATATTTGGACTATGTTGATAATTAAAATAGAGACTATAGTACCATGTCATTGATGTCACACACTTAAGAAAATTGCATCTGGAATACCCATGATAGTCATAAATAATATATTTAGGTATATATACACCTTTGCACTCAAAAGTCGTCTATTATCCTGCGTGACCATCTCCATCAATGCTGTCTCTAACTCTTCTGCTCTGTGAACAAAAAATAAAGAGGCAGCAAGCAGAATAAGATTAACTATAACTTTGAAAAAGACTCCAAAGTAGGCATTCAAGTAAATGGATAACAGCCTTGCAGGTCCAATATCTTTAGGAGCACATATTACTACATTTTCTACTGTGTTGAATAAGCAATTAAGCATCAAAAAGGACAACACAAGCATATCTATATCTAAGCCTGTGTAGCAAAAACGTTCAGAAAATCAAAGAAGCAAGGACAGGAAACAGTTATTCCAACCAATAGAAAGAATATATAAGAGACTATGTTTCTTGTAGTTTTTCCTTTCCATTTTCTCATATTTCCGAATAGATCTCTTGATTTTCCACCAGCAATCCCAAGCAAGATAAAGGGGATTTGAGTTACTAAACCAACAGTGGATATCCTTTAATAACATCTTCAAACAATGTCACCCTAGTTCAGTGGTAAATGAGAGAATGAATAGTTGGCTAGGCCATCATCTATACACAGCTTGATGCTTTGATACCACCCAAAGAAGAAAGGTTCTTAACCCACGGGGCAAAGGATAATGACAAGTGAGACGTAGAAGCGAGATACCAAATGCAAGCCCATACAGTCAAGCATAGATCTTCTACTATATATGCATCTCCCCTACAAGTTTACTTTCAGAGGGAAGCTAAACAAACACTAAGTTCTAAAGTATTTTCTATTTAGTTAACCAAGAAACAATCACAAATATGGAAGATCAAGGCAAAAAAGACATGCCTTTATTTCTCAACATTAAAAATGAAAAGGAAATAAAAATTAAAATTATAACGGTGCTAACCTAAGAATAGCTGATCTTTTTTTCCTCCAACAATCTGCACAACTCAACCTTCAACCACGTTACCTGGAACACAAACAAAACTTGAAATCAAAGAATGCTAGCAGAAACTTGAAGAACAATAAAACACTGGATGGCTCACATTTTTCAGTAAATAAGGTTAATCACAAGGTTCAAATATTGGTATCAGAACCTGTTTTGGACCCTTCCTATGAGTATCAGTATCGGCAGTTTCGGCTATTTTGGATCGGACTATTAGGTTCTTTGTTTTGGAAAAGCCAAAAATGATAAAAAGTCTTTTTAAAAAGCTAAAAAACGTATTGAATATATATATATATATATATATGTATGTGTGTGTGTGTGTGTGTGTGTGTGTGTGTGTGGGGGGGGGGGGGGGGGGGGGGGGGATTCTTCAATACATCGAATGTAAAAATTTGCATCGATAACATCCCAAATCTGAATCATTGGATGCTGATCCAATGGTTCAGATTAAAGCCGAAGTCAAAGTAACAGGTAAAGTCAAAGTCAGAGTAAACAACTTTCACAATTTCCAATGCATTTTCAATGCAATTGTTTGGGATGTATTGATACATCCCATGTATTGTAGAAGGACCCTATATATATATATATATATATATATATATATATATATATATATATATATATATATATATATATATATTATATGTTGTTTCTCATTAGTTTTAAATGGAATACTATTCTTGCAATAGATATCATTGTTTATTTATTTGCCTTTAGACAGTGCAACAACAACAAATAGTTATAAATGAAATAATATTAATATTGATGAATGTTGTGAATTTATAGATATGCAACTTCGACAAATGTTAGTTATTACATTTTATCAATAAGGAATCATATCGATACACTTTATCATTGTGGTCTTCAGTACAACTGATCATTGCGTTGACACTTGACACTATATTTTCTTTCTTCCATCCTTTTTGTTCAATTTTTTTTTGTCGAATTGACTGGAAAAAGACCCCCAACGCCACTGGAAAAAGGATGCCCAACGTTAGTATCGGTCAGTATCTGTAGCGGTCAGTATCATAGCAGGACATGCCAAAATCGTATTGGTATTGATCTCTCTCCGAATTAACTTAATCATGTTAGAAACTACAACATATCAAGTTATCATATTCTATGGGCTTGTGTTTCAGATTGAATATTATCTAATACAACATGCTAGACACTACCTATAAATGAAACTCTCAGCACCTAAAACGTGCTTCCTTGGATGTTTACCGTTGATGCCTGCTGGTGTAGTAGGTTCATTGGAAGCATCATGATGGTGCATTCATGTGCTTTAACATTTACAAAGGCATAAAATTATAATTTGGCAACAAGATTGATTACCTGTTCTTTCAGACTAGTTACAGAATCCGACTCAGTATCAATTGACAGGCTATTAAGAAATTCCTCAATATTGTTTGAATTGGATTTTGAGAGGTGCAGATCCCCATTTGAATGCATGTTGTTTAGTCCTTTTGTTGATTTTGCTTCTGACGTTAGCAATCCAGGGTCATGTCTGAAACTATAAAGCTTAGAAGCAAGACCATGGGAGTCCCTCCAGGCAAGAAGTCCTTTAGACCTCTCCTCCATGGCGGCCAAAACTGCTGGTCGGTGCTTCTTCCTCAAATCTCCAAGTCTGCTTTCACTAACAGCTTGATATCCCATGCAAGCGGTTAAAACAAGCTGGCTACTGTCGAAAGTAGAACCAGCAAGGGACTGCAATAAGGTCACTGCATCTCCAGCATCCTTTGTAGTAACCAATGCAGGCCCTAACAAATAACACGGTTTCAGGACCAAAACTTGTACATTAGTTACCTAAGCAATAGTCTGGTCAACGCTAGCTAGTTCTTTCACAATTTATCACAGACATTAGAAATCAAAAGGGAAGTACCATATAACTCCATTAAAGCAAGTGCAGTTCGGAACAACATAGCCCGGTTCCCATCAAAAAGAAGTACATCCCAAACACGCAGAACTGGATAATATCAAGAACAAAGCATTAGGAAGGAGCATTATAGAATGTATATCATTGCCTATTATCTTCAAACATACAAGGCAAAAGAAATTTTATTAAATAAAATATATACAATTTAAAGCATTAAAATCTAATCCTTGGTCAATGTATATTAAAGCTGCAAAAATTCAAAATAAAACCTGACCGCTTTCCCAAGGAAGCACGTTCACGAACATGGAGAGGAACCAAGGTCCAGTAACCCATGCCACCTGGACGCCCAGGTAATCAAGATGATTAACTGCAATAGAGAGCATAAAATTCAGAGATTCATCCAAAAAATATATCGTGTGTCTATAAAGGCATGTGCAGACATGTAAATCAGAAATAACATAGGCAGAAAATATTATAAATCATATACCTAATTTTGGAAACCTCTCACGCACTAACTCCTCCAAAACAAGCTGATCCACCTGGGAGAAAAAGCATTATGAGAATTTAAAATATAGTAGCAATATTACATGCTCCCTTATTCTAGGAATTGAAAGAAAATACAAATGGCTGCCCCGATCAGCGACAAGTAAATACACCTGGGATTCGATCATTTCCTCAGAATAGTAACCATCGAAGTAATCATCAATAATACCCACTAAAGTCCTGAAACATCGCATAAATAAAAGATCAGACAGTTGATTTCTTGCTAATCTATACAAGCCAGAATATATGTTCTCATGAGCAGAAGTCAAAGAATTAATTCTAACAATAGTCACTTTTCAGCTGTAGAAAGTAAAGTGATGATACAAAACCTACCAAAATGCATTTTCCTCAGGCATTAACAATAGTAATAGTCCTGCGAAGAAATTCATGGCCTGCATAAAAATCAAATTTATAATGTGCCATGATCATTATAAGAATGTTGTTATACTTTTGCCAAAAGGTAACAAAAAAAAGTTTAAGTTAAAAAGAAAAAACTACTAACAATGCAGAGTTAAGGGATGATAACTGCTATATAAGAGGAGTGGCATATCCGGTATAGCAGATAAAATGGCTTTGATGATTTCCCAGTGGATACTAATTATAGTATTTGAAACCCATACCTCAAAACTATTTAAAAGAACATCAGATGTACAACGATCAAAGTTTCAGATACTAATCATGCATGAACTGTGAGAACAAGAAAGATAACATATAAACATCGAACCAGTGATTTTTTAAAACATGATACAAGAGAAAAGAGGGGAAATTAGTAACCTGGTTGAGTCCTTACACTGACTCAAAGGCTTAGCTCATGCAAGCTAGCAGCAAAAAGTACCAAGCCCAATCAATCAAGTAAAAGCAGAATCTTCTACCTTGACCAATTATGGATCACTTGAATATGTCCCCACTTAAAACATGTACATGTGTATTATTACAATTCTCGGTAACTCAGTTAAGGAGTCATATATGTACTTAGTGGCCAGGCTCTTTTTCATGGATACAACAAAATAATGCACGATGCCAAGATACTTATAAATACTATATGCCAAGTAGTGCCAACTGCTATAACTTGAGCTAGATTGTACTCCATGTGACATCTAACTTCCTGAATTTTGAGTGGATGAAACATATTCTTACCAGAACAGCTAGCAAGAAAATGTAGATTATTGTATACCTGAAAAACTTAAACAGTATCAGAAAATACCTTCAGCTGCTCCCATGACCCTTGTTTTCTTGACTTTCAAGTACATACGAAGTTTATTAGCATAAACCTAAGGATGATCCATGGGGTTTAGCAGTGTTATATTGCAGTGAGTACCTATTGTTTAATGGTGGAATAAACAAAGATTTTGCAGTATAGAAACAAGGAACAGTCTGGTCCTTACAGTTCTGTCTTAAAAGGTAAATTTTAGCTTGTAGGCTTGTAGTCACATTAATGAGGATCTAAAGTGGGTATAACATGGCTATACCCAATGATCATAGTAGTACTTCTTAACTTTGGGATAAAAATTTAAGCTCAACTTAAGATCCCCACAGTGTGTATCCTGAGCACCTAAAATTCATGTGCCTTACCATCTTGACACGGATTGTATCTAGTATGATTTAGTGTTTGGTACTAGTAATTAGGGTAGTGAGTTAAAATGCATGTTGTGCTGGACGAATTTAGAAATCTTTAGTTGCAATTCATATAGTTGGTAACTTGTAAACGTGAGTTCCATCACCTACATACATGAAGGTATAACTTCAACTTCTCACTTCCAAGAATTGTAGACTTGTTTTAATTATGATTTTTAACAAAATAGCTTATATAATGAGATTTTGAACCATACATACAGGTGAAATTGCATTGCAAAGGTTCAAGTAACTAAACAATGAGGCTATCTGTAAACCTTTTAATTGGGTATCTCATTTCTCAACTACTAATAACCAGTGGGCAATAGGGCTTTTAGTTAGTTTTAGGGAATGTAGTTATAACTGGTATCACATGAAGTAAGAAGAACGACAACTATCACAATCAATTAGCACCCGACTCAAAGTAAAATGGCAAGACAACAGGGGGAGAAAAAAATGAATAAAGCTAAGATGCTTAAACGTACTAGCTACCTAAAGAACATGAATTCTCACTAATCTCTCTTTTTCTTCCATTCTGAAGAAAGAAATAAACTTTTGTTTCCTTTTTCCTTGTTTATCTTTATGTTCTCCTACCATCCGGCCAAAGCATGTTCTATTTGTCGTTACTTTTTCCTCCAGCTTATTATCATCCCCTCTAAGGCATGCTCATTGTCAACCCAATTCTTTCCCCATTAAACTAAGTTACACACTTGAGGTAGCTACATCCCACTATTTAGCAACAATAAATAAGATATCCCTTCTCGGAAGGACCATCAAGGATTGGAAGGGTGAAATCCGGTTCCATAAACCGGTCCCATTTCGTTTAGATCATAACATTACTTGCTAAATTAGTATGCTGGTTCGGTAGGAAATTTCCTTTTCTTATTCATGCTTGCTTAAAATGTGTTAAGACATAAAATCTTAGATCAACACATGCAGCCCTCTTGTCATGTACCAAAGAGACTATTATACAATATTATTCAACCATAACTGGTACAAGGGATGCAGAATATGTAGGTTTGATTGTGTAAGGGTAGGCCAAAATACCCTGGGTAGTTGTAAAATGGTGTTATTGCTATGAAACCTTATACAATTAAGAGAAGCCCCTAAAAATAGAGCCAAACTATAGAGAAACATGTATATTCTCTAAAATGAAGAATTTGGATCAATCAGTATAATCAAATAAAAACCTAACTGTTTTCTTCAATAGACACCACCATCACAAGATAAGTTTACAATGTATACAAAAAAAGCATTACAAAGGGTCTTCTATCATTCAATTTGGTCTGTTCTAGACAAAAATAATCAGAGATACAAAATCATTTATCTCCACAATAGTTTATAATTCTTATGAACAATTAACTGTTACATGTTTCAAAGATAAAATCAGAACCTGCACCAGAGCAGAGCAGAGGCACAAGTACCTGACAGTACCCAACAGAGGGATTGTGCCGAGCATATGCCGTTAGCAATCGCCTTAAAGCATTCCTCCCATCCTCGTCCAAGGCAGGATGCCCCGGAAATGTTCGCGGCAAATCCTGTAGAAGGAATATGCAGGGTCAAAAAGATGATAATATCTCCACCACAAACATTTCAAGCTTTTCAGTTTGACAACTACTGGAACTAAGAGATTAATGGTGCAAATAATGACCTTCTCAATTTGCCCCTTCCATTTCTCATGTGTATCTAACTGAGGGATTTCTGATTCATCATCAGTGTTATTCGTATGGGAAGCATCAAGAAGTAGAACCATGCTATTCACAGTATCACTTTTTGGGTTTAGCAGATTGTTGTAATATCCATCTACTCTCCGCTTCCCAACACCCACAAAAGCTTGCCACAGCTGTAGTGAAACAAAGATTTAGCAAAATATTAGCATCAGGAAATTTAAGAAAAATGACAACAAACTCATAGATACAAATCAATATGTACCTCTCCTCTCAGAGCCATCGGCAGACCACCATGGACCAGGCATTCCAATTCTTCTTTCCAAAGAACGCACTGCTCAGATGCGGCACCTTGACTAGCATGAACTTTTGAAGAATCAACATTGCTACTATCACCAGAAGGCACGTCTTGGCTCAGATCTGATCTCTCGACATCATAAAACTCGTCGTCGGAATCCTCAGAGTGCTTCGGTTCTTCAACGGGAGCAAGATGGGGCCCCTTTGTCCCAGCATCACATTCACTGCTTTCAAGGTCCTTCTTTATTATTACACGAGAACTCATCATCTGCTCAATGGCTGCAAGTGAAGTCCTAATCTGAGCCCATATCTGGATTTTGTGGGTTCTAGCCTCCTTTTCCTCGTCCGTTTTTTCGGAGTCGTCGCACTTGTCATTGTCCTTGTGATTGCGGCCGATTTCTTCCGACACCGAAATCGAACTCTCCTCGGGCAACGGTAATCGGTTAGATTCGGCTTGCCTTCCCAGGAAGTCCTTCCAACGGTCCGATCTCTCTTCCTCTTCCTCCTGAAATCACAAATAATATAAAACAAAATAAAAACTAAGGGAAAAATAACAGATTTCGGTTCGTTTTAGAAAAGATTGAAGGGAAGAAGAAGAAGAAGGAATCGTTGCCTTGTAGATGTTTGCATACTCCCTGTATCTCTCCAAGTGCTGAGGTCTCACAGCAAATCCATAGGCATCTCTGCTCATATATCCGACAAGTAAAATAAAATGTCAACACAAACTAAATCTCAATCAACCGAGGATTACAAAACAAATCCAGAGAACAAGCGGATCCCTAGTTACAGAGATTCAACTCCGTAGAAAGTAGCAAAGCAAAAGACAGCTCTACAACTCTGATCAAGTCCTTCTATTTAGCGCAACCATTGCATAAAAGAGCCACAGCGAGCTAAAACCCTTGCTTCCTGTACAAACTAGAAGATCCAGAGTAGACCGCAGCCCATTTTGCACGGGCACGGGGGGCACTGATTCTGGCTGTGTCCTAGTGTATTTCGGGGTGACGGTCGCGTGTCCAATTCGTGTCCGACGTGACGTGATACTGATACAGCATAGTGTCATCACAAGTAACAAAGCAAAAGACAGCTCTACAACTCTGATCAAGTCCCTTCTATTTAGAGCAGCCATTGCATAAAAGAGCCACAGCGAGCTAAAACCCTTGCTTCCTGTACAAATTACAAGATCCAGAGTAGTAGACCCCGTTTTGCACGGGCACGGGGGCATTGATTGTGGCTGTGGCCTAGTGTATTTTGGGGTGTCAGTCTCGTGTCCAATTCGTGTCCGACGTGACGCGATACTGATACGGCGTAGTGTCATCACAAGAAACTCACATGACCGATCTACTCAAAATCAAGAAACTAGACCCTGTAAAATCAATCGGAACGCCGTTTCAAAGAGCTTGACTCAGACGCCGATCATTGCCAAAAAATCGCCAGCACCCACCAATAGCAGATCGGCGTGATTGATCCGACCATGACACCGAGTCGTCCAAGTAACCGCCACGCGAAGCTAAAACCCTAGCTTCCGGAGCACGACTCCTCGAAACCCCGAACAAATCCGAGATCCATAATTTAAAAAAAAAAAAAAAAAAAAACCCGAAAATTAGCGGAGATCGCCGCCACATTGACCGAAAAATGTCGAAAAAGGAGGGATCGAAGTGCAAAAAAAAAAGAAGGAAAAATCGGGGGAGGACGCGTGGGAGAGAATCGATCGATCGATCACCTCTTGTGCTCCATGGTGGCGAGCGGAAGACTCTTCGCCTTCATCGCCGCCGGCTCCTCCTCCTCCTCTCTCTAGAATTCTTGTTCGAGAAATTTCCGGCGAGCGGCGGAGAATTTTGTGTGTGTGTGTGTGGATTTGTTGACTGATATAGAAACGGGGGGCGCACGTGCTTTCGCTTGACGAGGAGATCGCAAGCTGATGGAAGGAGGGAGCGGAGCGGAACTGTGGTGACCGACTGAAGACTGGCTCTCTTGTCTGCTATTACAGCTGGTTTCCGTTGGGATTTTATCCGTATATTACTCTTTTTTAGTTTTAGCTTTAGCTTATTAGTGCCTGCGAAATTCATTAATTTGTTTAGACTTTTTATAAAGGCACTGCATTTTTTGATCAGGACTAGTCCATTTTAAAACTTTGTATTATTTACAAGTTTGTCATCGAAAAATTGATCGGGACTATCCCACTCTTTGGTATAAGTCACTAGTGCAAATAAGGACTGCCCAATTTTCTGGCAGTCCTACAAACTGAATGGACTGCCAGAAAACTTGGCAGTCCTAAGTCACAGCATGTGAAACAAAGGACTGCCCATTTTTCTGGCAGTCCTTACTGTATGTAGGGCTGCCAGAAATTTGGGCAGTCCTTATTTGCACTAGTAACTTATACCAAAGAGTGGGATAGTCCTGATCAATTTTTTCAATGGCAAACTTGTAAATAATACAAAATTAAAAATGGGCTAGCCCTGATCAAAAAGTGAAGTGCCTTTATAAAAAGCCTTTGTTTATATGTCATATTGCATTTTTTCTTTCTTTCTTATATGAACCATGTTTTATTTTTTTTCCGTGGACAAGAAGGTTGTGGCACAATTCGACGTCAAGGGCTTCAAAATGACTGTCGAATTATTGTTCATCAAATTTGATCAACAACTGTTCTAGCGAACACCCTCATGTGGTTGGACGACGTCAACCATTTTTTTTTCCTCCGTGGGCGAGAAGGTTGTGGCACAATTCGACGTCAAGCCTTTCAGAATGACTGTCGAATTATGGGTCATCAAATTTGATCAACAACTGTTCCAGCAAACACTCTCATGTGGTTGGACGACCCCAATTTCGTGATGATGCACAAACAATCTTCTTTAAGACTAATTTTGCCCCACCTTAGTTATCTTGGTGATATTGTAAGCTTTTCTGTAAGCTATTGGCATTGTCCGTCGAACTACTACATTAGCAACCTTTCGCGACTCTAGAGTCCATTTGTTGCGCAAGTGCTAATTGTGTCCCCTGCGGTCATGACTTTGCAAATTTGCGGTCCCTTGCGGTCCCTCGCTTTACAAAAAATTACATTAAACACTTTAAACTTTAGATTTATTTTTATTCTTCTATTAGAAACTTGAGTGGATGTCAACTTAGATTTTTGCGGTCATTGCTCTCTTGCAGAATTTATTTGATTTGACGATGACCAAACTTAGGAGTCTCGAGTATGTAGCACTTTGTAGGAAGATCACGATTTAGTGGTTCAGAGTTATGAGACGGAGATTGGTACACTCCACCTCCTACATATGCACGGACATAATTGCTTACGTGCAGAGTATGTTGTAGTTATATCCTTCACTAGATTGTAGTGTTATTGCCGGAGCACAATTTTTTCGATGGAAAAGTGAGAATTCGTAACAATTGTAAAACACAATCGTTATTACGTAACACTTCACAGAAGGTACGTAACAGAAATTCCACTAATGCAACACTTCACAGAAGGTGCACAGATTTCTACCAACACAAACACTTCATCGAAGGTGCGTTAATAGAATTCTGATAAACGAAGAAGGTGAGCAACACTTCACAGAAGGTGCACAGATTTATACCAACGCGAACACTTCACCGAAGGTGCGCTAATAGAATTCTGATAAACGAAGAAGGTGACAGGCGAAAGATGAAAAAACTCCTGCTGGGGTGAATGATCACCGTTGCTCAAAGCTTATTCGCCCCACACGAATAGCTTCCAGGAACCAGCAAGTTCGTCGGAGAACTTGGAACACTCTTGCTCTTCTGACTCCTCGGATGAACATGAACTCGCGTGCAAAACTCGCTGGTACAATACCTCTCTTCTCTCTCACAGCTTCTAAACACTTGTAAACTTTCTGTCTACTACTTGTGTATCAGTTCCTTTTTGTGAGAGAGAAGGAGGAGATCTTATATAGGCCCCTGCAACAACTGCCCGGTTAGCACAAATATTAGGGACGTGGTAATAACCACTCCGAACATGGAGCAACCGCTCAGAACATGCAAAGACACGTTCTGCCGCAAGTTGCGCCACTCGCGTAACCAGCGTGATTTGCACTTTACGCACACATCCATTTTACGCAACCTGCGCACACTACGTACTCTATGCACACTGCGTACGCTGCACACTCTGTGCACGCTGCGCGACGATGCTGACGTGCTAAGTGCAAAGTGCGCCAACAAAACGCCACATTACGTCTCATGAGCCCTTGAGCCCGAGTCCGAGTCCGAGCCCGAGTCCGAGTCCGAGTCTGTGTCCGAGTTCGTGTCCGTGTCCGAGTCCGAGTCCGAGTCGCGCTCCTATGGAAATAAATTTTCCAAGAGCAAAAAACTAGAAGCTTACCATGGAGCCTTATTCTTACCTCTTAGTAAAATCACCCACATGGTTTCCACTTTTGGGTCACCATCCATGTGCACATCCCAACAATACATAGAAGCCTATATATGTTGAGATACCACATAATATATTTTCGATGTGGGACTAAAACTTCACTAAGCATGTCAAGAATACAAATGCTCCAACATGTAGCGACTAAATATCGTAATCAGAGAGTTTTGATATCAGAGACGACAACACTAACCTCCTCTAAATTTGAATATGCATCATTGCTATTGTTAGCAAATTGGTTAGTGACATAATTGTCTTCTCCTTCCTTGCTCATAGTGATGAAAATACTGAAGATATCGAGTTTTCAATTAGTTGTTCGATAATCTCGGCTTCACGAATGAGCTGATCCAAAGTATTGGATGTGATACTCTCATGAGCCTGGCTTTCAAAATATTAGATGAATTCATGAGTCCTTAATTTTTAAAACTCGGCCATCAAACGTCATTGGGTTATATGCATTTAATCATTTAAATTTTTTTTCCAATGGGATAAAAATAAATATACTTTTAATGTTAATAAATTTTACGTGTCATATCTTCTACTATATAATAAGATTTCAAAACGGCTCAAAAGTGAACCGTCTAAACCGTATATATATCATGGTCCATTTTATTTTAAATAAATAAATTATATAAAAAAGTTGTTGAATTTTTTTTTACTTTTTATATATATTCAACATGAAAAATAGAATTCAACCAAATAAGATAAATACCTCATATATTAATCATATGAATTATAATAGATATTTGACTATAATTAGATAATATTTTTATTATATATTATTATAAGTGTAGTTAGCCATTTACTAGGTAATATTATAAATTATTATTTTTGAGTTCTTATTTGAGTTGATGTAGTCGAAATGATTTTATTTCTTAAGCGGCCATGGTTTGTAGGCTTTTGGTACATAGGAATTTGGATATTGCATTTACACTCCACTACAGCTAATGATTGACATTTACGATGATGCTTTGATTTCTTGGATCTCGAGAGACATTTGAGTACTACCCATACAAAGACTACGTGGCAAAATTTGATTGGAAGCATTCCTCTCTTCTTTCCGTGCACACAATATGTTTAGTTTTTTAATATAAGTCTTTTGGATAAAAGTTATTTAGATATAGGTCCTTTACAAGAAAAAAAAAAAAAAGACCAAAATATTATGACAATAATAATAATAATAATAAATACACTATCCTCTATGTTTTATGCGTATTATACTGACAACCCATATTTCAAAAATAATTACTTAATTGTAACGTGATACTCTCAACTATTTAAGTTTTTATACTTTAAACTTTGTTGGGTACAATTTGATATCATGGAAAAAAAATTGGACAAAAATACTCATGTTCAAAACTTAAAACTACCATCATCCCCCCCCCCCCCCCCCCCCCTTCTCTCAGCGGTGCCGCCATCACTGTTGCAGCCGACTATGCACACGCCCAGAGAGAGGGGGTTGGTGGCGAAGGTGCAGCCGAGAGGTAGGGGTGTGGGAGGGCAGGGGTAGTTTGGATGTAGTTTGATTTTTCTTCTTCTTTTTTAGAGTATAAAGTTGAAAAATATTTATTAGTTGATGGTATCAAGTTATTGAGCAAAAAAATTAGGGTATCAAGTTAAAAAAATAAAATATAGTTGAGGATATCAAGTTGCAAATAAGCCTATAGTTTTTTATAAAACATAGAGGTGGTCAGTGTTATAAGTTTTTATAAAAATAAAAAAAAATTATAGGAGTGGAACATGTAATTAGTTTTGAAGTATGAGTAGCTTCTGTAATAAGTGTAAAAACATATAAATAGTTAACATAAATTGTCCTAGTAATAAATGTATTTTGATCGGTTGGATGATGGTTTTGTTACCAGCGCTAAAGTACTTATTAATGTTGTAATCAATTGGACTATTTTACACACTGTATAGCCACATTGATGTGGCAATGCATTATTATATGTCAATTATCACCTCCATTTTATGGTTTTCCTTGACATCCGATAATGTACTGTCATATCAATGTGATTATGTAGTGTGTCAAAAAAATGTCACCATAACATTACTTATTTTCTATTAGTTTTATCATAACTTTGAAGTGATGAAAAATAAAAGACTGAATATATAAAATTTCCAATTAGTTATAAATATAAGTAATTTCATCGTTAAGATGGACTTTATTTCACTCCATAGGTTAACATAATTGCTCTAAAAAAAAGGTTAACATAAACAAAATTTATTTTATAATTTATGTTATTTGGGGCATGGGAACATCTAACAAATAATGAGATTTAGATGATCTATGTCTAAATGTATTTAGAATTCAGGTACTTATAGCTAAAAATCGGTTTCCTAATATTATATTAGGTATGATTAATTTTGTGGAAAAAAATGTTAGAATTCAACGGCTATAATTGGGTTGGTGAGTGAATGAAGAGAATATCTACGGTTCATATTACTCCGAGGCTTCTGTCGGCAAGCATGGGCCTTGAATTATCATTAGAGCAAACACTTTTCGTGGCATGGATAATGACGTGTGTAAATTGACTAGTGGGGTTTATAATGCCATTGATTATTTTACGTCACCAAGTTGCATGCTTGTCTCGACTCAAGTAATTTCTTGTGGTAACAAAATAATGACATAATTATAGGTAATGAGGAATTATAATCAATGTTTTAAAAATCGGACCGGTGGTTGACCCGGCCAAGGCACTGGGTCGGATCAAATTGGTTCAACCAGTTGATTCAACCAGTGGGTGAACTTAAGTGGTCCAAATTAATTCCTTATGGCCATTAATTTTTTACAAAAATACTACTTTTAAACAAAATCGGGTCAATACTGAACCGGACCGAAAAAATGACCTGTTCACGGGTGAACCGGTTGAACCGGCCGATCCGGTCCAGTTTTTAAAACATTGATTATAATTGTACAATTTATGAAACTAATATACAACATAATTGACCATGGCTATTTTTTATATTCCAAGAGTCATGTATAAATATTAAAAAAATTATATTTTTATGACATTTTAAGGACAATGTTATTCCAGTTTCTAAAAAAATTCGAAGCCTTAAGTATAAAAATAAAGGTTTCACATTAGTAATATATACATAGATGAAAATATGGGAGCTTTCGATTTTTGGGACCGTGTACAGTCGCACAACTTGCACATACTCAAAAAAGGTGATGTAATTTACATGTAGTACTAGACAACGGTTAGTAACTGTTGTCTATGGTGCACTTTGTCCTAAAATTCTTTCTTCTTTGATAACCCAACTAGTGTCGTGCACACTCATTGTCGCATCTATGTTTTTGAGGTACATAATGTCCCATCTCTTATGTTTTGGCCTTTTCGGTGTTTTTTCTTCGGAAAAATAAATTAATGGTAAATTAGAGTTGGAGACTTATATCTATTAGCTGGTCCGGCCCTGAGGGTCACGAGACATTGGATAAAATCTAAAAATAGGCTTCTCTTTGAACCAAAATAATAATTTTAATAGTAAATTTTTACAATGTACAAATTGTCGTCCTAAAAAAATAATAACATCCATTTGCCTGCAAATTACATTTTTAATTGTACAATGTGCAAGTTTTTCTCCACGAAGAGGGGGGGGGGGGGGGGGGGGGGGGGGTACGACATTGGGGCTTTTCTGTTTGTAAGTACCTTTGTAACTTTGGTTTTGGACTAGACCTTTTTATAATATTTTATAAATAATGTTCTAAGTCTAGGGGTCCCTTAATAGGAAATCCTGAACCTTCGATCACCATATCCATCCTCTGGGTCGGACCTGCCTATTAGTCCTCATTTTATGTTTTTGTACAAATAATATTACGTTATGACCCATTCATGCTCATAGCTATCTTAGCTAGAAGCTTGTCATTAACATCAAGGGTTAATGTTAGGTATACAATCAATTATAAATATTGTCAAATACTTTATAGACATTTTTTATTCTCCATAACCAACACCATTATTTCGATGGAAGAAGGCTATGAAGATCATGATGGCAATAAAAGAACTAAAAAATTATGGTTGGAAAGTAAGCTGAAACAGTTAGTTGTGGGTAAAGTTACCACTTTTCACTCTCGATCAATGAATTTGAATTTAAGTTATTTAAATACAAGTACTTTCCGAAATCTAGATTAAAGTTATAAATGGTGTAAAAGTCGAGAAACATAGATAACAAAAGCTATGTTGAAACAAATAATTTGACCATGTTTAAAAATTAATGAAAAGAAACACAAACGTGTTTGAACCAAACATGAGAAACTAAATAAAACTATTGTAAAAAAAAAAAAGCTATGTGGAAAAATAAATAAAATATTTTTTTATTCAATGTTTGAACCAAATACGAGAATAAAAAAATCAAAATTTCTAGCTGTATATTCCTAACATAACATGAATTTCTTACAAAATATCAAACATTCATCCAAATGTCATCTCAATGTGCTTAGAAGTACATCCTAATGTGTTCAAATCTGTTAATCATGATCGGTGATCCAAATAGTTCCAAGTCCAAGCTAAATATTTGGTTGGCCAATACTTTATGTACATATATACTTTCCATGTATTAATATACATATACATGTGCGTTGTACGTATTTTATAAACTATTATTGGAAAAACTAAAAGACCTAGTATAATTATTATTATCTTTATTAAGATATTTCAGAAAGACTAAAAATAACCGTCTTAATTATTCTAAATTTATTATCATTAATATATGTATTATTCTATACATATTTGTAAGATTATTTAGGAAGAAAAAAAATGACAACTCTCGTAATCACTTAGTTGAACACTATTAACTTTATTGAATAATTTTATTTAGTAACACATGTAAAGATATATTTGGAAAAAAAAGTTCAACCATGAAATTGAACTTTTTTTATTATATAGAAGTATAGATATATTTATACCTGTCTGTAGGACTATGTAGGAAGACCAAAGAATAATTATGATAATTACCTAATTGTTTCTATTATTTTTATTGAATAATTTTAATTAGTAAATATGTAACAATATATTAGAAAAAATAGTTTAACGATATAGTAATATAGATATTGATAGCAAAACTAAAATCAAAGATCATTGGTGCACCGGGACCACCGTACATGCATGTGGGCCATGCCCCAACATTCATTGTTGGGAAGGCACATGCAAGCGAGCAGGAACGAGCCACGTAACGTATGGGCACATACCAATGATAGCCCCCCACGTGTACTCCCGTACGTGAAGCCCTAAAAATCTCGCGCTGAGCGCTGCTGATTTTTCATTTGATTCATAATCGAGTTCTGATTCGACACCGGACTCCCCACCCCAAAAAAAAAAATAAAAAACGCCGACCCCGCCATTTAGAATTCGTGCGGACGAGTGCGATTCCAACGAAATTTTCCAATTTTTTCCCTTCCGATTCCGGAGGCGCCGGCGCTAATGGCGGGGACGGGGCTCGGATCCACCGGGAGCGGCGGCGACGGGATCCGGACGGGGGTTCCGCTCCGGCGATACCAGACCGGCGACGAGGGGGAAGGAGGGGGAGAGAGGACGGCGGAGGGGATCAATGGCGGCGGGTTCTCGGGGAAGAAGCTTCAGCAGATGGGTGGTTCGGCGACGAGGGTTCTGACGCTGCCGACGATCCTGACTCTCGGACGCGTGGCGGCGGTTCCCCTTCTCGTGAGCAGTAGGTCTAATTTGATCTCCACTATTCTTATTCTTCTTATTCTTTTCCGATTTCGTGTGATTTTCTTTTGGAACCTGTAGATTTAGTGATGGATCTGCGGTGAAATTGCTCGTTGTGAAAATGGTGCACGTGTCTTGCTGTGTCGGACACGAAGTGCCGTGTCTATCACGCCCTTGTCGTGTCCCGTTGGACTCGGACACTTTAAAATTCCTGCCCTCATGATGCGTACTTCAGGATGCATATTAGAAACGACACAAGCTCTCCAAAATATGTTATGACGTGTCTGGGGACAAAAAAGCACGGCCCTCAGGATTTATGAAATTGTGGTTAGGTATACTATTACTATGAAATCCTGAAAATTATATTTTGCACGGACACGGGAAAATGTGTCTAGATCTGTGTCCGTATTCGTGCAAGATAGGTGACTATATTGCACAAATTTGACATATATGAAAATCTCCGTATCTCGTATCCATATGATGTCCTTATCCATATTCCCGGCTGTAAAAAAAAAAAAAAAAAACCCTTTTGCTGAAAAAAAGTGTGGAAGTTTTGCCCCCGCCTCATATTGGTCATGGTTCTTTTGTCCCTTGCCGTGTCGTATTCTGGTCCGTGCAACATATTATTTTAATGTGAAACTCCTTCTTGACTGCTTGAGCTTCAAATTTTAATGGTGCAAGGAAATAGAATCAGTTTTTGCAAGCAGAACTCGACAACCTACCTACTTCATTTTGTTTCACCTTGATGAAAAAACACTGATATGCCACTGAAGTTCAAAATTTACAGAGAAGCTTCTTCTAATGATCTAAACAAATTATGTAAAAGCCCCTTTTATCCATAGTTCTGTAATTCTGTTGAAGAACATTGTAATTAATTCTGATCCAAGGATTAATTATTCTTCATCATGTACCTAGAGTTAACTTTTGAGCTCCTCCATGAATCATTATTATATGTTATCATGGGAGTCCCCTCAAACTAAAATTTGCATGTCTACCTCCGGTCTTCAACTATGTCCGACACTTGTATAACTCATAATAACTTGTCTTAATGATTTATAAAAAGCCGAAGGAGTAAAGATACCATGTAATATAGTAGTTAATTAAGTATATTGTGCCATAGTTGTAACTAAGTTCTTAAATTAAGACACAAGTAGAAATTTATTCAAATGTAAATATTCATTTTTAGGTTTTTTTTAGACAAGGCCAGTCCTTAATGACCCCCTCCTGGGCTACTAGCACCAAGATCCCTTCCCTTTAATTAAATTTTTGCCCGGACTGGGATTCGAACCCACGCCCTTTTCTCCCCTTCCTTACCAGTGCTACCACTGGATCACTTGTTTGGTGTTTTTTAGGTTTATTTGTATTTACAATGATATGCATATGTAGCCATGTCCTCGTTCCTGGAATTTGTAAAGTAGGAATGCCATAACCGTGTTTTGGTATCAAAGTGAGACGATTTTGTTTCCGTGTCCACTAATCGTTGGTTAGCCATTAGTACTTACTAGGTAAAGGGATTCCATCCACACAGTGCTATTTGTTTGAATGTTGGCATTGATATTGCTTAATTGTGGATTTGTTTGCTTCTTACAGTATTCTGATCTATTCTTTATGCACATCAGGTGCTTAGATGTGATGTCATGTTTGAACTTTAATATTTGCTTTCTAATCCTGCTTTATATCTTGCTAGTAAAGTATGTGATCGCGAGGCTAACATGTTCATTTTCTCAATAGCTTATCACATGAATGGTTGGTGGGCAACAACTGCAACAACAAGCATCTTTGTAGTCGCAGCAATCACAGACTGGCTTGATGGTTATATTGCACGAAAGGTGTGTTGAGTTATAGATGATGTACGTCCAATTAATCAACTTCAGATCATGATAACCTGGTCTTACCCTTTCTATATATCAGATGCAACTAGGAACAGCATTTGGAGCATTTTTGGATCCTGTGGCAGATAAGGTTATCCATATTATGCTAATTTGTTTATTCTCCGGAATTAGGTGTTCACATGACAAGTTCAATTCAATTAACAATCCAAAGCTTTTGTTTTCTACGTTGATGAAATGCAGCTTATGGTTGCTGCTACACTGGTATTATTGTGCACCAAACCTTTGAAAGTCTCTATGTATGGAGAAGTTCCTTGGCTTCTGACAGCACCTTCAATTGCTATCATTGGTAGGGAGGTGAGCACAAACTTAAGACTAGATGAAAATATACTCAACAAGGTTATGAAATGGATTCTGCTGAACAATACTTGTTTAATTATTTGAATTGTTGGTGAAAGAACGTTGATTGTTTTATGTTAAGACGGGATTTAAGGTGCAAGAACATTGCTTGATGCATGTCCTTGCTAAAGATTACTGAATAAAATATATTGGATAGCTAGTGACAGTAGTTTCCATGAGGGGCCAAAAGGTGGTTCAAATTGGTGGATAACGCTATAATAGATGGATTCGAGTCTAGAAGAAGAAACACTTCAAGATAAATTTGTGTCATATGTAAGCATGACTTGCTATTCCTCTCATACTGTATCTGATGGTAATTAAGCTCATACTTCTTTTTAAGTACCATTACAAGTACTAAAAAAAGACTTCTTTTTAGAAGCATAGCAACCTTGCATACTTGTTTTTTCTACCATTATCCTAGCTGTTGGGGTATGGCCCAGCTGTCCATCCATCACACAATTTGTTTTAAAAGAAAGATAGTGTACTCCCATTAAAAGTCTCAGCCTATATATGCTGTGAAGCAGCTTCCTTCTTCCACCATTGACTGTACATTGTTATTCCATGTTCCCTTTAATGTAGTCATTTCATGATCTTTATGCTAATTGATGCTCTAGCTGGATTTGGTGGACAAAGTCAAAAAGGGATGGGGTGTTAATAACTTAATAAAGAGGGTGGGATCATGTCACATGTTCTAGTCGCCCTCCAACTTAACCACATTTATTCTGGATCTCAACCAAATATTGTTGTTGGTACTTGGTAGCTGTGGGCAATTCTTGTGAAAAAAACAAATTGGAACTTATAAAACTGTAATGTTTAGATATGATGAGAGCGCTGTCGGGGGTGATGGTAATGCTTGTTGCTTGCATCCTGGGGGATACCTAGTCTAGTCGTAGACCTTGCATAAGCAGGAGCCTCATGGTACTATCGTCCTTATTAAATTTTTAGAGATTCATATGTACAGAATTAATATGCATTTCTAGTTGTTTCACGTCTAGTCATCACTTTAAAAGAGTGGTTAATCTAAGACCAAACACGTACACAAAAGCTTAGAACAAACCTCAGTAGGAACAATGATATGCAACTCTCTATCAAATATGTGAAGATTTTTTTTTTCCAGATTTAGCACTATGTGCTTTGCTATTGTGACCATACTTAAGATTACAAGCTACCAGCCATTCCAATTTTTGTTTTCCGAAAGAAGTCATTTTGAGATTTTTTTTTTTTTTTTTTTTTTTTTTTTTTGAGAAGCCATTTGGAATGTTTTATGTGAACAAACTTAGAAGAAACTTCAATAGGATCAATGATATGCAACTCTTTATCAAATATGTGAAGATTTTTTTTAGATTTAGCACCTTTCCTTCTGTAGTTGTGCTTTGCTATTGTGACCATATTTAAGATTACAAGCTACCAGCTGTTCCAAATGTTTTTTTTCCCTTTTCGAAAGAAGCCATTTCGATTTATTTTTTGAGAGAAGCCATTTGGAATGTTTCATGCATAAAGTGTGAATTTTCTCAAAAGAATGTATAAACTACAAACAAAATAAGAAAGTCACAGTAATATGAGCAGCAGGTGGATGATGATCCCATTTATATAAAAATAAATGGTTTTTCCAATAAATTAGAAATGAGCCTTTCACTGCTTTATTTTTTTTTTCCTGCTGATCAGTGATCTGCCATTTTTGTTTCTCTGTAGATTACTATGTCAGCAGTTCGAGAGTGGGCTGCATCTCAGAATGGTAAAATTCTGGAGGTCAGTGTCGATTCACCCTCTTTTAACCCATTGATTACCTCAAAAGTTCTGCATGTAATAGTGAAATCTGGTAGCAGGCTGTGGCTGTAAACAGCTTGGGAAAGTGGAAAACAGCAACACAAATGATCGCATTAACTGTCCTTGTTGCCGCCAGAGACACCAGGTTTACAAGCCACTCCCTGAAACCTCAAAATCATCATGCTACATAATGATTATAACATGTTCAGTAATTTGTGTTGCCTTGTATGAACTGTGCAGTCTAGCAGGATATGATGTTTTAGTTGCTTCTGGTGTGCTTTTGCTCTACATCTCTGCTGGTCTTTCCCTTTGGTCATTAGTTGTGTACATGAGGAAAATATGGAGAATCTTGCTTTAGGTAGAGCTTCTGCTCCGTTTAGTAGGGTGGACACAGTCATCAATTCTTGGATCCTATTCTGTAGCATTCATCCAGAATGTGGGGGTCTAATTCAATATCTTCACATGGATTCATGTGGCAATGAAATCAGAAGAATTTGTCTGCTTTATGGGCGAAGATCCTCACTGATACGTGGCATGTCCTAGTAACCTTCCGATAGCAGTGTGGTGGTTCTGATACAGTTGAAACTCAGTCTAGTTTCGCTTCACTATAAGAGACTGGTGTTTCATCTCCCATGTTAGAGGAAATGTTGCCGTACAAGAATTTCTTCAGAGATTTGTCATGTAACTGGGAAGCTGATCCGATACGAGATATTTATTACATAGTTATATATCATATAGTAGGTTCATATTTAAACATAGATCAGTTTCATGAAATATTTCATCTTGACCGACCTATGCGGACTTCGCTAGCAAAGTGACTTTTTATTATTTAGACAAATGTAACAGTGATTAGGTAATTTGAATGCCCAAGTTAATATGTAACAACAGCAGTACATGGAGTATCTTGTGTGATAACTATTGAGAATTTCTTTGAAGTAATTTTTACAGTTCTCTCGTGCCGGTTGGAAAACTACCAGTTGAGTTGTTACATGTTTTCATTTGCAAGTATAATATACTTATGAATAATGATGCACATTTTGCATTTTTCCTTTTTGATCGGCGCAACCCGACCAATTCTTGTTCTGGCAAGGCGTTCTTAGTTACTTGTCTTAACACAGTGCCGACTCTCCAATATATCAGACATTTTCATATGTTGTATTAAGACTGCGATATGATTTGTCTTGTGATTACCATACACGACTTGTATACTATACACATTTTAGACCTATAAATTGGGTAGCCAAATGATCTCGTTGAATTTTGTTTTCTTTTTAACTAGTGAATTGAGATGTTTTTAAGTTGCTTCGATTTTATTTTTAAGTAGTTACTATCGACCTCACCTCAACCTCTCAAGCTGCCCACCTCAACCTCTCAAGGGGGGAAAAGAAAGAAAAATAAAACACTTTTTCCCCCTCACTTTCCACATCCGGAGGGATGATTATAATATACTAGTCATGAGTGTATAGGTAAATTTTCTTCTTGTTAAAAAATTGTTATAAAATTAAATTTTATTAAAATAGTTTAAATATGTTTTGAATATATTTTAACTAGGATTTTTATAGATATTTTGAATATAATTTTAGTTAGATAATATAAAATAGTTTAAATATGATTTGAATATATTTTAACTAGAATTTGTTATAGATATTTTGAATATAATTTTAGTTAGATGATATTAAAATAGTTTAAATATGATTTGAATATATTTTAATTAGGATTTGTTATATATATATTTAGAAGATAATGTTTAGTTAGATAATAGAATACTAGGTAAGTTAAATGATACTAGAATTTTATTTTATACACGAATTGTTAAGGTTTAAAAATTAATTTTTTTTAATTATGCTATTATATACATAAACTTGGAAGTCTCATTTTGAATATATATTTTTTTTTTAATAAAAGTAGAGATGGTCATGACTGTCCAAAAACCTATGTTGTCTCGATTGTGAGTCTAAATACTTAAAATATATTTAGGTCACTTTCGGTTTGCGAAAAGAAAAATAAATCAATCCTTTACTCTCTCTTTTTATCTTTTACGAAATTTTAATTTTTATTAATTTTTTCTCTCCATTGTTTAGAAAGGCCGAACAATTGGAACATAAAATTAGAAGAAAATGTGAATAATTAAGAGTGTGAAAGTGAACCCATGGGTGAGGGAGAAAATTTTCTGTTCTTCCCTTTAAAAATTTTTATTTGCAACCCTAATTTTGCCAATTTAAAAAAAAAAATATATTAACTATTTTTATGTTTCATAATTATTACAAGGGACCACAATTATTTTGAAACTAATTATACGATTTATTCTTATCTTTTATTTTTCTATATAAAATTATAACAATGAATATTTCTATTTTAAAAATAAAATAAATAGAGGTGATCATTGTAATTATTTTTAAAATACGGGTGGTCCGCATAAATAGATTGTTCCGTCTTCCTCGAAAGTTTCCCACTCCTCCCACTCCACAGTCCTGCCATGGCTCCATCGTCCAGATCCTCCGCCGGCGACGAGCGGATCCTGAGCTACCACGACGCGATCCTCCTCCGCTCCGACCTCGCCGACCTCTCCTCCCCTTCCTTCCTCAACGACAGAGTCCTCCACTTCTACTTCACCCACCTCTCCCTCTCCCTCCCCCACTCCGTCCTCCTCCTCCCCCCGTCCCTCTCCTTCCTCCTCTCCGTCTCCCCCATCCCCCTCCCGGAGCTCGACCTCCCTTCAAAAACCCTAATCCTCTTCCCGGTCAACGACAACCCCGACGCCTCCCTCCCCAACGGCGGCTCCCACTGGAGCCTCCTCGTCTACTTCCGCCCCGCCGGCGAGTTCGTCCACCACGACAGCAGCGGCGGGATGAACTCTCCCCACGCGAAGGCGCTCTATCGGAACGTCAGACGTCTCGTCGGCGTCGGCGGCGGCGGGGCCGAGGCGACGTACGTGGAGGGGTTCACGCCGCAGCAGAGGAACGGCTACGACTGCGGGGTCTACGTGATGGCGATCGCGAAGGTGATATGCGAGTGGAAAGGGGACTCCGTGGAGGAGAAGTGGTTCGGGGCTTTGCGGGAGGAGGTGGACGAGGAGAGCGTCCGGAGGTTGAGAATGGAGGTTCTGGCGCTCGTCAGGAGCTTGATGCGATCGGAGCGCCACGAGTGACTGACTGACGAATATCAGGTCGCTTCGAGACTTCTTCTTGTGTCCATGTCTGCAGCATTACAATAGGACACACACACCCAAATCGGTGCTTTTGTTATTGCAGTGTAGGCACAAGAAGAATATACGAACGGAAAGAGATTACCATGCACTTTATCTTAGTTTCCTTGCTACTACTTATCTTCTGCTTCTGACGCTTTTCGTTAATTGTTGGGAAAATGTATTAGTGTCTCGGACCGATAATGCACTATGCATTGCCTACTAATGATGCGATTATGTTCTTTTTGTTTCTGGCAAGTTGAAGAGGAAGATTATCGATATCATCGACGAGTCGATCTTTGATTTCGATTTCCCAGTTATTAGTCTATGAAAGCTCATTGTCCAGACTTGAGGCCTCGTATGGTTCGCGGGAAGGAAAGGAAAACAATTCTTCGTTGTTTCCTTTCCTTTGGGAAATTGCAATTCCCATTACTTTTCCTTTCTGGTGTTTGGAATGGTTCAAGAAATTGGGAGGGAAAGTGAATAATTGAGGGTGTCCCCCCTATTTTCCTTTCCCTTGGGAATTAATTTTCTTTCCTGCTCATTTCCTTTGGTATCCAAACACATGAATGACTTTCCTTTCGCAAGGCTCTGATTCCGAGAACCAAACGTGGCTTGAAGGTGATACATTTGTTTTGTAACTATGAAAGCGTTCCCCAATTTACTTGTGTTAAGGTCGTACTTCTGTTGCATTCTTTCTTGTTTTTTGTATTGTTTGTTTCAAGATGACTAGTATTCGCTAGCCTCATTAGTTTACTGCTGTCTTACTGGACAAGTTTGATGTATATTAAACTCAGGTCTAAGAATAAGCTTTATATAAGCCGTTATGGTGCTCCTTTCCAACTGAATCACTCGATAGGATTCTGTTGTGTCCTTTTATTTTACCCTACTTTTATCAATGGTGTTATGAGTCTTATGACAGCCTTGCAAACAAGAGGAGATATCCCATCACCCTTGGCTTACACCAAGGATTGGCAATAAGTCCTTAACTCTTCACGTAGTTGTTTGCTTTAGTTGTGGATAAAATTAATAATCATATTGAAGATGAGGTTCATGGTGGATGATGTTTGCTGGCGATATTGTGCTAGTTGATTATCATATAGAAGAGTTAGCTTCTATAACATAATTGTGTAGAGAACTTTGGGTTCTAAGAATAATAAAATTAGTACGACGAAAACAGATTATATAAAATGTAACTTTAACTAAAAGTTAAAACCAAACGAGGGAGAGGTTCTTGATGGATAAAGATAGTAATCGATCTTGGTATTACTGTTTAGGATCAATCACTCATTGCAATGGAGAAAGAGAGGGGTCTTGTTTATAGGGTTGGTTGGTTGAAGTGAAGGAGTCCTTTTTAGTCGCATGTTACCCTTAAAGTCGTATGAAATCCTAGAAGACATTTATGTGACCAGATAGCTTTATGGATCTGAGTTGTTGGGGAATTAAAAAAAACATGTCCACAAAGTAAGCCTAGCTAAAATGAGAACTTTAAGATGGCTGAGTCACAATACATTTGGAGGAAGATTAAAAAAGAGAATTTATTCATGGAAAGGTTGAGGTAGTTCCAATTGTTGGTAATATGAGAAAAAAATCGTATCAAATGGTTTGAACACATGCAACGTAGACCAATACATGTATGTGTTAGGAAGAGTCAATAAGACATTAGTTAAATTGCTAGAAGCAGGGATAGAACTAAACGAACTAGGGTAGAGGTTATAAAAAGGATGGTTTTTGCTAATACTATTGAGGACGTGGCCCTTAATAGAGATGAATGGAAGAAAATGATTCAAATAGCAGAACCCAAAAGTTTGGGATAACTGCTTGTTTTTGTTGCTTTATTGGTTGTGAAAACACATGAAGGGTACAATTACAGCCATCCAGCATACCATCCTAAGAATGCTTAACAAAGGTATTAGCTACTGACAATGCTCCACACCAGTTAGACCACTTGCCTAATTCTCTGCATATTTCTTTTCGCATTGATCAAGAGTTCTGGCGCCAACCTACACAGACAACACATTTACTGCAGGTTGGGTAAATACATCCTGCTTCCACATAGCCAAGTTCTGCTATGCTTCTTACATACAAAAGTGAAGGGTGTACTAAGTTTGCACGTGAGATCTTGTGCTACCTTGTTCCACCCTAACATCCAATATTCTAGTCCCATTTAGGAGGCCCTATTTCTTTTCTTTGTAACATCTTCCTGCTCTGTGTTTTACATGCTGTCGGTAACTTTTATAATATGGACATAATGGACTTGCTCATGGGTTCTGCGTTTCTCATCAAAGATGAGCGTGTTTCTAAAGTACCAAGAAGAGTTCAGTGCCATGCTAATGACTGCTTGGATGAAGTGCAGCCATGCATGGTTCCCCCTTTTCTTTTTGTGGATTCTTCAAGCTAGCAGGTTTCTTACCTGCTTAAACTACACCACATTGATCAGACTAGATCCAATGCTTTCATGTAGGTCAATCCAGAGTCGTTGAGCTGAACAGCAGCTGAAAGCGTGCTGAATGAGTTTTCCTGGGTGGCCATGACGTGGAAGGCAGGCATCCTCCTGTTCTTGTTCCTCTACTCAGTATTCTCTTGTTGGAAGCCTCTTTACCGAGTATTTCCATACGAAACAACATCCTTTGGTTGTAACTAGGCCTGGTTTGGGATTACTGCTGCTTTTCAAAAGGTAGCAGCAGAAGCAGCTTTCGAAAGCAGCCTCCATCTGCTTTCAGAAGCTTGTCCCAAACTTGAACTAGCTTTTCAAAAGTTTTTTTTTGATAATCTTCTGTTTGGTAACAAACAGTTTTGCCACTGCTTTTCAAAAAATAAGCAGAAGCAGCAATCATAACCAATCCCAAATCCAGCCTTAATCTATCTTGAGCCAGAGCGCTTTTGATGGCTATCCCACTTCTCAGTTCCATATTTTATTCTCATGCTTGTCTATCGTGCTATGGCCATGTGCATATTGATATTACCATCTAAAGTGTATGGCCATCTCCAAGAATCCTCTTCATCACCAACAAGGTAAGCAATAATCTCATTCAGTAATTCCGTACTCGCTTCTCAGTTGATCCTCGCTTCTAATACCATCTGCCAACCTGAAGTTGCTGATTATGTGATTCAATAATTTGTAATCAATCAATAAGGGATATTCATGTACCGGCGTATTACTCATCCAGAGATTTCCCTCCACTCCAAGTTCCTCTCTCTCTCTCTCTCTCTCTCAATGCCATTTACTTTTGACCACTTGAACCCAGATATTATTCCTTTCCAGTCACAAATGAAGGTGCCTGCTTACCCAGAAGTACTTTATTATGTACTTGAAGATTTTTTTTATTATCCCAAACCTCTTTCAAAACCCATACAAACCTTTTTCCATTTCCTTCGCATAGAAAGTTCCTCGGTTTCCTCTCATCTGCTTAAGAACTCTTTCTGGAATCTTCTTTTTCTTGCATATCTAGTAAATTTAAGCAACACGTTTTCAAGTTCAGTAGGAAAATGACCCGACATTGGGGAAATTATATACCTTTAGCTTATTAATGGAAGACCATCCTGGCTTAGCACATAACCTGTTCCAGGATTTACAGACAACCCTCCGATAAAGTTTGAAGATGAAAATTTTCGACAACAGCCATAATTAGAAGATAAATGTAGCCTTATTAGTCTATTGAAGGCAGCTCATGATTTGCTATGTGCTACATGTGCAATGTCCTCAGATTATGGCACGACAAAGAGTTAGGAGAATGACCCAACATTGGGGAGATTAGATACCTTTAACTTAAACCATCTCATCCTGGCTTATGACACAACTTCTTCCAGGATTATAGACAACATGGTAGGCGGAGTTTGTAAGATGAAATTATGGACAACAGCCATGAATCATGATTAGAAGATAAAATTAGTGTTATTAGTCTATATGTTAAAATTAATGTTATTAGTCTATATGTTTTTCATTTACGCCATAAATTAACTTATTATAGTGGGTGAAATTGCGCTTTTCTGCAAAAATCCCTGAAGTTCGTCATTTAGAGACTAAAGAAGTAAAGAGCTTTTATCGATTTTATCTTTGTTGAAATCTCAGAAAAGTTCTCTTGTATGTCAATTGAACTACTAAGGCGAATCAAAATGGTAGGACTGCAACTAAGTACCTAAACCATGGGTCATATTTCACCTGGCTGATGTTGATTAAGAATTGTTGCTATGGACAAAACCAAAAAGTTAGAAATAAGTGATAACTATATTGAAGATTTGAATGAATTCAGCTGCTTTACTTTTGGTTCAGAATTCTGACACCACTTTAATTTATATATTGCATATGCTATCAAGTTGGACAGGAAACATAGCCGGAATTTTTACATTTTTATCTTAGTTAGCTAAGCTAAGCCATTGTGGTCATCTTCTTTCTAGAGCTATTTACCTCTCTTTCAAAACTTTGCAACTTGCACTAATGGATTGGTGCCATGGAAAGAACTAGCTATTTTATGTACCAACTAACAATGATGTAGGAAAATTCTATAGGCACTTCAAAAATTGCTTAGGATAGCCCTTTTTTTAATTTATTTACAAGTTTGCCACCTTTTTTTTTGCTCGAGGGCAGCCCAAGTTTTTGCTTTAGTTGTCAACAAAGTTGATAATCCTACCATAATGTAGGACTATCAACAAATTGACAGTGTTATAAGAGGTTAGGACTGTCAACTTTGTCCTAATTGAAATTCAAGATGGATATAATTAGTAAATTAGTTCAATCCCATATACTCAATTTCAATTTTTTTGCTAGATGGCAGCCTAAATTTTTGCTTTAGGACTATCAACAACAAAGTTGATAGTCCTACCATAATGTAGGACTGTCAACAAATTGACATTCCTATAAGAGATTAGGACTATCCTAATTGAAGCTCACTGTCAGTATATTAAAGCCTCCAATCATTTAGGGCTGTCAACAAACTTGACAGTCGTAAATTATAATAGGACTGTCAGCTAGTTGACAGTCCTAATTGGAACTCACTGCCAAGTGCCAACATATATTTTGACTCCCAATCCTTTATGACTGTAAGGAATTTCTAAAGTCTTGGTTATATACAAGACTGTAAGAAATTCTGCAGTTCATATATAATTCAGGACTGAAGGATTTTCTACAGTCCTACATAGTACATATACTATAATAGGACTGTAGAAAATTTCTACAGTCCTATATATACTATAGGACTGTAGCATTTGCATACATTCCTGTTGGTTTGAAGTCCGACTGTCGTCTCTGTTCGGTTTTTTGAAACCCTAAATTTAATTTTTAGGGTTCGAAAGTTCGTATATCAACCCTAAATTAGTTCTAAAACTATTTTAGGCATGCTTGGAATTGGAGGAGTTAGAGAAGGGGTTTGGAAATTTGAAGAGAGAGAATAGAAATTTAGAATGAAAGATTCTGGAAAGGTTTGGGGGGTTGGGCAGCCCAAAGTAAATTTGGGGCCGTCCTAAGTAAAAATTGCAAAAACCCATGGCTGTCATGAAGTAATGGACCGTCCTAAGTAAAATATGAAGTGCTTTTAGAATTTCCCATGATGAGGCTACCTGCTAACTGATCCTATGCCTAAAAGTACAAGTGATGGATTTTTAATTTTGCTTTGCTAGGTGAATTTGATGGAAGTTACTTACTCTTGAGTAGGAGAAAGGTAAATCAGTCTGAAGATAATTGTATAATAAATAACGCCCGTGTCAACCGTAGATTACAACATTGATTTCTTTCTTTATCCCTAAGATTGTTATGGATCCATATTAAGTCGTACTGTTTTTCCTCAATGGGAGAACAATTTTCAGCAGTTCAATTATGAAGGTTTCCGTATCTTTGGCTCATTGAGCTTTAGATTGTCTTTGCACATAGCATTGAATTGTGAGATCTGGTGTTTTTTAAGGTAGCTTTCGTCTTAGTTTATTTTTAATTAATGGTCTCATTTTAAAGGACTTGTTCCTGCTAAAGGGTGATGTCTCTTCTTTTGTTCTGTTTATTGTTGCCTCTGTGACTAGAGTGATTCTGTAGTATTAGCTTGCTTTGTTGTATTTGTTGTAAAAATGGGTACAATACAACTCCTCCAAGATCATCCAAGTCTCTTAGCTGTTGTTTTATGAATACTATATGTCAAGCTTTACAAAGAATTTTGACTTTTCAAAAGAATCAACAATTCTTTCCTTTCCTGTTTTGAATTTCTTGCTAACAAAAGCCTCTCTTAGCAAGTTGGTTCATGTGTTTAAATTGTGTCTCCAGTTCTGCTTATGCTAGGTAATTGCCAATATATCATATTATAGCATGTAGGGGGGAGAAGATCATAAAATTCTGATGTATCTTCTCTACAAGTGCCGTAGAATTAAAGGTTTTGGCCATTGAGGCGGGTGCTAAATTTTTTTACTTTGGAATTATACGAATTTTTGTATTTTTGACATAAACATACGGCATGTTAATTGGTATTATTTTCATCCAAGTAGAGGATTTTTTACACAAGGCCTGCAATAATACATACAGCTTCCTTCAATTCAAGATACTGTGTCAATCTTGGCACAGGGAAGTGGCATTCGCGCCATTTTCATCTGTGTAGTTGCAGGTTTCCTCCTCCCCAAGAGCTGCTTCTCCTTGGCTGCCCTGCTGATCGCATTCTGCACAGCGATTCCTGACAGGCCTTCGACACGCACGCCGCTAATGCCAAGCCTCCTGGAGTCTTGCATTTGGAATATATAGCCGCCGTCGAGCCGGCCCTGACATCTGCTGAAGAGAATGCGACATCCGGGGAACCTCTGGAAATTTGTCTCTGGCAAGCCTTTGTGAGTTCCACAACGCTCCTGGCTAGGGGGTGAGCATTCGGTTTATTCGGTTTAAACCGAACCGAATAACCCAAAACCGAATTGGACCGAAACCGAATAAGCAAAACCGAAATCGAACCGAATTGGCCCAAAACCGAATCAAACCGAACCGAATTAAATCGGTTCGGTTTTCGGTTTATTCGGTTTATTCATATTTTTTTGATTTTTTTGAGCTTTTTTTTGTTAATATATATAGTAACTAAATATACATAGACATATTTAGTATATACCTATATATATTTAGTATGTACCTATATATATACTAATACTTATATATATAGTACACACACACACACACACACATATATATATATATATATATATATATATATATATATATAAATTAATTAAATTTTCTTATTCGGTTTTCGGTTTTGGACCGAAACCCAAAACCGAAACCGAATAAGAAAATTTAGTATTTTCAAAACCGAAACCGAACCGAATTTTTTTAAAACCGAACCGAACCTCTTATTCAGTTCGGTTCGGTTCGACTTTCAGTCCAAAACCGAATAATGCTCACCCCTACTCCTGGTAAGTAGTTTCCGAGTGTTTCCTAAAGAAAGATGCAGGAAAACCAATAATCACTGTTTGTGCAATAGGGTCACACGATTGGTTTGCGGCCGAAAGTTATTCATTTTCTCTGTTTGGAAGTGAGTAGGAAAGAAAAATAATTCATAGAGTAAAGAAAAAATAGGAAGGAAATTCTTCCACCCATTGCAATATTTATTTTTTCTTCCAACTTTTACAGCCTTTCCAAATACCGGAGAAGAAATGGATGGAAATTATAATTTCCTAAAAAAAAGAAAAGAGCAATTTTTTTTGTTTTTTTGCGGGAACCACACGGATGTCAAACGACCAAAATATGTTTAGGCCTCGTTTGGTTCACAGAATCGTGGGGTTGGAAAAGGAAAATAATTATGGGATTGGGAAAGGAAAATAATTACTTTTCTGGGTGCCAAAGGAATTGAGGAGAAAAGGAAAGTGATTCCTATTAGAAGGAAAATTATGGAAGAAAATAATTTTATCCATCCAAATAAGGAATCTTTTTTCCACCTTGAAGTATTTCACTTTTATTTTCAATTTCTTTGACATTTCCAAACACCGGAAAAGAATATCGGTGGAAATTGTAATTTTCTAAAGGAAAGGAAATATGAATTAATTTCATTTCCTTTCCATTCCATTCCACGAAAACGAGGCCTTAATGGAATCACATGAGAAACAAAAATAACAAAACACTCGTTCATCTCTCCTTCCTTCGCACTTGCTGAAATAGGAGGGTTCAATTTTGTCTTCTTTTTTTTTTTTTGTAAAATTAAGTACCAGTTGCTTTCTGACAGCCAAATGATGTGTGGCTTTTGCCCGATTTTGCACCGAACAAACCGAATCGAATAAGAGATTACGGTTGGATTTCAAAAAAATTTGGTTTGGTTTTGATTTTGAAAATATTAAAATTCTTTATTCGGTTTTGATTTTGGGTTTCGGTTTCCATCCAAAACCGAAAACTGTATAAGACTTGTAATATTATGTAAATACCATATTTTGTGATTAAAAAAATGTGTATTTTCAAAAAACAATAATTCTATTTTTTTTTTTTTTTTTTTTGAAATTCCATGCACACACACAATTGGGGGACTTGAACCTTGCCGGTCCCTCCGGGTGTCCGCTCTAATACCACTAGGCTAGAGAGCTCGGACATTCTATTTTTTTGTTTTGAAGTCCAATATTTATAATTTAACAACTAGTCCAATTTTGTGCATAACTTTAAAATTCAACAAATGTGTGTATAAAAATTATAATTTTAAATATAATTTAATTACGTTCCCAACTTTGGATTCGATCAATTAAACAATAGAAAAGTTTAATAGAACAAACCGAATTGATTATTCGGTTCGGTTTTGTTTTCTGCTAATTTGGTTGGGTTTCGATTTCGGTTTTGATTTTTTTTTTTTTAGTTTCGGTTTATTTTGACTATTCCAGCTCGGTTGGCTATTGTTTGGGTTCAAGTTTTTTGAAAGGTTAATAAATTATTTTCTAGAATATCGATTTTTTTACTACCAGAAAAATGTTTTTAATGGAATATTTTGATCATTTGACATCATACCCCCAACATGTCTTCAAAACTTAGATAGCCAAGAAATGCTGATACCAAGAACTAATGGTAAAGTATAAGCTGCCAATATGGACACGGCACACGGCTAGGTAGGTTCTTCTTGCATTTTGTCATTTGAATAATATTTTTAGACGTGTGAAGCAGTCGACTTTCTCTCTTTATTTTAACAATTAGTTCTTTTTCGAATGATTAATTATATTTTTAGATTTTTATCCTATTTATTAAATTCTTTCAAAAAAAACTTTTATATCTACGTGACATTTTTTTAATATAGAAATCCAACTATAAATAGACGTCTCACATGATTGGTCTTTATATTTATTTCTATGATACGTGAAATTAAACAAAAATAATAATAATGATAACGGCTTTTCATTGGAATATAATAAGTAATATTTATGTGGGACTGTTTTTATATATGCCACATTGACATAGACAAATTTGATCTAAGATTCTGTATGTAGAGTCCCTCATATATCCTCTTTTTATATATATATTATCTATGATAAAGCTGTAGAAACTTATATTGGAGACATTTTTTTTTTTTTACTATGAAGATGTTCTATATGGACTTTTTTTTTTCAATAAAGAAAGAGCCTCTATTCGAGAATGTCTTAGATTAAAGACACAAAATGATTACATATAGGACTAAATTTCAATATGACCTTCTAAGAACTAATTCAACTTTGGCCACCAAAATCCATAAAATTGTAAGTGAAGATGTAAATTTAAAAATATGCGATATCATGTGTTGTAAATAAACAAATTAGTTTGTGAATTTTTCTGCTTTCCTCCGTCATGAGTTATGTTCTCTCTATGTAAATTTAAAAATAAGCCTCGATGTCTAAACCCAATACCTCATAGAAACATTGTAAGCATTTCTACTTGTAATGTAGAATAGAAGGAAAAAAAAAAAAAACCTTCATTTCGAGAATGACGTCAAGTTGGGAGACAACATAACTTATTCCATTATACTTTTTGGGATAACACACTTTTTTTTTCCCTCTTCCTACTCTCTTCTATCTGTAAATCCTAAAACTCGCAACAACTGACTGCAAAGATAACAAGAATCGACAAACCTACATAACAAAGATAAATCTTTATAAAGATCTAATTTTTGGCTCCAAAGTTTGTAAAATCTAGTTTTTTATTGGGTCCGGCTATTGACACCCCAAGACTTGCTAAGGACATCCCATTTCAAAAAAAAAAAAAAAAAAATCTATTCTACCCTTGCTGCTGAGCACACCCCGTACTCCCCTCCCCTTCCCCCCTCCGCCGACCCTCCTCCTCCCCCGACCCGTCGCCGCCTCCTCCTCCGACCCTCCCCCCCTCCCCCCCCTCCGCCGACCTCCCCCCCCCCCCGGGGACCCTCCTCCTCCTCCACCCGCTTTCCGATCCCCCCTCCGCCGACCATAAACTGTTGTTAAAACAAAAAGGCTTAATTGCACTTTGCTACCCTCAACTATTACCATTTTTCAACTTTGTACCCTAAACTATTTTTTGTAACAATTTGGTACCCAGATGTTATTTTGGACTAAAATGCCCCTACCCCTACCCCTAACCCTCCCCCCCTGCACGCTCCGGCCGCCCCCCCTGCTCACTCCGGCCGCCCCCCCCCCCCGCCCCCCACCCCCCCCCCCACCCCCCCCCCCCCCCCCCGCCCCCCACCCCCCCCCCCCCCCCCTGCTCACTCCGGTCGCCCGCCCGCCCCCGCCTCTCCCCCTAGGCCGCGGCAGCACGGGAGGAGGGGGGCTGGGGAGGGAGGGCGGGGCGGGAGGCGGGGCAGGGGGTGGCCGAAGGTAGCAGGGGGGGTGGGGGGCGGGGGGGGGGGGGGGGGGGGGCGGAGCTAGCAGGGGGGGGTGGGGCGGCCAGAGCTAGCAGGGGGGGTGGCCGGAGTGGGGAAGGGGGTGGAGGGAAGGAAGAGGGAAGGGCATTTTCGGAATTTTTGAAAAATTAGGTATCAAGTTGAAAAAAAATAATAGTTGAGGTACCAATTTGTTACGAAAAAAAGTTTATGGTATCAAGTTGAAAAGGCGGAATAGTTGAGGGTAGCAAAGTGCAATTAAGCCAAACAAAAAAAGAAAAAAAATGGGTGTATTCACGGGTAGGTTCGACCCTGGTTTGTCGAACTCACAGAGGAATGTTCGACCCACGACAGTCGAACTATAGCGTGTACGTTCGACCATAATATGTCGAACAGAAGATGGCACGTTCGATTAGAATATGTTCGACCAGTGTTTGTCGAACACAAGAAGACACGTTCGACCAGTATTTGTCGAACAGAAGAAGACATGTTCGACCAATACTTGTCGAACAGACCATTGTCCGTTCGACAAGTATTTGTCGTGCTTGTTGCAGATTTTTTTTTTTTGTGGGGTGTTCTTAGAAAGCCTTGGGGGTATATTGGTTTTTTAACATGACATTTAAATTATGTGGGGTGTCCTTAGCAAGTCTTGTGGTGTGTATAGCCGGACCCTTTTTATTTTGTTTATATTATAGATTTTATGTGTAATATATATTATTAAAATGCTATTTTCGAAGTTCCGACTACTATTAGTGGAGAGATTCGAAGCTTCAGAATATGTAAACATAATATTTGGGACGATAATGACCGTTAAAAAATTGGCACTTCATGCATGTACAAGGAATCAAGGATTGCCATCCTCATGCATTATGTAGCCTTGATGCATAATAAAAACATCCAATAATAGTTTGGAAAATAAAAAAAAGGGTTAAAAACATGAATATTGAAAAAATAAAAATATTTGTGACACGCTGATTTTAAAAATTAAAAATATTTGTTTAATAAACCAATTTACTGATAAACAAAGATAGAAGGTGTTGTTACTACGTCCTCATCAACCGGTCACGAGAAACAAAGTAAAATACCAAATCAAGAAACCCTACCTTCCCAAAACTGCTCCAACCAAAATAATCCCTCCCCCTTCCTCGACCCCTCCGTAACCCTAACCCTAACCCTAGCTACATGATTCTCGATCTCTCCCGCCACCATCAGACCCCCCAGATCACCACCATCGCCGGACTCTTCGGTTGACCGAGTCCCCGACCCTGATGGTCCGGTCGATCTCGCTGACCAAGATCGTCAGCCCCTGCCTCAAGCCCTTCTCCTCCGACCGGGACGTCGGCGATGGCGCGGTCCTGCGCCCGGAGAAGCTCCTATGGTACAAGGACCTCGGCCAGCACGCCGCCGGGGAGTTCTCCATGGCGGTCGTCCAGGCCAACAACCTCCTGGAGGACGGGAGCGAGATCGAGTCGGGACCGCTCAGCTTCGGCGACCGGGCCGTGCCGGAAGGGACGTTCGTCGGGGTTTACGACGGCCACGGCGGCCCGGAGACCTCGCGGTACATCAGGGATCACTTGTTTCAGAACCTCAAGAGTAAGGGTCTATGAAAATTGCACCTTTGTTAAATTGATCATCCTACTGTATTGCCTCCTTCATAATTCCATATCAAGAGTAATAATTGAAGATGAGGATGCTCGCTCGCAGCACGGCTGCAAGGCTTGTTGCTGCGTCGTGGGGGCCGACCCTCCATAATAGGACTCGAACATGGTATATTTTGGTCTACCTAGTGTATTTTGGAGTGCCTGTGTCTTGTATGTGTCCGATTCGGCACACATGGAAGCATGGAAACAACCACTGACATCTATGGTATCTTTTTTCCTGGCTGCTATATCCCCACTCCATAACAAGACATGAACATGATATATTTTGGTCACCCTGGTGTATTTTGGAGTGCACGTGTCCAGTACGTGTCCGATATGGCACAACATGGAAGCATGGAAACAACTACGGACATCTATGGTATCTTTTTTCCTGGCTGCTATATCCCCACTCCATAGCAAGACATGAGCATGATATATTTTGGTCACCCTGGTGTATTTTGGAGTGCATGTGTCTAGTACGTGTCCTATACGGCACAACATGGAAGCATGGTAACAAACACCGACATCTATAGTATCTTTTTTCCTCGCTGCTATATCATGAGCGTACTCTAACCTACATAAACGGGAGTCATGTTGGGATGCCTTTTTGTAGAATTAATAGGGTTTTTGCCTTTTTTGTCATCTTCATGGATTTGTTTGAGGCTTATTGTGGTCAAATCTTGCTTATAGTTAGCACAGTCTGATAGTTCTTTGATAACTATGGTTGAGCTCAAATTTCTAGATATAAAGAAAGGTGAGGGCTCAAATATTATGGAGTTTTAGTTTTTCATTTATGACTGCATACTTCTGTATTGTATTCTCTACTGATTAGTTTGTTTTTGTCCATATTCGTGTAAGCTGATTCTTCTGTTGTTATTTTTTCTTCCTGTATCAATATCTAGGATTGTTATGGTTATTATCTCCTTCCCAATCATAAAAAGTTTCATCTCAGTGAGCTTTATGGTATTATAATCAAGTTCCTGTTTCAATAGATAAAGTAGGGTTAAGGTTGCAAACCCTTGAAGGAGGAAGAATTTTCTATCTGATTAATATTGCCATTCTTATCATAAGGTTATAACTGTTGCTTAACTAACCTAATGGGCTTGCAAATAACCTGATATTGAAAGATATATATGTTTTAAATTGTTTAGATTGTTTCTTTATCCTTCATAGTTCATACTAGCAGTAGGATATTTTTCAGTTTTAATTTTTTTTTGTATATGATTTGTTATTTTGTTCATGAATGAATATTAATTTAATAGGGATTGTGCCTGCAAAGTTCATTTGATAAAAAGATTATAAATGACCTTCCTTGTTCTATTTGAATGATACTTCGATGATATTTCACAATTTTTGTGTCACTTACTTTTTTGTCTTCATGGGTTGGATTTGAATCTCATCTTTTCCCTGTGATGTTTAGCAAATCAGTTTCTTTATAGCTACTATATCTGATCGTATAATTGTGTGTGATTGCAGGATTCTCGTCAGAACAGCATTGCATGTCAGGAGATGTGATACGTCAAGCATTCTCAGCCACAGAAGAGGGATTTCTCTCTATTGTCAGAAACCAGTGGCTAAACAAGCCTCAAATTGCTGCAGTTGGTTCATGTTGTTTGGTGGGTGTTATATGTGGTGGGATTCTTTACATTGCAAATGCTGGTGATTCTCGTGTAGTATTAGGTAGATTTGAAAGAGATATTACAGATGTTAGTGCTGTGCAGTTGTCGGTGGAGCACAATGCATGCTATGAATCTGTGAGAAATGAACTCCGTTCTCTGCATCCTCATGATTCACAGATTGTGGTATTGAAGCACAAGGTTTGGCGTGTAAAGGGTCTTATACAGGTAAAAGTTTCCTTGGTGTGTATTATTGTGCACTTTTATCACAATGAACCTATGTTGGATAGATATGTATCGTCATACGAACATGAGATGGATTCATAATTCGACATTTTTACAAACATTAGGATACTTTAGGATATCGTACGAAGTTGGTAGAGTTATAAATACACAATAGACAGATATACTCATATACATATTTTATGTTTTAGATATTGTTAGTCTATGTTTAGTCCCACATCGGGTATACTTGTACGAGGAAGATTCTCCTCCATATATATGTACTCAAGCCACTCAACAAAAGATGTCCCATGCCTCATCTTGGAAGTTGGACCTAGCTTTTTAACCTTCCAAGACCCTAGTTATCCATCTCATTGTAACTAATCTACACATCCATCTATTATCCCATACAAACTTAAACTTGATCCCCAACATCTAGAAAACCTTAAAAAACCTTAATCCTCTTACCCGATTTTCTTCCCATCCCTCTCTATACCAAACCCTAACACTAATCAAAGTCCTTACTCCATTGTCATTTCTCCTCCCTCTCTCTCTCTACAAACCAGAACTGTTTCTTCCTCCCTCTATATTTCTACTTTCTAGTCTTTTTTTTTTCCTTAGGGCAACCATAGCTTCATTCCCAAAATTTTTTATTGCAAGTTGAGCTTGCTAATGATGTCCAACTTGGGGGAGTGTTAGCCAGATATTATCTACTGTACTCTATGCACGTCTCTCTGCACCATCTCTCAACTTGACGTTTACCGTGTTGTGTTCGACTTCTCCAACTTTTATCGCGTTGTGTGCGCGTTGCTGGCCTCTCGACTTTACTCTATCATGCATCATGTGTGCTGTCCTCTCGTTTTTTTACTCTACGTGTGTTTTTGTAGGTTGTCCCTTGACTTTTTACATTGATGTCTCGTCTTCTGACTATGTCTTGTGTCCACGTGCATCTACATCTCGACTTTTACTCTGTCGTGCGTTCGCGTCTACTTCTCGACTAATACTCTGTCGTGTGTTCTCGTACGCACACCTCTATTATCGGCTATATATTGCGTCCTCGTGTGCAAACCTATACTATTTGCTTTCTTGTGTCATATGTCAACCTTTACTGCTATAAGACTGCTGTTGTTTTACTCTTGAATGCGTTTGTCTATTGATGATGCTGGTTTCACTATGATGTTTAGTTCTACTTTTCCTTTCTTATTTATCTTCTATGCTCTAGCTTGAGGGGGAGTGTTAGATTTAGTAAGCATTATAGTTGTTCGAGTTAATGGAACTATGTACTTACTTTAGTCTCACATTTGGTAGACCTTTATGGTGGAGGCTTTCCTCTATATATGTACTCAACCACTCAATGGAATTTTTAAAAAAGAAAAAGAATCAACTGTCCACTCACAGGAGAACCTTTTCCCCTACAGGCAATAATTTATTTCATACATCTAATTAGATCGGGTAATTATTCAAATTAAGAATATTAGCCATCCCACTTTTCCCAATTTAGTTTAGCATAATAATATAGATGCCTGGTTTGGATAGTGACTAGGTTCCGACTTTTTTTTAATGAAAAAAAGGACCTGGTGCTCACGATCATGTTTTACGAGCACGGCAATGCCAAGTCACTTTCAGCGATGTCTTTTTGGTCTCTTTGGAACTTAAACATAGGTAAGCTCATGTCATGGAAGTATCATGTTGGACACGGATACAGTCATCTGTTGGACTTTTAATAAGTATCATGTCTGAGCAACCTAGAACGAATATTTATTAATTTTTTAAAGATTCACCTAGAATGAACTCTTACATTTCATTTTTAGTTTTTTGGTGTTCAGTACAGAAAGTACTATTAATACTACTATAAACATTCATATATCAAGTTGTTTTTTTGGGGGGGGGGGGATGATTTGAGGGGATAAATGATACCGCGTCTTCCCAGTGTTCTAAATGGCGTTCGAGGCGGGCGCTTAGGCATGAGGTAGTCTCTCTCCGCACCGCTTTTGACATTGGAAGTGGAGTAGGGGGCCGGAGTGGGGATTGACGGGTTTGGCAGGGGTAGGCGGAATGTTACTCTAGATCTTTTTCCCTATGGCAGGATCAGCGGGTTCGGCCGGAGTAGTTTTTCCGTTAGAAACGTTATGTTACTCTAAATTTTTCCCCCGGTGGTCTCCTGGAGAAAGGGAGGCTTTTTTTTTCAGTACAGAGAGAACATTTGAAGCTGTAAATGGTAACCGATAATGGAGTAAAACTGTAAGATGTTTTGGGGTAAGCTATTGCAATGAAAACAAATTTGAAGGATTACTAATAGCTAAAAGGATATCTAAGTTTATTTTATGAAAAAATCATTACTCTGCATAACTTCACAGGTATTGATTTATCTTTTACCAACTTGAGGAAGTAGTTATACTATTTCGGTATGTCCTTTTATGATTTGAGAGGAAAATTCCTTTTAATAATTAAGATATAAAGTTGGAGGGGGCATAGTCTTGAGAATCACTTTACATATTAAGATATGGGGAGGTGGGAGGACTACTGATCATTATTGAAAATTTTATTGTCACCATTGATGACGTAGCTTTAGCCTCCCATAACCAATGAATCATTGATCACGAATGCAAGTTTATTCTAAATGCTTATAGACATTGGTTCCTTGCAGAGCATCAAGATATTACTACTTTTTAGGGAAGATAACAGGGATTGGGGAGAGGGGGGAAGGTGTGTACACATTTTTTATCATTTCCCTTTTGGGGCACTTATTTGTCTATCTTACAACAATTTACCTCAAGTCAATTTATAGCTATTTCCGGGAAAAAAATACTTTATTTGTGTTAATAAATATGTATTGTTGACAAACATGAAAGGATGATGTGGTAATAATCTTCAGCCTTGTATTTCCTTTACTGCAGGTTTCCAGATCTATTGGGGATGCTTACTTGAAAATACCAGAATTCAACAGAGCACCTTTATTCTCAAGATTCCGTTTACGCGAGCCCTTCTATAAATCAATCCTTACTGCTGAACCTTCAATGGTGACACATAAACTTTGTTCTCAAGATCAGTTTCTAATTTTTGCATCTGATGGTCTTTGGGAGCACATGAGTAATCAGGAGGCTGTGGGAATAGTTCAGAATAATCCTCGTAATGTAAGCTTTCTTAACCTTGCTGATATGTTTTATTTCATGACTTATCTGTCCATTCAGTTATATTTTATCTTTCATGTCATTCAATTTATATGAGCAGTTAAATACATGATGACTTAGAACATGCAAGTACTGCCGAGGGAAATTTACTTGCCTTGTATTTTGTGCCTATATCGTGTAACATTCTTTAGTGGTTGGATAATTTCTTAAATATCTATCCATGTTAATATCAGATAGAGATAATTCTTTTTTGAGATCAGCTCAAGCTTTCTAATGTATTTTCTTATAGTCTTTACGTTGGTGCAACACTGTACTTAAGTTTTAGTTATAAGTAAGGTTCGCAGTATCGGTATCATAATCGGTATCCGACCCTTAAAATGAGTATCAGTATCGGCGGTATGCGTATGCGTATGCGGTTTCAGATCGGAGTATCGGATTTTTTTGTATCGGAAAGAAAATAATTATTAAAATTTTAGAAAAATATTTTATACTTTTAGGCATAATTTTAAGTATTTTCTGTTTTGTTTCTTAGTAGTTTTGAAATTGAATGAAATATTAGTCACCCTTGCCGATTTGTCTTCCTGAAGTTTTCTTCTTTTACATTCTTTTATAACCTTACTGTGCTTTTACACGCTTGTTCGTTAGGTCTTTTTCCTGAAAAAGAGACCCTGCCAACAATACTTGCATAAACTGATACTCTAAAATTATAGGAGCTGAACACGTATGAATTGTTTGTCCAGGAGCTGTTTGGTTCCAACATTAGCAATACTAGCAACAAAACTCACAACTGAGTGTTCCTAAAAACTTAATCATAGCCCAGAATAATATTGAATAATTGCTTGTCCAGGAGCTGTTTGGTTCCAACATGAGTGTCCCCAAAAACTTAATCATAGCCCAGAATAATATAGAGAGAACATAGAATCAAAATATAGGAAATAAGTTCATTCTATGTGCCCTGATATATATAGACCATATGAAACATGTCCAGTCTAAAAGAAATGCAGTGTGTCATCATAGCCCGGTCTAAAATTAAGACATTCACAACAGAAGATATCCAACATAAAAATGAAAAAAAAAAACTGATACTACTTCATTAGTCCAATGGAGCAGATATTTCTCATCATAGCCCAAAACTGATACTAAAAAATTTGATACTCCAAAAAACTGATACTGCAAAAAAATTGATACTTTCTCATACAAAAAAACTGATACTCCAAAAAAACTGAGACTTTCTCATATTGTCATCATAGCCCAATCTAAAACAAACTGAACCCATATGCAGTGTTCTAAATGGCGGCCACCTAGACGGTAGGCGGTCTCTCTCCGCACTATTTTTTGGTAGGCGGTGGAGTAGGCAGCATAGGCGGAGGTGAGGTGGCGTAGGCGGACGCCTAGGTAGAGCAATACCTAACAAAATATTTTGGCCAAAAAAAGTTTTGTAAGCATTAAGGGCCTATGGTTCACTTTTACAAAACTAAAATTTTATAAATTTTCGTTCTATATCTTAGTTATGTATGGAACACCAATAAAATATGCATATTATGCAAAAAATAGTGGTAAAATAGTAAAAAAAAATGTTCAAAATGTATCAACTGCCTAGACGGCGTCTAGACAGCCTAGGCGGTAGGCGGACTCTTTCTGCCGCGCACTCGCCTACCGCCATTTAGAACCTTGCCCATATGAATTGTTTGTCCAGGAGCTGTTTGGTTCCAACATTAGCAATACTAGCAACAAAACTCACAACTGAGTGTCCCCAAAAACCTAATCATAGCCCAGAATAATATAGAGAGGACAGAGAATCATAATATAGGAAATAAGTTGATTCTATGTGCCTTGATACTCATCATTGTCCAAAGAAATATTCGTCGTAACCCAAACAATTGAACAACATAGCAGCAAAAATTGCACATGAATAAATGCTACATGGCAACCTAAACTGCATAGGGACAAACATAGTCAAAATGATACTCAGTGTTCAAAAACTGATACGCAGTGACAAGGAAAAAATTAAGCTAATGCTGCTGCCAAATAGGTTGGATGTGAAATGACAAAAACACATGGCTCAAATCATTGACTAAATTGAAGCTAATACGTTGACTACCACCGACCATTTCATAAATGCGAGAGGGGCTGCCATCAATCACAAAGTTTCACGTGGGAATAAAAGCTAATACGTTGACTACCTTCGACCATTTCGCAAAAGTGAATGTGGATGCCATCAATCGCGTAGCGTGTGTTTTGAAGGAACATACTCCAAAGTTTGTTGAGATACGCTCATTCTTACAGAAACTAAGTCAAGCTAAACAAAATTCTTTAGACTCGTCCATAATGTGGAATATTTAAAAAAGCATTATGATTAAAAAACCTTCCTCCACGAAACCCTACTTTTTCTTCCATTGCGAGAGTAGCCGTGGACTCTTCCTCGACGACTTAGAAGCAAGAAGTAGTCTCGAATCTACTGAAGAGCAGCGGACTCTCCTTTTCGTATAAGTTTCGTGCAAAAATTCTCCACGAGGGTTCAATCTCTAGTAGGTAATCAACTAAACTCCTTGATTTCCTGGGTTATAGATCACCAATTGTTTGTGTATTTGCCATAAAGAATTTTAACAACTAATTGGTGTTCTATTCATAATAGATTTCATTTAAAAAATTTCACCTCAAGTCGAGCAATTGATATATGCTATCGTCCATTGTTCTTATTACTTCTTTTTTTTGGATGCTGAATGGCGATGGAGGAGGGTGCCAATGTAATCATTTTTTAATCATAATGCTTTTTTAAATATTCCACATTATGGACGAGTCTAAGAATTTTGTTTAGCTTGACTTAGTTTATGTAAGAATAAACGTATCTCACAAATTATGGAGTATGTTCCTTCAAAACACAAGCTACGCAATTGATGGCAGCTCCATTCACTTTTGCGAAATGGCCAGAGGTAGTCAACGTATTAGCTTTTAGTCCCATGTGGTCTAAAAGCTTTGTGATTGATGGCAGCCCCTTTTGCATTTGTGAAATGGTCGGTGGTAGTCAACGTATTAGCTTCAATTTGGACAATGATTTGAGCCATGTGTTTTTGTCCTTTCACATCCAAACATTAGCTTAATTTTTTTTCTTATCACTTTGTATCAGTTTTTGGACACTGAGTATCAGTTTGACTATGTTTGTCCCTATCCAGTTTAGGTTTCCGTGTAGCATTTTATTCATGTGCAGTTTTTGCTGCTATGTTTGTTCCTATGCAGTTTAGGTTCCCATGTAGCATTTTATTCATGTGCAGTTTTTGCTGCTATGTTGTTCAATTGTTTGGGATATGACGAGTATCTCTTTGGGCTATGGTGAGTATCATGGCATATAGAATGAACTTATATTCTATATTCTGATTCTGTGTCCTCTCTATATTATTCTGGGCTAGGATTAGATTTTTGGGGGCACTCAGTTGTGAGTTTTGTTGCTAATGTTGGAACCAAACTAATCCTGGACAAACAATTCATATGGGTTTAGTTTTTTTTGGACTGGGCTATGATGACAGTACGAGAAAGTATTAGTTTTTTCTGTACGAAAAAGTATCAGTTTTTTTGGAGTATCAGTTTTTTTTTTGTATGAAAAAATATCATTTTTTTAGAGTATCAGTTGTGAGTTTTGTTGCTAGTGTTGCTAATGTTGGAACCAAACAGCTCATGGACAAACAATTCAATATTATTCTGGGCTATGATTAGGTTTCTGGGGACACTTAGTTGTGATATTGTTGCTAGTGTTGGAACCAAAATTTTAGAGTATCGGTTTATGTGAGTACTGTTGGCACAATGTTGGTATAGGTCAGTATCAGTATCACTCGGTATCGGATGAGGACATGCCAAACCGTATCGGTATCAGCCGTATCGGATCGGTATCGACCGATACCGCAACCTATGTAGTAAACACATTATTTGTCTGAAGTTTGTTGCAATATCATTCTTTCACAGCGGGGAAGATGTTAGACATATGATGTACCTTTACTCCCTGCTGTCGACCGATAGGGTATATATACCCGGCCTCAGGTTCCAATAGGGCAACTCGTTTCACTATATCCATCTCTGGTTCTATCAGAGGAGATCCAAGGAGATGGATTATGATCGTCTTAAGCATTGTAATCTTTCACCATAATTTTAGTTGTGGATCCAATTTGAATGAGTAGATTTATACGGAATGTTCCTATTGGATTGTATGAGATCCAAGACGAACATTTGTCGCGACAACTGATTCTTATTGTAGTATGTAGTGTTAGTTTATTAATCTTCTGTACCTTGCCCCTCGTGTCATCTTAAAACTTTTAGCAAATTTGATTTGTAATAGTTGCTCTACTGCTGTCTCTCTGTGGTATTTGATATACTGGCTCATCTTTCCACCTCATCTTTCCACCTATGATATGTGCAGGGGATTGCAAGAAGGCTGATTAAAGCGGCATTGCAACAGGCGGCTAAGAAAAGGGAAATGAGGTACTCTGACCTGAAAAGGCTTGGTCGTGGGATTAGGAGATACTTTCACGACGACATAACCGTAGTAGTACTGTTTCTCGATCCCACCTTGATTAGTAAGAGTTTCAGGCATACTCCAGTTGTTTCTCTGAAGGGGCGTGGGGTTCCAATTTAGGTCGGATTGACAGGCCCTCATGTCTCACTTGAACCGTTATAGCTGCAGCAGAAAATGTCTCACATATAGAAATTGTTGTTAGTATCTATGTATTTGATACCACACAGGAACATTTTTTTCCCCATCTTTTTACGTCCGTTTTGTGGTTTTCTGAGAAACATTTCGGTTTGTACCGGTCCCAAATGAGGGTCATGTGGAATGTAATTGATCACATTGTAAATAACTTGATTCCTTGAGATAAAACTCAAGGTAAACACGGTCTCTTGATTTTTCTTGTCGCTACCTCTACTAGTTGGTAATATCTAACTATATGACAATTGATGTTGATAGTTTTTGACATTACAGTATGTGCAGAATCAATGAAATGAGTTCCTGCAAGAATGAGTTGCCACTATTTTCTCATCTTACCAGCCCTAATATAGGGGTCATAGTCTCAGAGTACCAATGTTCTTGCCTAATAAAGATGTCAGTACAAACAAGGACAACAGAATATAGGATGTATTTGCACTGTCCACTGGTCTGGAGAACCAAAATTTTGTTGGTTGGCATCCCACCATAGCGATGACCAAACTCTATGGCAGCACCTTCACTGGTTCACTCCATTTGTGAAATATCCATTTGTTTGATTTGCATTTAAAGAGTAGGGGCTATATAGTAGGCCCTGAAGTTGGAAGCTACCTTAAGATATGACCATATCTGATGCACAATAATATGTTCGGCAAGAATTTAGATACGAACCACCTCACTGTCATGCATAATCATATGTTCGGCAAGAATTTAGATATGAGCCACCTCACTGCCATTCGATCGTCGATTTCATAAAGGAGACGTACACTAAACAATCAGGTAACAAGAACAAAACAAGCTGCTGCTGCGGCTGCAACTTGAGTTGGTATTAGTTTCACTTGGCCCATCAAACCCCCAAAAATATATCAGAAATTTAGAATACGAGATCGCCTCGGCTCATCGATAACTTAGTGCAGTAGGATAAAGGGTCCATATTACTCGGTTGACATATAAGTTAATCAACTGTTTCTGGCCAACAAATATCTCAGTACAACAGGTACAACTGATACGATTTGAAACTGCTCAGCTTCGGAGATCCCGGCAACTACTACTCATTAAATACGGAGATCCCTACAATTCCTAATCATTAAATACTACAGTTTGTGCCAAAAACAAAAGAAAAGAACTCATTGCCATTTCAAAGTCAATTCTGCGAGAACACAGCTCCATTTGCAGGGGAGTACCTACAGAAATGATTGATGCTAGCACAGATCTGCCACATGAAAGATTTGAAGGGATCAGACATGCGCTGGAAAAATACAAAAACAGAGCAAAAAAGGAATCGGAAGCAAGACCTTACGCAGAAAAGAGAGAGGATAATAAGCATACAGAAGACTTGCATGCGCGCACCCTCGTTCTCAGGTCCCTTCCGTCTCCGTGACAGCCGCCTTCTGCTTGAGAGAAAATAACAAGTCAATGTTTAACTGAATCAGAAATAAAGTTTCATCTCATTGTCCAATGCACTAGAGTCCTTACCACCTCAGCGGTGGCCTTGCTGTTGCCTTTGGAAATTTCATCAGATGTGCCAGAAAACCTGGAATATTTAAGAGAATTAACGTATGTATGACAACTATGAGACTAGTAGCACTAATCTGTTGGCCCCACTGGTTATAGGAAGGTGAAAATTTGTCGAGTATCGTCCTTACCTGAGGGTTCTCGCCTTTCTTTTTTCTTCTTCCTCCACGCTGATTGGCTTAGGATTTGTTGCAAGATTTTCTAAACGCGACTTTTTTTTCACTTTGTCATCCTCCAAAGACTGTCCAGTGAGCCCAAACCTGAGAAGCACAGAAGAGGCACCCTGAAAGCTTGATTAGACGACAAACATACTGTGAACTTTAATCTATCACTGGGAAAAAAAATGAAAATCAATATTGCTAATAACTTTGCAGCACAGAATGTAAGACCTCTCTGCCCGAGCCTTTCTTTTCTCATCTTCTAAATTTCCTGCTTCGATTTTCCCAATTGTGTTAGACCTGACGCCAAACCTGCCAGTGAAGGTAGATTATATAAAGATTAATGTATGTTCATCTGTAATAAAGAATTACATAAACAATTACAACAGTAAGTAGAAAATTTCATATCATGGATACAGAATTCTCTCTATTAACTGTACATGAACTAAGCTAATAATTTACCCAGGAAAATCGTGATCAAGCCGAGATTTCATATCAGTGGATAAATGTGTCGTCAATTGCATAAACAAGGCAAAAACTACATCCAAGAATAGCATTAGGTATAATTTTTATTTTCAAACCACAACAATTACACTGATGTTAATTTACAATCTGCCAAGACGTGGATAAATGTGTGAACGATTGCAGAAACAACACAAAAATACATTTAACAACATACTAGATAAAATGTCAAAAGCTGAAAGGTTTTGACAAACATGTGAACAAATGATGGGCCATCATGTCCTATAGGTATATTAATGAATGAAAGCTCATAAATGTGAAAACACTAAGGCGGCCTGTTTGGATGTTTGATGTACAGAAATTACTTATTTTAGCTGAGTATTTTTTTGGATGCTACACATGCTACTTATTTTGATCCAGAATACTTCAGTAATCTTTTACTTTGATGTTGTATGACAGCCTTGTAAATACTTTAGTTTATTTAGTCCCAACATGTTACTCTTGTTATGTCATGAAAAAGGGAGTCCACATTGGAGCAGTCAACACTTCCCTCATTTTGATGCATGTTACTTCACTTTTCTAAAGTAAAAGACATACACTATTCCAAACACATCCAAGTATTATGTAAACATTACTGAGTAACCACCTATAATAATACTGAAGTACTGTATACATTACTTCACTTTTCTAAAGTAAAAGACATACACTATTCCAAACACATCCAAGCATTATGTAAACATTACTGAGTAACCACCTATAATAATACTGAAGTACTGTATATATCCCAAACAGGGCCTAAAACTTTGACAGGTATACAGCCAGGACCTTAGCTTTATGGGCAAAGATGTGTCACTGAGAATCTCCAAAGTGTTCAAAGTTGAAGAACAATGAAGCACTACAAATCTGTAGATAACTTGGCCACCGTAACATAATTACTGGTTAAAAATAGGGATATTTTAGCAAATGCCCCCTTTCAAAATATTGAAACTAGCATATATCTCCACTTAAAAAAAAAAACTAGCAAATACCCTCATTCCTTTGTATGGAACAAATAACAGTTTAAGATATATCCCCAGTATTTAATGCTGATTTACAAAGGAATGTGGACATTTGCTAGTTTTTTAAAAAAAGTGGGGATACATGCTAGTTTCTATATTTTGAATGGGAGCATTTGCTAAAATATCCCTTAAAAATATTTACAGCTATATTCAAGAAGGAGAAATTTGGTACAAGTCCCCACTTTTAAAAAATAGTGCTACGGATCCTTCATCACTTTTGCATTTGCATCCGGTCCCTCATATTTTATACATTGGTAGTACGGAGGGAAAATCTATTTTACATATAGTTGGACTCCAACCTTCATGGGCTCAATTTATGGACAATTCTTCCTCTACATGAAAAGACAAAACTCGTTATTATTTTTCACTCTCTCTCTCTCTAATTACTCTCTCCCCCTCCCGACCTCTTTCAACATTTAATAATCATTAAGTACCTCTACTTTATTCACTATCATTTTTTTACTAATTATATTGATTGTCATCATAACTTTAGTAACAAATACCCTTGGAAATTGTATTAAGGGTGCATTTGGTATGCGGAATGATATATAGCCGAAAATTCTATATTCCAAGGAATAAAATACCTTTGAATCAAATTTTATGGGAAACTGATCAACCAAAAGGTAGCTCATTTGGTTAAGTGACATGTTTTGTACTTAAGAGCTCTTGAATTCAAACCTTACACAACACTTTCTGATTGATATATAGTTTTTTTTATGTTTTACCCCCCCATATTTTAAGTTAGTGTGCTTTCGCTCCCACCGAAAAGATCTAAATTAGTGTATTTTCACCCCTCTTGGAAAAGTTTGAAGTTGGTATATTTATTTCCGCTTCCCATGGAAAAAAATTATGTGTCCGCCATTATATATATATATATATATATATATATATATATATATATATCCTTGTTATTGGTGTAGGAAAAGAAAAGTGACACGAGGCATGTAGCGGTGAGCATCTTGATCTTCTATCTAGAGAAACTCACTTTGGAGAACCTAGGCTAAGCCTCGGGAGGCTGGTAAACTCTCACGAGGCATTCTTGCTAACCTCACTTCGTCGTCTGCCTTTTTCCTCGTCCTTCCTCAATGTCATTCACCTTGCCTTACTAGCTTTGAAGATGTCCATTCAAATAGCTTTGAAGATGTCCATTCAAAAGTCATTTCTCACACACACATAGCTTTGAAGATGTCCATTCAAAAGCCATTTCTCACACACACAATTCTTCAATCTTCTTTCTCCAATTGTCATGTATACATCTAGAGAGTATGTGTATATTTAATTGGTCTTCAACGAGGGCATTTGTTATTAAATTGGTAGGTGATAATCAACCGAATTAGTAAAAGAAAGATAATGGAGAAATTAGAGGTACTTAAAAGAGTATTAAATGTTGTTTATAATATGCCATTTAACATATGCCATAGAGCACATGATATATATATATATATATATATATATATATATATATAGCCAAGGACCTCTAGCTCAATATATATATATATATATATATATATATATATATAGCCAAGGACCTCTAGCTCAAGTGGTTAGAGTGAGGCATCGGGAGCCCCGTCGCCCTCGACCGCTGGATCGCGCGGGCCCCACAATCCGATGGTGCATGGGGACGGGACTCTTGATATATATATATATATATATATATATATATATATATATATATATATATATATTGTCACAGGCGACGCCTAGGCGTCCAGGTCAGGAAAATGACGCCTCGACCCAAGGGATTAAACACAGGTTCAGTTGATTGGCTCCTACGCTTAGATGGACGCCTAGGATCGACCAGAGGATGTGTTGCGGGCGCCTAGGCGGAAGGCTTTACAAGTATCACTGCATACATGCTTTACATCATATTATACACATCCTTAAATCTAATATATCATGAATCATGATATGATCTCAGTCACAAGTATATAGTTTTTTGCAACATGTACAAGTATACAATATCCTGGGGTCACTGCGCTTCTGCTGGTAGTGCACATGTTGCTACTACCTGCTTGGATTCTGCTAGAGCCTGGAAGTGCACCTGCTGCTGCTGCTTGCAGGTTGCTGAAGGAAAAAATCTAGACGGACGCCTAGGCCCGCCTAGGCGAGGCGGGTGGCTTTTCGCCTTGCCTCGCCTAGCGCCCAATACAACATATATATATATATATATATATATATATATATATATATATATATATATATATATATATATATATATATGGGTACGGATCTGGACCTCCGTGGGTGCCTCGACCGTTGGATCTAGCGGGCACGTGCCCCCCCCCCCCCACCCGATGGTGCATGGGGTGCTTTGGCGGGGCTTTTGATCCGCGCCATATATATATATATATATATATATATATATATATATATGAGAAGGGGGGGGGGGGGCTAGAGAGAGATTATTGAGAGAGAGAGTAATAATGAGCTGTCTTTATATGAAGGGCCAAAACTATCCGTAAATTGAAATATACAATAGTTACTCCCACTATTACCAACATACAAAGTGTGGAGGACCCAATGCAAATGCAAAAGTAGCTTAGGATCCCTGTCACTATTTTTTGAGATGTACGGACTTGTACCAAAATTTTCTAGTATATTTACAACAAAAATGAGAGAAAGGGAGAAAGAAATAGTAGAAAGAACGGGACGAAAAAAATGAAAAAATAGCGGTAGGAAAAAATTAGGGGACAAAGAGTTGGAGGGAAAATTATAAAGACAAGAGGCAGTATTCTCAAAGTTCTGTCACTATCTATAGACAATATGGACTTTTGCCTTGCCCACATGGTTGTACAACCATTTTAGTGTATACGTATTTTCATACTTGTGTGTACACAGGGATTCCTACTACTATTTTTGAAAAGTAGGCACATGCATCAAATTTCCCATTCAAGAATCTTTTCAAAAACAAAATCTATTGAAAAGTTGTTCACGAAGGATCCACAATTTTATATGAGTTTCTCCGTCATATAAATCATTAATACCTCATATAACTTATATAAATATACAAACAGTAATATATGACTTTAAAGAACACATATCTAGCAGTTTATTGTATTCTCTTTCCAACTCTTCTTCCTTTCTTAACGTGATAGAATTGATAGCTTGTTGGACACCTGCCAATTATTAAATGGATGACAGCAAAGGCCTAACAAAGGATTGTGTGAATTTCATCCCTGAGGCCTGTCCACACTTTTTGCAGATCTGCCAATTATTTCCGACTCTTCTTTCTTCTTTGACTAAATAAAGTTAATTTGCTTAGAACATGCCTAATGTATAAGTACTGGTCTGAAAAAAGTATTAGATGAGATGTCAGATCTAAATGTGGGGCTATTAAAGTTATGCACAAAGCAGAAGGTAACTCAAGACCAAGAAACTATCTTTATAATTCTGCTCAATAAGGTGAAGGGAAATAGAACACCACCTTCAACCCAATCGTCAGCCACATGAATCCTTCCTCCATGAAAACTCTACTAAAAGCTGTCTTTTCTACCAAATTCCATATAAGCAACAGTATTATTTGTTATTGACTCAATCCATTTTCTTTTGGCGTGCCCTTGGTCCTAGCAGTTCCTTTCAAAATACACAATCAGGGCACGAGGGGCAGTACCCAAAGTTACCATTAAGAGTTCTTGATAACAAAACCATATGCAAGATGGTTACAATTTTAAGCCACTGATGAGACCCTTCGAAATGAAAACTACAAGTTTGAGGCTAAAAACTCATAAGGTATTCTGATGCATGCAAAATTATCCTACTTACAAGTTATCAATTATGGGTACCGAAATCTTAAGGGTACGAGAAGTATTTATGACAATACCAGGACAACTGACAAGGAATAATACTATATATATATATATATATATATATATATATATATATGAAGTTTGAGCCAAGCAACCAAACGTTGACACTCCAGGATCCCTAGCCTTGAGAGTCTCAACAAGACAAGCAGGGAACAACTAACTATACATAGACATGCATATTGAGACACATTTAAAAGTCAGAACTGAACTGAAACATTGAGCAGAAAGTAGCGAAGCTAAGTAGACACCACAATAAGAAGTCACTAAGTAGTCTTGATAGTTTGATAAGGTTGGCATCGGTTTCGTATCCTTCTTCTTAGTATTGATTTACAGAAATCGATGGTTTCTCGTTATTCATTTCAGAAGCAAAATAATACTAGTAATGCATTACTTAAAAATGGGCAAAAATATTTGATACATTTCAGCATAAATTAATTTCTTATTTGTTGTTTCTCGTTAGCTTTGAATGAAATAATGTTTTAACAATGATGAATTGTTCACCCGAAATAGATATTATTTGTTTACTTGCTTCAGACAAAGTAATTATATATATATATATATATATATATATATATATATATATATATATATATATATATGGGAGCGGATCAAAAGCCCCCCTTAGAAAACCACCTAAAAACCCCCCTCACTCTAATTCGTAATATTAATGTTAATGTTAATATTAATTTTAATGTTAAGTTTAATGTTAATTTTAGTATTTAATGTTAATATTAACATTAATATTACGAATTAGAGTGAGGGAGTTTTTTAGGGGGTTTTCTAAGGGGGGCTTTTGATCCGCTTCATATATATATATATATATATATATATATATATATATATATAGGAAGCAGATCAAAAGCCCCCCTTAGAAAACCCCCTAAAAATCCCCCTACTCTCGGCCGTAATTTAATGTTAATATTAATGTTAATATTAACATTAAATACTAAAATTAACATTAAACTTAACATTAAAATTAATATTAACATTAACATTAACATTAACATTAACATTAATATAAAAATAAAAATAAAAATAAAAATAAAAATAAAAATAAAAATTAACATTAACATTAATATAAAAATAAAAATAAAAATTAATATTAATATTAATATTAACATTAACATTAATATTAACATTAATATTAATGTTAATATTAACATTAACATTAATATTAACATTAATATTAACATTAAATTACGGCCGAGAGTGAGAGGGTTTTTAGGAAGTTTTCTAAGGAGAACTTTTGATCCGCTCCCATATATATATATATATATATATATATATATATATATATATATATGGGTCCAGATCCGGAGCTCCGCGGGAGCCCCGTTGTAGTGTCCCGTCCCTACATCGTGCCCTGTTCTCCGTCCACGGGATGCGCGAGAAAGGAACATTGTCGCTATCGATTCGGTCGGGACCGATAGGTTATAATCGGTCGAATCGATCGAACGGGAACGGTTGAATTAAGATCCAGTCCCCGTTATGGAATGACTTCTTCGGAACCAAGTCTCATATTCAGCGGGTTGCGCCTCAAGGATTGACTCTGCGGCTGAGTCGGGAGAGACCTCCCGTTACTCTGTTTTTTTCACGCCGCTTGCGTTGGTTTTGACTTGGTTTTTTGAATGCGTTTTCATGAATGTTTTCAATGGTTTTCATGGCTTGCATTTCGAACTCGCATTTCCTATCGAACTTCTTGAATAATACAGTGTTCTAATCGGTTGCTTATGCGATTTCAGGTAATTGCGTAGGCGACGTATAGCGCGACCAACAAGTTCTCTCGCCTGAAGTAAACTCAAGGTGAGTGGCTGACCTTTCTCTTCTCGACCCCTTCTTAGGTCAATCATTAATGTTTGTTGCGAATGAAAGGATAAATGCAAGGGCACGAACACGATAAAATGATAAAGTTTTCAAAGGAAATGTAGGCTATATCTTAATAACTAAAAATATGGCTTTGCACGGTCATGGACAACTTGTCGACAAGGTGATAGTTTCCTCGAGCGACAACCCGGGGCCACGGGACCGTTTCGGCCTAGGAGGAAACGGGGTATAGTTGTGCTGGATGATAGCACGGGTTAAGCGGGGACTTGCAGCGGGGCTCGCTACTCGCGTTGTAAGGACCCTGATTAACAAAGCTATACGTCCAGGATGACTTGTTATGTCAGTGACCAATCACACGTAATATTGCACTTGGTATGAAAATGATAACAATTGACAGGGAAGAACATGGTAAGTTCATAAGGCGCGACGCGGTCCGCCATGGGTAAGTTCATAAGGCGCGACGCGGTCCGCCGTGGGTAAGTTCCAACGTATTTCACATTATGCTTGTCATATGCTTGTTTGAAATTCATTAGGATGGTTAGAAACATTCATACACTAAGTCATATAAACTCTTCAACCAAATGAGAGCTTGAAACTTAAATAGCCACGAACCAGTACAAAGTGTAATGTACTGATCCTCGCTCTCCACGCAGGTACCTCGAACCACGAAGGGCGTGCCACTTAAAGCTCAAGGCGGCGCGAACACTTTTGAAGTCTCATCCGTGTGTTGAAGGCTTGTTTCTGAATCCTTTTGAAGACTCCGCACTCAGTACAAAGAAGAAAAGATGACGACTCGTCTTCCCTCGATAGCAGGTGGAAAGTGTAATTGTTTTGCTTGTAAAGGGATGTAATGTATGGAACGACTATCTCATCAGCGTTCGTTTTGTAATCGAGTCATGTTGTAGCCCGCGCGGCAATGATTGTAATGGAGTCAATGTAAATGAAGTTTTATTATCAATGAAAAGTTTACTTCTATTTTAAATGTGTCAATCAATTTTCTCTGCGTACTCTAACATGATGTTGTGTTTCGGATAACCTTATGACTATGTCTTGTGCGATCGCAACTTAGGTTCGCACGGCATCACGTCCGGGGGACGACTATCGATTCTACGGAATCGGAACATGACACAATGGTATCAGAGCACGGCTTTACATCCTTTGGCCTCGCGTCTAGAGTTTCTAACCTTTGATCTCGCATCGATGAGATAAGTTGTTCCATACAATGAGTCCGTAATAATTTGAGACTGATGTGTTTGTCTTCGTATTGCAGAAGTGCCGGAACCCACGGCCGAGCAAAGCAGAGCGCTTCTAGCGGCTCTAGTAGTTCGCGGGCCGGAGCTTCTAACAATACCATCGAAAGAATGCTGCGCATGATGGAGGCGCAGCAGAAACAGTCCGAGAACCGACATCAGTAGACAGAGGCACGACAGGCCCAATTCGAAGCTCGCTTCGACGAACAAGCTAAGCTGCAACAAAAGCAACTAGATACTCTGCAGCAGATCGTCCAGACAATTGTGGCCAACGGAAATTCCGCGACTGCGCCTACTGTCACCGTGTCGACGGTCCAACCCATTGAAGTCGACATGGAGGAGTCCGAGCGTCAACCGACGACACCGAAAAAGTACAACTTTGAAGTGTCAGAATTCAAGAAAGCGTGCCGCACTTCCTTCAGCGGTACCGAAGGCCCTTCTATGGCAATCGACTGGTTGGAAGCTGGGAAGATCACTTCGAGCTCCTTGGCATTGAAAAATCAAAGCAAGTCGCCTGCGCACAACTTCAACTACGGTTGGACGCGCACGACTGGTGGGCCGTGCACAAGCGAGCGATTCGACGCGACAACAACTCAGCGCCGATCTCTTGGGCCACATTCCGTAAAGCCTTTGAAGTCGAGTACCTTCCCTCCGCTGTTCGCCAAGAGAAGGAGAATGAATTCATGCAGTTGAGACAAGGGAACCGGACAGTAGAACAGTATGCCGCAGAATTCAACAAATTGTCCAAATTTGCTGGTGCATTTCTTCCTACAGAGGAGTGTCGTGTGCGACGGTTCGAAGTGGGTCTGCGACGCTCTATCGGTGCGTATGTAGGTGTTCCGGAGTACAAGACCACGGGCGATGCTCTGAATCATGCTCTCCGCCTTAAGAGCCAATACCCTCCTGTTGCTGCAGACTTTGTGCACAATTCCAATCACAAACGTCCTAGCCATACGGGAGGCAACAACTACACATCAAAGCGTCCAAACCATGGCGGCTACCAGGGACACAACCCACGACCCCGCTGTGCCAAGTGAACTCCGTTGGACACAACACCGACAAGTGCTTCGTCTGCGAAGGAGGATGCTACTTTTGCGGAGAAAGGGGCCACCGAGCTCGAGATTGCATGGCTCGAAGACAACATCGCAACATCCTGCCACAACAAAACAGTCGAGAGAATCGAGAACAGGCGCCCCGACCTCCTCAGCCCACTCAACCCACTCAACCCAACAACCAAGACCGACGTCCTAATGCTCAAGGGCGCGTCTTCGCCCTGACTCGGGACGAGGCATTCGCCTCCGACATTGTTGTAACAGGTATATTGAATTTCAATAATGTACCTGCTCGTATGTTATTTGATTCAGGCGCTTCGCATAGTTTCATATCGGCGGACTTCGCCGCCGAGCACAAATTTTCTGTAATGTCGTTAGACCTTGATCTTAGCGTAAGTATGCCTCCGGGCGTGCCACTACTCACAAATTTAGTCTACGGGGGAGGAACCATATGTATTGGGGATCAAAAGATCGGTCTTGATGCGATAGTTCTAGATATGAAGGACTTCGACATCATACTGGATATGGATTGGCTCGGTCCTTGCAACGCCACCATCGACTGCGCAGGAAAGAAGGTTACCTTCCGCATACCTGGAGTGTCGGAATTCTGCTATTCGTGTGGTGAAGCATCGCCGACCTGCATGGTGATCTCGGCAATTTCGGCTCGAAAGCTGCTACATTCCGGATGAAAAGGCTATTTGGCTTCCGTTCGTGACATGAGACAGGATGGTGCAAACGCGGGTCAGACCGACGTTGTGGCATAATTCCCAGACGTGTTCCCGGACGAGCTACCCGGCATACCGCCCGATCGAGAAATAGAGTTCACTATCGACACATTCCCTGACACCCGGCCGATCTCAAAATCTCCGTACAGAATGGCCCCGGCAGAATTGAAAGAACTGAAGGCACAACTACAGGAATTACTTGACAAAGGGTTTATCCGTCCGAGTGTCTCGCCGTGGGGTGCGCCCGTGCTATTTGTGAAAAAGAAGGATGGATCGATGCGACTCTGCATCGACTATCGAAAATTGAATAAGGCCACCGTCCGGAACAAATACCTCATGCCCCACATCGACGACTTGTTTGACCAGCTCCAAGGTGCAACGATGTTTTCGAAGATTGATCTGCGATCGGGTTATCACCAACTCAAAGTCAAGCCAGATGACGTGCCGAAGTCTGCCTTCCGCACTCGTTATGGCCACTACGAGTTCTTGGTAATGCCGTTCGATCTGACAAACGCCCATGCCATCTTCATGGATCTGATGAATCGGATGTTCCGTCCGTTCGTTGACAAATTCGTAGTAGTCTTCATCGACTCGAAGGATCGAGCGCAACATGCAGAACACCTGCGTACGGTGCTCCAAACCCTTCGAGAGAATCAATTGTATGCAAAGAGGAGCAAGTGCGAGTTCTGGCTGAACAGCGTCTCATTTTTCGGGCACATCATCTCTGCTGCGGGCATCTCAGTCGATCCGAAGAAAGTTGAGACAGTTGCTGATTGGAAACGGCCCGCATCAGTTAGCGAAATACGAAGATTCCTAGGCTTGGCGGGATACTACCGACGCTTCGTGAAGAACTTCGCGAAGATCGCATCGCCGTTGACTCGTCTCACCCAAAAAGGAGTCGCATTCGAGTGGTCAGACGACTGTGAAGCTTCCTTCTAGGAGCTCAAACAACGGCTCGTTTCGGTTTCGATACTTGCTCTTCCTGAAGGGACTGAGGGATTTCAAATCTTCATCAATGCTTCTGACTAGGGCTTGAGGTGTGTGCTCATACAGCGGGATAAGGTGATATCTTTTGCTTCCCGGCAGTTGAAGCCGCACGAGAACTACCCCACGCACGACCTAGAACTAGCGGCAATTGTGTTCGTGTTGAAGCTGTGGCGTCACTATCTCTATGGAGTGGCGTGCAGGATTTATACGGACCACAAAAGCCTCAAGCATCTCTTCACCCAGAAAGAACTGAATTTGCGACAGAGGCGATGGCTCGAACTGATCAAAGACTATGACTTATCAATCGACTACACGCCGGACAAAGAAAATGTTGTAGCGGATGAGCTGAGCCGGAAGTATTTAGCTTCGTTATGCATTAACGATCGACTGCTGTGTGACTTGGAAGGAATGGACATTGAACTCCGAGTTCGTTTCAGAGATGTGAAACTGGCGCAATTGCGGCTGGAACCGAGCCTGTTGGAGAGAATCAAGTCTGCTCAGAAGGACGACCCATACCTGGAGAAGATGCGGAAGCTGATATCGACAGGCAAAGCGTCCGACTTTGCAGAGGACGAGTCGGGAGTGTTGCGAGTGAAGGGTCGGCTATGCGTTCCGGATGACGCAGAACTTAGAAAGGAGATAATGTCGGAGGCGCATTATGCAAAATATTTCTTGCATCCTGGTAGCACCAAGATGTATAAGGACCTCCGCGTTGTCTTTTGGTGGCACAACATGAAGAGGGACGTAGCGCTCTTTGTGTCGAAGTGTATGGCCTGTCAGCAAGTTAAAGCCGAGCACAAACGACCGGACGGGAAGATGCAGAATCTTGCCATTCCAGAGTGGAAATGGGATCATGTCACTATGGACTTTGTTGTTGGCTTGCCGAGGACGCCGCGGGAAAACGACGCCGTCTAGGTCATCGTCGATCGACTAACCAAGTCAGCGCATTTCATAGCCATTAAAGTTACTTGGAGCGTCGACCGCCTTGCTCAGATATACCTTGATGAAATAGTTCGGCTATACGGGGTCCCAGTATCTATCGTCTCGGATCAGGATGGACGGTTCGTGGCACGCTTCTAGAGAAGTCTCCATTCAGCGTTGGGGACCAAGTTGAAGTTTAGCTCAGCTTATCATCCTCAGACTGACGGCCAAACAGAGCAGGTGAACCAGATTCTCGAGGACATGTTACGACTCTGTGCGATCGACTTGAAGTCAAGTTGGGACGTTCATCTACCGTTAGCCGAGTTTGCATACAACAACAGCTACCAGTCCAGCATCCAAATGGCGTCGTATGAAGCTTTGTATGGCCGGGAGTGCAGATCGTCCATTTGCTGGGATGAAGTCGGGGAACGGCAGATACTTGACCCGGAACTGGTGGAGCAAACTGTACAGAAGGTCAAGTTGATACGGGAGAGATTGAAGATAGCACAAAGTCGACAAAAGAGCTATGCCGACACGCACCGACGCCCCCTCGAGTTCTCGGAAGGCGACAATGTATTCCTGAAAGTAATGCCCAAGCGTGGAGTTCCAGGTTCGGTGCGAAAGAAAAATTGAGCCCAAGATTTGTTGGTCCGTTCGAAATATTAAAGCGAGTCGCCCCGGTAGCTTACCAAATCGCCTTGCCGCCTGCATTGTCGGAGGTACACAACGTCTTCCACGTCTCACAATTGCGAAAGTACGTGCACGATCCGAACCATGTAGTGGATTTGGGTCAGCTGGATCTGAAGGCGGACTTGTCATATGTCGAAGAGCCGGTGCAAATCTTGGAGCGCAAAGATAAACTTCTCCGCAACCGTGCTATTCCTCTCGTCCGCGTCCTCTGGAGAAACCATTCGGTCGAGGAGTCGACGTGGGAACTTGAGTCAGAAATGAAGAAAAAATTTCCTTCATTGTTCTCGTAGAGGTAGGTTCTATTTTTAAGTTTCGAGGACGAAACTTTTTCTTAATTAGTTATGGTGTAGTGCCCCGTCCCTACATCGTGCCCCGTTCTCCGTCCACAGGGTGCGCGAAAAAGAAACACTGTCGCTATCGATTCGGTCGGGACCGATAGATCGGGATCGGTCGAATCGATCGAACGGGAACGATTGAATTAAGATCCATTTCCCGTTATGGAATGGCTTCTCCGGAACCAAGTCCCATATTTAGCGGGTTGCGCCTCAAGGATCGACTCTGCGACCGAGTTGGGAGAGACCTCCCGTTGCTCTATTTTTTTTTACGCCGCTTGCGTTGGTTTTGACTTGGTTTTCTGAATGCGTTTTCGTGAATGTTTTCGATGATTTTCATGGCTTGCATTTCGAACTCGCATTTCTTATCGAACTTCTTGAATAATACAGTATTCTAATCGGTTGCTTGTGCGATTTCAGGTAATCGCGTAGGCGACGTCTAGCGCGACCAACAAGTTCTCTCGCCTGAAGTAAACTCAAGGTGAGTGGCTGACCTTCCTCTTCTCGACCCCTTCTTAGGTCAATCATTAATGTTTGTTGCAAATGAAAGGATAAATGCAAAGGTACGAACACGATAAAATGATAACGTTTTCAAAGGAAATGTAGGCTATATCTTAATAACTAAAAATATGGCTTTGCACGGTCATGGACAACTTGTCGACAAGGTGATAGTTTCCTCGAGCGGCAACTCGAGGTCACGGGACCGTTTCGGCCTAGGAGGAAACGGGGTATGCTGGATGATAGCACGGGTTAAGCGGGGACTTGCAGCGGGGCTCGTTACTCGCGTTGTAAGGACCCCGATTAACAAAGCTAAACGTCCAGGATGGCTTGTTATGTCAGTGACCAATCACATGTAATATTGCACTTGGTATGAAAAGGATAACAATTGACAGGGAAGAACATGGTAAGTTCATAAGACGCGGCGCGGTCCGCCGTGGGTAAGTTCCAACGTATTTCACATTATGCTTGTCATATGCTTGTTTGAAATTTATTAGGATGGTTAGAAACATTCATACATTAAGTCATATAAACTCTTCAACCAAATGAGAGCTTGGAACTTAAATAGCCACGCACCAGTACAAAGTGTAATGTACTGATCCTCGCTCTCCACGCAGGTACCCCGAACCACGAAGGGCGTGCCACTTAAAGCTCAAGGCGGCGCGAACACTTTTGAAGCCTCGTTCGTGTGTTGAAGGCTTGTTTCTGAATCCTTTTGAAGACTCCGCACTCAGTACAAAGAAGAAAAGATGACGACTCGTCTTCCCTCGATAGCATGTGGAAAGTGTAATTGTTTTGCTTGTAAAAAGGGATGTAATGTATGGAACGACTATCTCATCAGCGTTCGTTTTGTAATCGAGTCATGTTGTAGCCCGCACGACAATGATTGTAATGGAGTCAATGTAAATGAAGTTTTATTATCAATGAAAAGTTTACTTCTATTTCAAATGTGTCAATCAATTTTCTCTGCGTACTCTAACATGATGTTGTGTTTCGGATAACCTTATGACTATGTCTTGTGCGATCGTAACTTAGGTTCGCACGACATCACGCCCGGGGGACGACTATCGATTCTACGGAATCGGGGCGTGACACCCGTCGCCCTTGACCGTTGGATCGAGCGAGCGCGTGCGGGCCCCACGCGGGCCACCTCCGATCCGATGGTGCGGGGGGGGGGGGGGGGGGGGGCTTTGGCGGGGCTCCGCGGGCGGGGCTTTTGATCAGCGTCCTATATATATATATATATATAAGAGAAAAAAATTGAAAGAGAAAATCTCCGCACTTAAGCATCCTCGCATGTTTTCCGAAACAGAATAGAAGTCATTGATTTTTTTTATAGACCGTTGAGATTCAAAATCTCGTAAGAAATTGGATAGTTAAGAATCTAACCTCAACGGTCCACAAAGACAATCCAACAACAGCTATTTCGGGGAACATGCTGGTATGCTTAAGTGTGGAGATCCTGAACCCTCTCTCTCTCTCTCTCTCTCTCTCTCTCTATATATATATATATATATATATATATATATATATATATATATATATATAACAATGTGTTATCTATGTATATTTGCATGTCAATCTTCGACAATACCTAATCATTGTCACAACATTGTTTCTTTCCCATACTTCTCTCTTTCCTTTGCTGAATTGGCCGAAAAGAAGAGCCCAAACATCGGTATCCACAAGTACCGGAATGTGTTAGTATCTGATCAGGGACAAGTCAACCGATATGATACGAGATACGACCAATACGTAATGGTTGATAATGCAAACCTTTAGTTTGACACTTCTAGATGTATACTAAAGTTCATGAATGGTTTCATGTTCTAGTCTAATGTTTTAGATATCGGTCGATATGTCGGCTTGGGTGAGGGGGGACGACACATATGGGACCAAAATGTACTTTTATGTCGTTTTGTAAAAGATCGACCGATATTTCGGCCGATATGTTATTTACATAAGTTAGCTGACATTCGAAGAATCGGATCTTTTGTGATTCTGAGTCTGATTTGATTTCCAAAATAGGTTAAACCCGTAGCAATAACTGACCCCCAGCGAAATCATAACTCTCTCCTCTCTCAATTTGTTGTTGTTGTCGACTCTCAAGCTCTGCTCTCTCGATTTGTTGTGTCGTCTCACTCCTCTCTCTCTCTCTCTCTCTCTCTCTCTCTCTCTCGATATGTTGGTGTTCCTCAAATATTGATAGAGCCGGCTACATGCAGACCACTCAACTCTACTTCGATTAGGTATACCTCAAATTAGTAACTTACTCTTAAATTAATCAAATTTACTCTTAAATTATTCAAAATTTGTATTAGAAATTAGATTTAAATATGACATTTAGGTTATATAATATATAAAATATTCCTTATTTATTGATATCCGACATTTTAAAATATTCCTGACATCTGACACCCGACATTAAGAATCCCTATCCGACATGAGCCATATATACAACATCTTCAACCTTGTTCTACTCAATGACAAAATCAAGTATTTATTTGATACTTCTAAAGGATCCTATTACAAAAAATTTCCAATTCACCTAAAGACTGTTGTTTTTTAGTTTCTTAAGGTCAACGAGGTTTTCTACCTAGCAATCCCTACCACCTAAACCAATTTAACCAATAATCAGACGAATCCAAGCAAGAAACATACAAAGTTCGTCGAATGCAAATAAATTCCAAAGATCTCTTTCAAGAATAGATTTCTTATAAAGTAAGCAATGTAGTGTATGATCTCTCTTACAACTTCCTCAAAATCACAAATGCAAGACTAATAACTTTGTTCCTATTACAAAACAAAAGAAAACCAAATAACAAATATGAAAGCAGTATCATCAAACCAAACAACCTAGCCATACATACAACTCTTTCACACCATTCCCCATCTAAACAACATCAAATTCTTTCGCACCATTTCAAAACAAAACCAAATAACCTATCCCTATGATGTTGAACCTTAGCAATTTAGTGAAAACCTTTTTTCCTAATATTATACGAGCCAGTCACTTGCTCTCCCCCACGAGCTTCAAATCCATGATTTCCTCCTCCCCAATACCAAAGGACTCAAAAGTCTGCCTAACATTTGGTAGCGAAGAATATGTTGAGCCCATTATGTTGTCACCTGTGTCACCACCGTCTACTCATGGAGACTCTCCACCACCATTCTTTCGATGAAAGAAGAGCCCCATACATGAGAAGCTTGCAAGAGTTGTACAAGGTAACCAAAAATCAAAATGTTTAAGTTATTTTTGTCTTCTAGCCGATTGTGAACCAAGGCTTTCAAGAGATAGTACAAAGCAAGCTATGAAGAGATGACATGGATTAAAAAAATCAGAACCATAAAAGGTGACACATGGAAACTAGCATCACTTACAAAAGTAACCACTACATAACAGATTGTGTTGTAAGAAACAAATGTAAATGAAGTATGTGAAATCACAAGACCATATTGTCAAAAGCAAGTTTTGTTGCTAAAGCAAAGAAGATTACTCGGAGTAAAAAAAAACAAAAAATATCAAGCTCAAGTGAGTGTTGGATTATATTATTGTTTTAGGGCCAAATAATTTGGGCTCAAGAATCTTGTTCACTATCCACATTTGTCAGGGTTCTCTTAACCATTAAGACTTATTTACTTTTAGCTGATGTTTTCATAAGTATTTAGGCAAACCCATCTTTAAAATACTTTTGTCCTTATTAAAAATATATTTGTTCTAAAAATACATACAAAGTTGTTATAATTGAGTGTGTAGAATCATCCATAAACATGTGGCTATATCAAGTTGTGTGGAAGCTTCTATGAATCCTATAAATTGTAATCTTCTTCCCTAATGTTGTATTCACAACATAAACAAGTTTAGTGAAGTCTCTACTCCAAGTCCCCTCTTCCACAAATCTTCTTCTATATTATGGGTTCTTATTTCCCTTGTTCTCCTCCTATAATATAGTCCAGAAAGGTAGGTGGAAGTCTTACCATCAGTGGAAGTCTTTATTATTTTCCTTGTTCTCACCTTGTATTAATGAATCCTGGGACCACCGCTTAATACTCCCCATTGTTTTCCTTGTTCTCCTCCTATAATCTATATTATATTCCTTGCTCTCTACTATGGCGAGTGGAAGTCTCAAGTTCTCGACCAACAGGGGATAGTAAGTGAAGGTCCCCAACAACAACATCAAAGCCTTTATCCCATAATTTTTTTTGGGTTGGCTGTTTGAATCCTTCTTCCATTCAGCTCTGTTAAAGGCCGTATCCTTTGTAACACTAACAAAAAAACATATCCTTCTTTAAATCGTCAATCCGTATTCATTAGGCCTACCTCTAGTCTTAGCAACTCATATAACTAGCCCCTCCTTGCTAGAGCATCCGTTAATTTACGTTGTAGATGTCAAAAAACCACCTTAAGATGATTTTCTCTCATCTTGTCCTTAATTGACGTCAAATCTAACTTTCCATGAATGCGCTCATTTCTTATCATATCTTTCAACATATTGCCACTCATCCATCTTATCATTCTCATTTCCGCTACAATAATTTTATGTGATCCCCTAATCTAAAATAAAAGGGCAAATATGTTGCATGCACAATAGACGAATATGTGCATCATACAATACATATAAGTGAAATAGGCAATGCTTCCTGTGTATGTGTCAATTGTTCTAAAAATTGGCCTAAGCCTCCGCATGGTGCCCGCCCGATGTCCGCCTAAGCGCCCATGTAGGCCCTTCTGACCCCCGCCTATGCATTTTTTTTTGGGGTTTTATGGACTTTTTCCTGCATTTTTCAGTATGTTTTGGGGGTTTTTATTTTTATTTTTGAACCGCGGTCGCCTAGGTGGGCTAGGCGCTCGGTGCCCGCCCGACTAGCGCCTAGCGCCTTTACAATCTTGTATGTGTCCGAGATGATGCAACAGAGAGGCAGCATCTATTTCAATTTTTTAAGCGTCTGTGCTACTGCTTCGTAGGTGAAAGCCAAATAAAAACCTAACATTTTATCATTTAACTTGTGCGAAAAAAAAGAAGCTATGCGCGCTCAAGCTCAACCTCTTTCCTCGTCCCATCCATCTACGATCCTAAGTAAAAGCAAAAATAAAATAAAAATAAAGTATATATTGTCCTCCCACTTGCTTCTCACTTCCAGCAACACCTCGAGATCCCAACCAATGTAAATTTCCTAGTATAGAGCACCCAAACCCTAGAATTTGGCAAAGCTTACCGCTCGGCTCGAGAGTTGCGCTTCTCCTGCTCGGAGAGATGAACCGGCAGGCCGAACCGCTCCGCCCGGCGGGCCTTCTTCTCGAGATCGGTGGCCGGTGCGGCCGGGGGAGCGGAGTTCTCCTCCGACGGGATCGAGGGGGGTTTGGCCTCCCGAGGATCTTCAGCTCCGTCGCCTCCGACCTCGCAGGTGCCGGTTTCCTCCGGCGTCTGCGGTGCCGGAGCGGCGTTTGCTTCGGATTCCACGATCGGTTCTTCTAGGGTTTTAGTTAGGGTTTCCTTCTTGGGTTCCGCCATGGAGTGAAAGTGGGAGAGGGTGAGGAAAGAGAGAAAATAGGAATGATATTGAATGGTCAGTTATATGGAGCAAAGAATTTGTGAATCAAATAAATGTATTATTTATAAGGGCACATCCAAAATTACTCAGGGCTACTCCAAATCTGATTTTGATTTATTTATAAATTTATCATTTAAAAAATGGATCATGCTAAACACACCCCACCACTTACTTTAAACACCCCATTTTTTTTCAAAAAAAAAAAAAATTTCATATTCTACTCTCCCCTCCCCCTCCCCCTCCCCCTGCTCCCCTCGCCTCTGCTCCGCCGACCCCGACCCCTCCGCCTCCCGCCCCTCCTCCCTCCTCCTCCCTCCCTCCTCCTCCTCCTCCTCCGACTCCACCTCCTCCCTTCTGATCCTCCTCCTCCGACTCCACCTCCTCCCTCCTGAGGGGGCGGGAGGAGGGAGGCTCGAGAGGAGGAGGAGGAGGAGGAGGAGGAGGCGGGAGGCGGAGGAGAAGGAGGAGGAGGAGGATGCGGAGGAGTCGGGGTCGGCGGAGCGGAGGGCGGGGGGGTGGGGGGAGGGTAGAATAGGAATTTATCTTTTTCTTTTTTAAAATTTTTTTTTTTTGGGGTTTGTAAAGTAAGTGGTGGGATGTGTTTAGCCGGACCCTTAAAAAATTACTCAGGACTAGTCCTAGTCCAACTACAGGTATATAAGTCAAAAAAAAAATTGACTTTCTTTCTTCTTTTCTTCTCTCTCCCAAAACCTTAAACATTTTCTCTTCCCAAAACCCTAAACATTTTCTTTCTTTCCAAAACCTCTCAAATCCCTATTAGGAGTGAGTATTCGGTTCCAACCGAACCGAATAACCGAATAAGCAAAACCGAAACCGAACCGAATTGGTCAATAACCGAACCGAATTAAATCGGTTCGGTTTTCGGTTTATTCGGTTTTTGGGTTTATTTGTGTTTTTTTTTCATATATATAATAACTAAATATATCTATATATATATATATATATATATATATTTTTTTTTTTTATATCTATATATATATATATATATATATATAGATATATATATATATATATATATAGGTATTAATTATAGGTAGCATTATACATATACTTAATACCTATATATATATACCTATAATTAATTATAGGTATAATGCTACCTATAATTAATACCTATATATATATATATATATATATATATATATATATATATATATATATATATATATATATATATATATATATATATATATATAAACTAAAATTTCTTATTCGGTTTTCGGTTTTGGACCGAAACCCAAAACCGAAACCGAAACCGAATAAGAAAATTTAGTATTTTCAAAACCGAAACCGAACCGGTTTTTTTTAAAATTCGGTTCGGTTTGGTTTTCGGTTCAAAACCGAATAATGCTCACCCCTAATCCCTACTTCTTCTCCACCATCTTCATCTTCTCTATCTCCATCAAAACCCTAGATTCTTTTCCATTACCAATTTCAGAGATGGCACCCAAAGGCTTCTTACAAACAAGATATAAACCCTAAGGGCTCGTTTGGATCAAGTTTTTGTATTCCTAGGAATATGTTTTCAATTCCTTTTCCATGGGAAAGGAATTCAACATTCCCATACCCATGTTTGGTTATGTTGGAAATAGGTAGTTCAAAATTTTAAAAAAATTCATCTCCATATTTGGTTTACAAAGGAATAGAAATATTAATTTATTTAGTTTTCCTTTAATGCCCTTTCATTAATTTCATGATAATTTACATGTTTTGGATAGAAGTTGAAATTTTGAAAATAAAAAGAGAGTATAACCGTCCAACCAAAATAGCCAAGTATCATTTCTGGGAAAACAAATCTATTCCCAAGGGGGGGCTTGAGAATAGCTTTCCCAAGTCAATGGGAATAGCTTTCCCTCCTAAGCCCCTCCTATTCCCTTCTGATTCCCAATCATAAACATACAAAACATGGGTAAGGAATTCAAAACCTATTTCTAAGCCACAAAAACTTGAACCAAACGCCCTCTAAGGGTCTGCTTGGTAATTGTAGGGGTATCGGTTATGAGGTGTTTTTAGAGTACCGGTTATGAGCTGTTATGATGGGTCCGATTTTGGATGGTTTTTAAGTAGCGGCTTTTAAACCAGTCCAATCCATGCTTGGTAATTCACTAACGAGCAATTCTGAAAGTTTTTTACACGAATAAATTAAATAAGGAATGGTATTAGTAGTTATAATTATATATATTTTTGTGAGAATATAAATGGAATAAAAAATAGAGCCGCTCAAAACCCACCGATTTGAGATGTTTATAAAGCCACCCAAAAATACATTAAACCAATTTTGGAAGATTTTGAGCCGACCAACACTAGTACCTCAAAAAAATTAACAAGCAGGAGTTTTCATAAACGGTCGGTTCAAAAACACCCCAAAACCGGTGAAAACACCGTTACCAAGCAGACCCTAATACTTTTTTCTCACAAACAATACATGGAAATAAACCCTAATAAACACTAATACTTCCTTCCAAACAATGCGTGGAAATAAGCTCTCTCAATTTTGTTCATTTCAATCTATTTAAATCTAGAAAATTTTCAATTCAAAATTTTAAATCTATTTAAAATTTATTTTAAAAAACTCAAAATTTTAAATATATCTTATAGGTAATCTCTCAATTTTCTTCATTTCAAAATAAATCTAATTTTGGCAGTCCTATATTTGATGTACAGCAAGTCTATTTCAGGACTGTCACAATTTCTGTCAATTCTCAATACTACACTACCAGAAATTGAGAAATTGGCAGTCCTAAAATGCATTTGATGTACATCATGACTGCCACAATTTTTGGCAGTCCTTAATACTTCTAGGACTGCCAGAAATTATGGCAGTCCTGGAATGCACTTGATGTACATCAGGACTGCCACAATTTCTGGTAGCGCTATCAGTATTTAGGAGTGCCAAAAACTATGGCAGTCATAAAGTCGACTTGGCCGAATGTTATTAGGATTTACATCGATCATGAAATTGGTTATAAATAATTGAAATAAATTTACATTGTATGTTTTCCATCATGATAATGTATACTTGAATTTTGGGAATAAACATTATAAGAAAATATGAGAGAAAAACTAGGATTTTGGGAAGAGAGAGAGAGAAAGTATTAGGGTTTGTAACTTGTTTGTGATGAGCCTTTGGGTGCCATAGAAATTAAGAATGAGAGCTTGGGGAATGGGTTAAGATGAAGAAGAATATGTAGCTTGGGGAGGAAAAAAATGGTGGAGAAGAAGAAGAAGAAGAAGAATGTGAGAGGAAAACTAGTATTTTGGAAGAGAGAGTGAAATGTTGAAATAAAATTCAAAATTTGGGTTTTGGGGGGAGTGGGATTGGGACAGCCCAAAGGGTAAAAAAATTTGACTGTCTTGAGTAATTTTTCCCTCAAAATAGGATTAGCCCTAATTCGGACTAGCCTTGAGTAAAACTGGATGTGCCCTTATAAATAACCAATAAATAAATTGTGACAATATTTTATTGGTTGTTATTATTATAAATATTTTTGCAAATGTTTCTATTTTTTTTTAAATCCACACACTCCTAAACATCCTTAGGCCTCGTTTGGTTCGCATAAAGGAATGTATAGGAAATCTTTTCTTGGCATTTTATTTTCTTTTGGAAATTATAATTTTCATTAATTTTTCTTTCCGATGTTTGAAAATGCCAACAAAATTGGAAAGACAAGTGAATACTTTAAGGTGGAAAAGTGATTTCTTGTTTGGATTGATGGAATCATTTTTCCCTAGTTTGGTTCGTGGAATCAGCGGGTTGGGAAAGGAAAGTGATTACTTTCCTATGTTTGGGTGCCAAAGGAATTGAGGAAAAAATGAAAGTGATTCCTAGTGGAAGGAAAATTAGGGAAAAAAAAGTGATTACACATCCATCCAAATAAAGAATCACTTTTTCACTTTCCTTTCCAAATTTCTTAGCATTTCCAAACATCGTAAAGAAAAATCAATGGAAATTGTAATTTTCCAAAGAAAAGGAAATGCCAAGAAATTGATTTCTTTTTCCTTCCATTCTGCGAACCAAACGAGGCCAAACGTGGCCTAATTTTTTTTTCCATTGGGAATCACTTTTTTTTCCTCCTCAATTACTTTGGCACCCAAACATAATTCCGCAAACTAAACGAGTTCTAATGTCCGTGCTGCTTTCTACATAAGCTACAAGCGTCGGACCAAAAAAAAAAAAAAAAAAAAACTAGCATATAAATCTATATTATTTTAAAATATTAAAAAATACCCTAATTTTTTTGTACATAACAGTTAAAAATTTGAAATATACCTCCATTATTTTAATCGAGATTTTGACTTTGGTAAATAAAGAGAGTACCTCTTTTTTTAAAAGGTTATTTAGTAATAGGGTCTCATATAATAGTTGATATTAGGGTTAGGTCTCCAAATTGTCCAACATTAGTGTTTAGGTCTCCAAATCACTGTGTGAACAGTGGTTTGGAGACCCAAACACTGCATTGGACAATTTGGAGATCTAAACCCTAATATCAACTATTATTTGATACCCTATTACTAAATATCCGTTTTTAAAATAGTGGGAGTGGAGTATATGCTAGTATTTCATATTTTGAATGGAAATATTTGGTAAAATATCCATTATTATTATTATTATTATTAGAAAAAAATGGACTTATGGCAAAAAGAATGAGCTACTAATAAAATTTTCTTTCTATTTAAAAAAAACTTGCTAATAGGTTGCGGATACTTAAGCTATTCCACATTTAAGTGTACTCTTAGCTTGCCAATTTTAGGAACCACTTTTTTTTTGTCGTTATACAAAACCATTAGCATATATCGTTTGGCCTTAAAATTTTCTATCATACACAAATCTCTTTACATATTAGAGTTTTTATTTGTCAAATTTCTTTGAGATTCTTTTAAAGAGAATTGTAAATTGAAACTTCAATTATTGTAAGAAGATCAAAATCTTTCTTGTAAGAGTTTGAAGTCCGCAAGCCTTCGGATCAAAGCTTGTATAGAAGTCGATGATTCTTTCGAACAAAGCTTGTGTGTAAGAAGTTGGCGAGACCTTCAGATCAAAGCTCTCAATTGTAACTATTTTCATAATAGTGGCTGGAAAGATTTTCGGGGCTGGAGTGCCTCATGAAGGATACCAGTATACATTCTGGTGCTCGTATTCTTCCCTCATTTCTAGCACTTGATTTAAATTGTCTATTAGCATTCTCAATTATGCTTAATTATTCATCAAAACCTATTCATCCTCCTTTAGGGTGCTTTTAGATAGACCAAATTGCCTTCTAAATTTTAATTACAATTTTAATGTAAAAGCAAGGGTTAAAATTTAAATGAAAAAATTGATATGCAACAGTGGGGGATGATCTAACTACTTTGGGTAAATCGGCCACATTAAGATTACCAACAGGGGAGGTGTTAGCTTGTGTTGGTTTAATAGTTAGGTAAATTAGCGAGCATATATGGTATAGAAGAATTCTAAATCCTACAACAATATGTTCATGCATGCTTCATTCTTGAACTTCATCACGTAAGATCTAGATCGTTCGAGTCGTCACTTTTGGTTATGCGGGATGGGAAATTCATCGTACTTGGGCCACAAGATCCGGGACTATTATAGTGGGTAGGGGATCTCGATAACTATGATCCGGGTACCATAAATTAAAAATTAAAGTAAAAACATTGTGCATAAGTAAGCTTTTGTGACATGAGAGTTTCTTATATTATTGTTAGATCGACAAAATTCTAGTTGCGTTTATGGATTTGAGAAGCATGATATTCAAACATTTCTTCAATTTGTTATTGAATCGTAAATGATATTTTAGTTTACTCCAAGAGCTATAAGGAACATGAAAACATTGAAAATGTTTAAAGGTCTTATAGAAGTATACGCTACATACAAATTTGGATCAAGAAAGCATCACTTTAGGCCATGTACAATTTAATCTTTTATCGTTGTTCACTAAAATTAAATATATAGTACATGGAGGAATGCTTAACTAAGTATGCTATATGCTATATTGTATGGGGTCGTGGTTGGCTTAAGTGTGGGTTGTTATTTTTTTAATGCAGTAGGAAAGACATCTTATGGTCCTACAATGATTCTACTCTAAGTTCACCCCTTATGAAAAATTTGATGGTGGCCCATAGCACACCATGGTTCTACTCTACATTCGCTCGTGATGAAAAGTATGATTCATCTCCGTTAATTCCTGTCTCTTTTCTTTCATGGATCTATTCACATGCAAGAACTAACCTAGAACTATGTGGATATAGATTGAAGTAATATTAGAAAAAATCAAAGGGAGTGTCGCTGGGATAAAATTATACTTAAGATAATAGTCTTCTTAAACTTAGTAGTGTACTCATTGGTATATTGGGTACAATTGTCTATTCGCAATTTGTAAAAATTCTTAGAACTTCTAGATAAACAAGGCCAATAAGGAAGTCGGTGTAAAGTCTCCAAAAGATCCTTATATGGAAACTATTTTCATGTTTGTAGGAATGACCTAGTCACTAGGCGAGTAATGCCCTAGGGTTTATGTATAGATGGAGTGTGGTGTATGAGATATAACTTGGAAGGATTATTGGGTAAGATTGGTACTAGGAATATCTTGGTTTAGGGATAAACCTAGCTGATATAATCAAAATGAAGAAACTTTAAAAAAATGACATTACAAATTGATCTCCAATGCATTATGTATGCTAACCCATACTTCCTTAAGACCTAGTATTACAACTGAAATCTTCAAATAGAATATCAATTTGTCAAGTTTTCGGAGGAATTAACTTCTACAAAAGATGAACCATAATTAGAACTTTCTGGTATGGTGGTTGAAAAAAAAGGACTCGGATTAGAGCATCATTAGTAAGGCCCATCCCATTTTCTAGATTCTAGATTTAGAATGTAGGAGCTCATTGTAGAATAGTAAGTCTCATTCCTAGTCCCAATTTCTACAATTTCGGTCTCATCCCACCCATAGGTGCTAAGGGTTGGACCTCCCAATTTCTAGATTCTAGATTGTAGGAACTCGTTTTGTAGAATAGTAAGTCCCAATTTGGAGCCCAACTTTCTAGATTCTAGACTTTATATTATTTTTTTCCTACATCAATTTTTGACCACAAAATCTATGGGACCGGAGCTCACTTTATCATTTCCTACTATTTTCATACAAATCCAACACATTCTACATTTACCTTTTTTTTAAAATTTTGGGCCCCAAATTGCATTTGAGAGTCCCAACTACTAATGAAAGAGAATTGAGACTGAGAGGACAGATGGTTGTGATATCGGAATTTATTGGAGGCTCTGAGAGGGGAAAAAACTTGAAGAGTAAAGAAAGTTGGAGAAGAAATAAAGAGTTTAGTGGTTTCAATGGAAGGGTGGGTAAAACTAGTCGTTACTGCCATCAAACCTTAAATAAAATGGATTACTCCTCTAGTAACCAAGGGGGCTCTTAACTAACCATGTACTTGTTTTTGGAAGTTCTGTGCAAACAATGTGATTTGTGATAGTTAACTAAATATGCAAGATTTAGGGGAGTACTATCTAAAAGTTAATGCAATACGTATATACATTTCCTATTGAAGTTGTCAACAAATATTTGACATTTAGTACATTGAAACTCGAGTGTTCCTACCCTTCCTCAACACCATGAAGATATCTTCTCCTCTCTCTCTCTCTCTCTCTCTCAATTCGCAATCTTCTGTATTGTTCCTTGAAAAGAGAACTCTATCACAAGAAGGTTCCTTTTGACACCTATTAACACATCGATAAATATGTTTTTTATATTGATACTCTTACCAGCACATTTATCAATATACCTTTCACTTAAAATGTGTATTGATAAATAAAAATATGTATTGATAAATGTACCGGCGGAAGCACCAATTTAAAACGTACATTTATCAATGTGTTAACACGGGCTTTGCTACAAAAAAGTAATCAAATGCTCCAATCTTGAACATCAGTTGTGGAGGTATTTTCTTTCAAAGTACCTGATAATCAATTGGCAATATGGGTTTCTCAGCTTTTAGCATTGCTTAGAGTTGCTCTTGAAAGAGAAATTTGGGAAATGAAAAGTGGAAAGACAACAAAAAAAGAGCAGTTTAATGTACATTTTGTACTAGACTAGATAGCATACATACATACATACATACACACACACCAAGGTTAAAAACGACAATGGACACAGTTCAAATTATTCAAGTGTATGTCCCTGCTTACAGAATCTCTACAGAAACTGAACTAACATAGAGTAGTGGAACACAATCAAAAGCCTATGAACCAGAAATTGTGGAAGAATTTCAGAGGGAGCCCTTAGCTAAGGCCTTCCCTTAATATTGCCTCAGGATGTCTTTCATAGAGAGAACCAGCAATCTGGTAGTTGTATCTGACAGAGGAAAAGAAAGATGAGTAAGGGGCAGTATGAAAAGAAGATCCGCATAAAATTTCTCAGTTAACACTGCATCACCAATTAGCTCTCAGAATACATCCATATTGAGATCTGCAAGTCCAGCATCTGCTAATTTGACCTCCTTCTCCATGTCAGCCGCAAATATTGGCGCATCAAGCTTTGGAAGATTCTATTCATTGGACAGACAAGCGGTCAGTGGAAAGGAGAAACTCGTAGAGGAAAGATTCTCTCATAAAAATAGCCTACTAATGCACTTTCCGATCAAAAAAGAATATGATTTAAAGAGGAAACTTGTGATAGTCCCTTTAGTTCTTAAAATATATTTTATTCATAACTATTATCATGCTTGTGAAAACTTATTTTCTCGGAATATAAAAACTTACCATGCATCGTACAAGAGCCCAGTTGATACCAAGGAAGAAGGGATGTTGCTTGATTTCATTAGCTCCTTCACACGAACCCAGTCTGTTTTTAGGGTCTCTGTGCAATAGGCGATATATTAACTGTCGTGCAGGGAGGCTCACCTGGACACAGAATATGAGTTCTATCTTCAGAACGAAATGGGTACAATCACTCAGCAAAATAATTAATGACAGGAGAACTTTGTTTAGCTCTGAAATTGTATCACTGCAGTTCTGCAGACGTATCAAATGACCTTATTTTTGGTGTTCTATGATATCCATCACAAATTATCTAGAAAAAGGAAAAGGATAGAAACAGTGGGAATTCAACTAAATTGGAGAATGATCAATATATTATTGGACGCCCAAGTCGTTATGGGCAAGGACAGGATCAACGGGTAAAATCTGGACACAAATAGAGCTTCATTCTCATTTGTGGGTTGGCCGCCACCACTTTGAAGTTTCTTCTTTTTCTGTAATATGCTAATCAGTCCTTCTATGGAGATCTTATTCCTCTCTGGAAAGTAACCCTTTTGGGACCACATAAAAGCCATCCTGGCTCTCCTGCTGTTTCTACTACTCCCGTTAATTGAATAAAATCATGGATGAGAGGCTTCACAAGGAAGTGCACTGTTCTGTACTGCAAACAGGCTTGGTTTTATGTAGCAATTAATGTGCATCAAGGCATTGGAAATTTTTGTACGAAATGTATAGTGGTGTTTGTCCAGAAATGAGAAAATGACCAAGTCTCATGAATGAACTTACCGAGATACTAGCAGGAAATTTTAGATCCTTGTGAAGAATATTAGCAAATGTCTTTTGCCTTGTTTTTCCTCTGAACGGTGTATATCCATAGAGCATCTCATAAAGAAGAATGCCTACCATGAAAGTTAAATTCAATAAGATAACATAGAAGATGGTCACTATAACATAGCAAATGAACAAAAATAACATAGCTCACATGCATGACAAGTACTCTAGAACTTACAGGGAAGAGAAGAAAGGGAACTCTGCGATTCCAAATTGTCAATATAGATTTTTTTTTTTTTTTGTCAATATAAATTAATATATAAATGTATAGGCAAACCCTTTCTCTATGCAACATTCCAGATGGCACATTCAAAACTTCTAATAGTCACCTAGACAACGCCTTTCAGATTTTCGAATAGTCACTTTGGTTATAAACTGGAGGTCAGGTACTTGGCTGCAAGAACTTAATTAGCACGCTCATGAGGTGGGCTTTCCTACCTTCAAACTGGCCTTCAAAGATTGATGGGCATCCCATAGCTGCATCAACCAGGATTTAGTACCAACCTAAAGGGTGTTGCTAGCCAGTGTAGCCACCCATCAATAACGGGAAAAGGCACAGCTATCCTCATCATAAATGTACAGACCTTTCGCAAATGCAACTATCTTATTTCACGAGGCCTAGGTAAGACATTGAACAAAATTCTACAAGTCGAGAACAAATGTTTTGTGGAGCATGTATGCAGCTGTCATTTATAGACGACACCCATTTTAATGAATAAGGATTCAACTATGATGCTCATCAACGTCTAAGACATTGAAGGAAGTTCTTCCCCGTGTCAAAGCAACACCACCTCTATCTATGGGGGATTTATGCACATTTATGCAGTTGTATTTCATCAGTGGCCACAATTTTAATACGGAAAGGCTTCAGCAATGCTAATAATACATTGAAGATATGATGAGCCTGTAAACAGCAAAAAGTTGCTTCTGCATTCAAGGGCCTCTAGTTTTTTGTTTCAGTATTGGTATGATATGATAGTAAACTGATAAATCATGAATCATAGATGTTGTCAGTGCAGATACTACTATAGCTACTTTATGCAGCATTTTTGCAACTTTTCCCAATGCTTGAATTTTAACTGAAAAGTTAACTTTACTACATTATTTGTTGTTTACTATGTAAAATGGATTAGCTGTTATCTTAGTATTACAGTTTACAATTAACATTACCATCACACCATTATAAACTCTGCTTCTTGGGTAATCAAATGTTGTATATAGATAGATACTTACCAAGTGCCCACCAGTCAACAGCACTTGTATGGCCAGCTCCGGTGATGATCTCCTGTAAATACAACTAGACATTGGCAATGTGCAAGCTACTGTGTAAAAAAAATTCCAACATCTATATAAAATGGTCAAGAAATGAAGAAAGTACATAAGACAAATCCTAGGATGTACACTTTTTTGCAAAGGTGTATTATATATTTTTACTTGTTGCCTTAAAATGACATGTTAACGTAGGTCTTCCTACCCATCAACTAGCATTGACTATATGTTGATTGCAAGAGAAGATATGTCGGAGGTTGACAATCTGAAGCAACACTTGGGCAAATGAGTTTGAGATGAGTAGAAAGATTTAGGGGAACCAAGAAGATTTTTAGGATGGAGATTCTAAGGGAATGTAAAGCTGAAAAGTTGTATCTAAAGAAATTTGTTGATAAGGTCCAGCAAACCTTTGGGTGAAATATGTCAATCTGGCCTCTTCTTCTCTCACCACACACTCAGTTACTTTATCATCTTGGACGGATGATGTAGCATATTATATGTTCCTTGTTCCAAATGCAGTTGGTAGTATCAAGTACTTGATTTTATCTATGTAGATGTCCTGATATTTCACATGTTGTGACTTGTGAGTGTTGTAAGCATATCTTTCTCTTGTCATGGTAAGGATCATTGGCAGGAAGAGAAGCAGATATTCAGGCATTTTAGAGGTAAGTTAGATGTTTGTTTGGAATTTGGGTGGAACACTCGCACGTTGACGAGGTTTAATTCAGATTATGCATGTGATATTGATAGGTCACTCATTGGTTTTGTTCACCCATAGAGGATGTGCTGTTAGTTGGAAGGCTACCTTGCGGAGTACATTTTATTGTCTACCACAAAGGATGACTATAAGGCAATGACGGGCAATAATGAAGTCATTTGGCTTACAGGTTTGTTCAGTGAGCTCGATGCGGATAATGGGGTATGCATTGTGATAGTCGGAGATGCATCATAGAGTACAAAGTATGTCAATGTCAGGAATCATTTTGTTTGAGATATGGTTCCTTGTGGAGATAGCTGAATTCAGACGATTGGTATCAAAGGTGAAGACAACCCAGGTGGCATCTTGACCAAGCCTTTTACCATGTTCAAGTCAAATTCTTCTTCGGGCTTGTGGATGTAGGCCAACATTCAGCTCAACCACCTAAATTGTGGGTGTTGTGTTGTGATTTCTCGTCTCTGCGTCTCTATTTTCGTCGATTTGAGTTTGGTCATATTGCTATCCCAATGTGATGACAAATAGACTATAGGGTATAAAAAGCAACGATGTAAGTAGTTGGTACAAGAGAGTAGGATTAGATTAGCTATTTGTAACATAGAATATTTAACGGAAAAGAAAACAGTTAGTGGATAGATTAATGTAGTTTGTCTACAAGAAACAAAGTGGGTAGGTGAAATATCAAGAAAAATTGATACAAGTTGTTTTATTATTTGGTATACACATGAATAGAGACAAAAATAGAGTAGAGATACTTGTGGATAAATTATTAACAAATATTGTTTTAGATGTAAAAGGAATAAGAGAGGATAATATAAATTTAGTATTAGAGAAAGATGTTATTAATGTTACTAGTGCATATGCACCCCAAGTAGGATCACATGAAAATACAAAAAGTAAATTTTGGAAATAAATGGATAGTTTCAATCAAAGAGTAAGGTAAAAAACTATATAACAGAGGTGACTTAAATGGTATGTTGGAAATGAGCACAATGATTATGATAGAGTTCATGGAGGCTACGGATATGACAATAGGAATAAAGGAGGCGATAAAATATTTGATTTTGTAGTTTCATATGACCTTATATAAGAGCGGAGCCAATATTAGTCATATATCTCACTTTCTCACTAGAAATGTTGATAGACTAGCATGTAAAATTGTAAATCTATGTCAGGGGAGAGTCTAACCACTCAACATAGGGTGATTGTCTTCGATATCAGTATTAGAAAATAGAAGATAAAGGTTAGTTAGGATGGAAAAGAGACCGAGAACCAAATGGTGGAACTTGAAGGAGAGAACTTAAAAATATTTTAAGGATAAGATGATAAAGGAAAGAAGATGGGACATAAAAGATGATTCTAATATTATGTGGTATAATATGGCTATAGTTCTATCAAGAAAGTAGCAAGAGATGTTCTAGGAGTGTTAAAAGGCAATGGTTGGATTTCGAAAGAAAGTTGGTGGTGGAGGGAGGAAGTTGAAAATGTTATTAAGGCAAAAAAAAATTTGCCTATAAAGATTGGAAAAAATGTAAAAGTGAGAACGACTTTGATATATATATAAAGTAGCAAAAAAGGAAGCTAAGAAAGCAATTAGTGAAGCTAAATCTAAGACCGTGATTATTTATATAGGAGGCTACAAACTAAGGAGGGAGAAAATATATTTATAGGCTTGCTAAGAGTAAAAAAAATGAGAAGCATAGACTTGGGTAATATCAAGTGTATCAAGAGTGATGACCAAAATGTATTAGTAAGATAAACTGATATTAAAGAGAAGGGGAGGAGTTATTTTCATAAGCTATTTAATTAGAGCATCCTAGAAAAACTTAGCTTAGATTCATAGTTAGCTTATGATAAATCATATTGTTATTGTCGTAAACGTTAGAATTTCTGAAGTTAAAAATGCATCAAAGAAATGAAAAATAAAAAACGGTAGGCAATGGTGATATTCCTACTGAGGTTTAAAAATGTTTAGGGGAGAAATTATTGACGTGGCTTACTGATTAATTTAACAAAATTCTCATGACTAAGAAGATGACAGACGAATAGAGAACCAATATTATAGTATCTATATATAAGAAGAAGGGAGAGATACAAAATTGTAATAACAATCGAAGAACTAAGCTTATGAGTTATACCATGAAACTGCGAGAGGGAGCGATTGGACAAAGTTTAAGAAATTAGACTATAATTTCAGAGAATCCGTTTGGTTTTATGCCAGAGAGATCTACTATGGAAGTCATTTTCTTTGAAGATTAAATAGAAAATTTTAGAGAGAAAAAGAGAAATTTACATATGGTTTTATTAACTTAGAAAAAAAAAATTAAGATCGAGTTCCCAGGGAAATAATGTGGTGGATTTTGAAGAAAGAAACAAGTTCAAAGTTTTTATATTAAGATTATTAAGGATATGTATGATAGAGTACGACGACTGTGCGAACCATTGGAGGAAATAGTAATCCATTTTCTATTACCATCGACTTACATCTAGGATTATTATTGAGTCCTTACCTTTGGTGGGATGAAATTACTACGTATATCCAAGAGAAGGTTCCATGGTGAATGATGTTTGCGGATGTATTGTGTTGGTTTATGAGTGTATAGAAGATTTAGATGCTAAAATAGAAGTGTGGAGAGATACTTTAAAATCTAAGAAATTTAGGATTAGTAGAACGAAAACAGAGCATATTAAATGTAATTTTAACCCAAAGTCAAAAAGAAATGAGAAGGGAGTCCATATAAATGGACAACAGATACCTAAGAGTGATAGCTTTCGGTATTTACGTCCAATCATCCATCATAATGGAGAGTTAAGAAGGATGCCACGCATAGAATTAAAACGAGGTGGTTGAAACAGAGGAGTGCTTCTGGAGTACATTGTGATAACATGATACTTCTAAAGTTGAAAGAAGAGTTCTACAAGAGTGTTGTAAGACCAACCATGATTTATGAATCAGAGTGATAGACATTTAAGAAACAACACATAAGTATATCCGAAATGAGAATGTTAAGATAGATGAGTGATAATACATTAAAGGATATAATAAGAAATTAATGTATATGTGGAAAGAGGTGGTTCCAATTAATTACAAGACGAAAAAAAATTGACTTACGTGGCTTGGACATGAACAACGTCGACTAATAAATGTTGCGATATAGTAGTTAATGCAACTGCTAAGACTAAAGGTAGGCCTAGACGGACATGGTTTGAAGTGTTAAAGAAGGATATAAATTTTGTTACCGTTAAAGAAGTCATGCCCTTAAGAGAATCAAATAGAAGAAATGATTCAAACAACCGACCCAAATTTTTTTGGATAAAGGCATTTTTCTGTTGTTGTTGTTGTTGAGTTTGATCTTAACTTTTGTGCCCAATAACAAATGGAAAGGAAAGTCACACTTTTGACTATTATGATAATTATTTTCTTACTTGCTCCACTTTCTTACATATAGAGAGCAATGCATAACTGAAATATTTTTCTCTGTCATACAATATGCAATACTCTTCTAGGAAAGACATACCGGTGCAATGTATTCTTCAGTCCCAACAAAGGAATTTGACGCTCTCATTGGTTCAGCTATGAATATTGGAGGTAATCTTCCTTTTTTCTGCCCCTTCTTACCGTTGGTATCTGGAATGAAAAGCTGGAAATTTTGTAGTGTAGTCAGTTTACCGAAGGTAATAGAAAGAAGTAAAGAAGTTACGAATCTAATAATTTGATTTCTTCAACAAAAAAGACTGATGACACTGGAGCAATTTCTTATTTCTTGCAAACATTGTCTTGTGTGTGTGTTGTGTTTGTCTGTGTGTATTGTAACAAGGACAACATATATAGCCCTCTCGGATATGAATATTACATTTCTTTCTTTACATTCAGATGACAATTTACACATTAAAATACCTTGCAGTCTGGACATGATGAGTTGTAATATACAAAATAAGAATATCAGTTTTATCAGGTAACAAGATCAAATTATCACGCTGTTGTCTTCCTGAGAGCACTAATCTTCTATGCATATTTTGCCTTCATTGTTGCTTCTTTCTAATATAAGTCCAGTTAAGCATGTAAAGATGGAGAAGACCTCTATCTCCAGAATGGAACCACGTCTTCATGTACATTTATGTAGGGAACAACTTAAGGTCTAGAGCAAGTAATTGGTTATAGCAGAAAGTTGTTTCTTGCACTGTTGTACAAAAGGTGCAATCCTGAAAATCCCGATTTTTGTTTCATCTTCTAGAGTAAGAGATGGAAATTTTGGTTCGAAACAGGCTTACTATTGTGTAGAACAATATGCTTCTATATATGCCAGGTAAATTAGGTATGCAGGACCCTAAGACATCTATTAATGTCTTCACATGTCCAATAAAATTAATTCTTCAGGGGAAATAACATTAATATATGTCTCCATGAAACTATGATTTGAAGTTTATGTTGAACAAAAAGACCAAAAATTTATTGAAGAACCAATAGCATTGTATCCAAGGAAACATAAGAAAGGCAAGAAAATAGTTAATATTTGATGTTTATCATAACTAGAAAGTTAACAATTTTCTGGCATTAGGAAATGAATTCACCTGAGGTTTGCAGGATGTCAAACATGAAAGATCAAAATCGGTCAAAGACACATGCCCATCTCTTTGGAGCAATATATTTTCTGGCTTAAGGTCTCTATAAATTATACCTACAAAAGATAAGAAGAATGTAACCGTTGACAGAATAGCACTGTACTAAAAATATGGTCATTCAAGGTGCTACGCAGATAATATATTCAGTAAGAAAGTTTGATGTTCATCTCTAGTTAAACACAGAGAACAAATTTTACAACAGCTAGAACCATAACTTAATGTGTAACCTGACAAAAGGTAAATCCAGGCATCTCACAAGCATACAACTTAGATTCATCAAAAATAGTGTACAAGACATGTAGCCTACTGCTCTTTTTTTATCAGCAATATATATTGAGCAACAACCAAAATATCAATAGAGATCACACAAAATTGAACCAAAAGAGGAAAATAAGAAGAATCCTCGCGGTGAGTTAAATATTTAACTTTTGCAGATATGGAATCAATAATTAACTAAAATTGGTACGTGAACTCTCTCCCTTCTCTCTTGATCTAGTTTTGTTATTATTACCTGCTTATAATATTGTGCCTGCTCTAGTTAGGGCTAATCAAGAGAAATATATATATATACCTCAGGCGATGAGGGAGAACAGTTCAGAGCCATATTTAATTACATATATACCTCCAGTGAAGACTACACTATTTTTAGATTAACTACCCTTTTCAAAAGGCATTTCTTCTAATGGAAGGATGATTGGATTAAAAAATGCTGAGTGTTCTAATTAAATTAATAATACTGGGGTGACACAGCTCTGTTGCTAAAGGCAGTCATATATGATGGCAAGAAAGGGACTAGATGGAACATTTACATGATCCATTTAGACACCTATATAGTATATATATGGCTTTGAAGCCAACCAGCACCCGTTGCTGATAGGCCAAGCTAAGCCTTCCAGACATAAAAGTTCAGTTAGGATAATTAAGATTAATAATGGAGTTCAATATGTTTGTACCTTGGCATTTATTATATTATAAACAAAGCTAAAGCCAAAGGCAAGAAATGAATAATGCTTTAATATTTTAATAAACTGTAGACACAACAAAGAATTTGATAACATCAACTAATGAGGAAACATGAAAACATAACTATACCATTGATAAAAATAAATGTTGTTCATGCCACTAGAGGTATAATCCCAGTACAACATAGTAGTTTCCTTCTCTCTTTCACTATCTTCATATCAGCTTTTCTTGTTTCTTTTTGCATCTTTGACTACCTAAGTGCAGTTCCTTAGCAATCTCTCAAGTTATTAATCTAAATACTTCCCCCTAGTGATGTTGTTCCAGTTTTTCCCGTCACGATATGAATACTACAGATCAATACCGATAAGAGACGGAAGGAATTATACTAAAAACTAAAACCCTCATTAATATCATGTCCAAATAGGAACAGTCAGATGATCAGGAGGAACATACTAACTTGTAACACAGATATTACATATATGTAAATGTATGACAGACAACTAATGACCCAGTATAAACCTAGTCTTGTTATTCTAAAATTCTATTACACAACCACATACCCAACCAGCCACACACACACACAAAAATATATAGGGATATGTCTCAGTTCTAATAGGACAACCTAAGTTTATCAGACAGAAAATCCACACCTTGGCAGTGAAGATACTCAAGTGCTACAACAACTTCCGCAGCAAAGAATCTGCAATTGATTACTTAATGCATCAGTTATATTCATTTACCTCTAGAGAGAAAAAAAAAACAAATTGATGCAAAACTATCAAATCAAGCTTTTTCTTGATATACTATAAACAATAATATTTCGTAGGAAAGAGAAATTTTATGGGACTACAGATTACAAGCTTATCGACTAAACATATGAAATTTTATAGCCACAAAAGTAACCTAAGTTTTTGGTTTAATTTTAATCGGTAAAAAATCAAAACAAAAAAAAATACAGCAGAAGTGAATAGAAGTCTTGGAAATCCTGTCCTTTTTAGGCATGTTAATAACGTCAATCTTTACAAAGAGTTGCTTCACTTGTGGAAAAATAGGAAAGCTCTCTGAAACTTGAGGATCGGTTGTTAAACTAAGTGCATCATCTCAAAGAGCACGACAATAAGACATTTATAAGAATTAAAAAAGACATGCTAAACATTTTCTTGTACACTGTATCACTCATATTGGTATTATTATTAAGGAAGAAAACTTAACGCAGTTGTAGGGCTTCAATATTTAGCAGGCTTATCCTCTAGATGGGTAAACAAAATTGCTCTTTGACTTTTTTAGGGCTTCCCCTACACTTAAGATCTTGGATCACAAAATGGAATTTAAACTGTATTAATGCAACAATGCAAAATCCAGAAATAGCTATCTGGGTTGGTTACCATCATCTCTTTGGAATGTATAGTTCCCCACATGTCTAAAGGCTATCAAGCAAAATTGACATTAGTTCTCATATGCTACTTTAATTTCTCAAATTGAAAGCAAATGATACTCATCCAGATGTTATCTGCTATCTAGTCTCCTACATTAGTTCTCATATGCGACTTTAATTTCTCAAATTGAAAGCAAATGATACTCATCCAGATGTTATCTGCTATCTAGTCTCCTTTTGTTTATGTTTTAGTGATCCCTGCCAACAGCCATAGATACAGGTTCAGTCACAGGCTTTTCTTTTGCTTGAGAGATTTGGGCCTAAGCCTACATGTCTGGCCCAAGCCTGGCATGTTACCAAAAAAATTTAAAAAGTTGATACATAATATCCCTATTGCCTCTTCCTTCAAGGATGCAGATGTCAGTTTTTTTACGGAAGTCCACAGAATCCAATCAGTTCTGAGCAAGCAAGCAATGTGCAGGACCAGTCAAGAGTTCCTAGTGTCAAAAGTTATAACTCTTAAGGAACAAAGTGTCACATGCACCAAAAGTATCAAGTATACTTTCAAATCCAATTTTATCTTTGAGATATACTTGTGGTAGAGGACGACACTAAGGCTTATTGCTTCCATCCTGGAGGATATTGGTTCAAGTATGGAAATAGCCCCTCCATGAAAATGTGGGTAAGGTTGCATACATTTTGACCATCCCCAGACTGAAAAAGAAGAAATCTCGTGGCATGGGACGCCCATTTAGATATTCTTGGTAGTAACAAGAAAGCTCATTTGTTTACACACACTACCCTCACAAGATCATGTCATGTATTCCGACATACCATCCATTTGGAGGTATCAGACTATCAGAGGAAGCTGCTTCAGTACTTTTAGCACCATATGCCTTATACTGTAACAGGTTAAGTAAATCTTCAAAGTTGACAACAAGGCAACATACATAATATGGAAGTGGTCATCTAAAATAGGCTTCTTTTTTCCTCCTGTCTTCTTGAAAGGCAAAAGCTTGAAGAGTTATCTTCCAGTTCTAACGTGTATGTAAGTCATAAAATCGTCATATACGATTTCACCCATCACTTCATAGGATTTCCTTTGACAAGATCTAATTGTAATTATAGAGTGAGGTCAATAGTGAACATGAAACACACTTAATTGCTAAACCACCTTCTGAGAATTCTGAAGAAGAAGAATCTTGAATAACAATGTCAACAATAACAATGTCAACTTAAAACATTTCTAGTTCAATCACTCGTTCTTAAAACCAACATTCTTAAGACCAAAGACTCGGGGGTAAAAAGGGGGAGAGACAAGTAGTGGAAAGATCTCTGTCCAAAACAACAGAGCTAGTGACACCAACTATTTCTATTGCTTCTGATGGCCATTTAAGTTTTCTTGTATTTGGTCTTGTTTTTGCTTTGTGTGTGTGTGTGTGTGTGTGTGTGTGTGCGCGTGTGTGTGTGTGTGTGAGAGAGAGAGAGAGAGAGAGAGAGAGAGAGAGTGAGAGAGACCGTTTATGCACACAATATCCGAAATGTCACAATGATTATTTAGTGGAAAGATGAGTATGATATAGGTAGAATGCTTTTTAACTCAAGGAAAATAATCATCATATACATGTATAAGAGAACACTACCTAACAGCATCTTCCTTGAGAACTTTCAGAGGTTGCCTGTCTAGTAGTAAAAAGAGCTCTCCGCCAGGGAAGTAGTCAGTTACGAGACATATATGTGTTTTTGTCTGCAAAATTATATTCACTACAGTTACTTCAGCTTACAAGTATCACAATATAAGGTGGAGGAAGATATACCATGAAGGTATGATGCAGCAGTAAGGTAGAAATATCTGTATCTATTATTTTCAATGTATTCATGAAGGCATCCATCTTACAGCAGTTTGCTAAAATATCATGGGAGTAACCGAGTAACTAACCTGAAAGGATGCATACAAAGTAGGAAGAAATGGATGATCTAAAGTATCAAGAATCTCCCTTTCTGCACAAGCTCTATGCACCTGAAACAGCACATAGACATTTGTAATAGATGCAGATAAATAGATTTTCCATTACTCAGAAAAATTAGTTTAATAATAAACTAGGAAATCTGTAGAGTCTACGAATCAAGACACACTAATGAGATACTGTTAGGAGGTAGAAAACCCAGGTGATGTTATCTAATGACACAACTGTTCAATATTTAACCAAGTTTTGAGATCTCATGGACCTACTGGACCACCTAATCGTCACTTTAACAACAAAACTTTTGGTTGGGGACTTTTCTAACATTTAGGACTAGATCCATCAATTAAGATATAAAACTGATGGTACCGGCGTCACCATCCAAGCATTTTCCCATCAGGAAATGAGGTTGGCTATGGAACACCACTGTAAACCACACACTATTTTTCCAACTTGTTATTGACTGTGTGAAGCCACTCCCTCGTGAGTTTGTGCCAAATTCCTGCTGAGCAACTAGAGAGAAAAATAAAGTGACCATGAGACTAGAAGGCAGATCGGCAGATAGGCGTACTGTATTTCATGCAGTTCAAAGTACACCTTGATTATGCATGAATAGTTATTAGTACCATAACCTTCACAATATTACAAACTGAAAGAATATTCCACTTCTCCAAACAACAGGTATGACAAAAAATGAGCCTATATACCTTGTTTCGATTAAGCATGACGCTTTTATCCATAGCCTTCATGGCAAAGTATTCCCCAGTTTCCAACAATTCGACCAAGTGCACACTGCCATATAGAGGTCAAACTTTAAACCAAAAACCATAACTAACCATAACAGATTCTGTGCATAAAAGTAATATACAGAAAATGAAAGTTAAGGATGCAAAGCTGAAGTGCAACACCGAGAATACGACACAAATGTAACAACTCTCTCACGGGAGGATGAGTTGGTAGTTGTTGGCCCCACTCATTCAAATCAAACTTGGGTACCAACTTATCTTCCTATGAGAGAGTTGTATTGCTTGGATTGCATCTTAGTTGTCAACCTATCATCAATGTCATCACTTCTTTTTTGAGAGCACCGGTGGGAGAAAAGTCTCCCCGCATGTTCATTAAAGAGAATCTTAACAAAACAATCTCATAGCCTACGAGAGGCCTACTTACAATATCAACAATCTCATAGTCGCGGTATCATTACTGGCTAAACTAAGTCTGCCATTCTGAACGGAAGCCTGGAAGCAACTTAAGCAGGTATCTTTAGGGTCCTACATTTAACTTGTAGTAAATTCAGTGCAGACAATATTGATAGCCAAGTGGTCAACTGTTTCTAGGCTGACCTAATCCGCATGAACGGAGCAACACACATTCGGATGCAGCACAAACCCATATGTACTCGATCCCCTAAAGTAGCACTTAATTTCTCATGAAACTAGAAAACTCTCCTCTTTTCTTCTCTTCCTAGTCTCTCATCTCCCTCGCCATCAGATCTCAAGATAGAAATGTAGACCTGGTCTTCTTCAGACCAAAGAATAGATAAGTAGAGTCTAGATTTCCTACCTAGATATCCGAAAGTTAACCCTGTGTGCCTAGAAATGGATGACCTCACTCAGCACTGGACCTAGCTTCGCTCTTGAAAAGTAAGGTTGATTAATACCACAAAGCAGTGTGGATCAATGTCTTACCAATTTGACCTAGCATGACCCGCTCAAAGACCTAACCTAAAGACAATCTCCTCTCTCTCTCTACAGATTGAGAGGATTCACTGTCATGATTAGATATTAAAAGAAGCGTCTGTACTTTTCAAGGGGAAAGGAAATCTTCTGCTAACATCAATGTATGTGAGGAAAAGATCAGGAATTTATATATTGGCATAATTCCATTAAAAAAATGTGGCACATCTGTATACCTAAGTATGTAATACTATAAATAAATAGCATTGAGCCAAGTGATATAGGTACTAACAATGATTATTTTTCTTCATCTCAATCTATGGTTGTATCAATAGAAATATAAGATACATTGTCAAGAATAATTCATATGGCACTTTTCTCAATGGTATCTATTTCCATATCACAATAAACTATGCCAACTCTTAAAACAGAAAGGAATGTAACATATCACTCATAAGTGCTAATAAATTCAATTACACTATGGCTTGTTCCATTTGAACGATTTGACTTCGCGAAGCAATAAAGAGCAAAGGGTAGATTCATTATTGGAATGCCATGAAGTTTCACGATGAGGACACCTTTTACTTTGATTTATTACAGGCTATAACAATCAAGTCAAACTTCTTTGCAGCTTTATATTTGGGTACATCTAATTGGTTTTAGAGTGTAGTGTAACATATTCATAAATTCATACTGTAACATGTCCATAAACTCAGAATAATATGCATTAAAGTGTGACTTACAACAGCATCTGCCTCCTCCATGAAGATACAAGAGGCGGCCATGCTGCCAACATCTTTATGAATAGTGTGACAGAAGATGAAACATGTTAAGGCTATAATTGTTCACAATTATAATGTCTGGAGGAAACTTGAGTAAAATGAACATCAAGTTGGGTTCATATAGATACAAGTCTAATTGGTGAATATGAATCTAAAGCATACGAGAATAACAAAGAAACGACAATAAAGTTTATGGGAAATTCATTATATGTCTCATTAAAAGGATAACACAGAAATGACAATAAAGTTTACGGGAAATTCATAATATGTTGCATTAATCAAAATCCACCGAATCCTTTCCTTTCAAGAGTTGGGAGTACATAAAGGACCTCCAGTACTTAATCTAACACAAGACAAATAGAAGAGAACTAGATCCTATTCGTAATGTAATAATAACAACACCTCTTGACTCTAAAAGAATAATATTGATAGAAACTTAAAGAAAAATTACAGATATGATAAGGCCAACCAATGTATCATCTTAAGAATTAAACCTCAAACAAGCAGCTTTGGCCCCCAGGTAACAAATCGTAAGGAAAGGAGTACTACAAGCACATAAGTTCAAATTTTAACATGTTTAGTGGTATGGGGTTGGATCATCGAAATTCTATTTGCATTTGTCGAGGAAACAACACCATCTGAAATGCATATCGATACAAATAGAATAGAATATAATAGCACCACTAATAATGAGTGATTACTAAAGAGTGGCATTTACTCACGTACCTTCCAGTGTCACCAGATCCCAAGGGTTTAATGGGCCTGAAGTGTTCCAAACCTATCTTATCTCCACTAGCCAGAACCTGCAGGCCGATTTCCTTATAATTTTTTTTGAAGTAATGTTCAGAATGCAAATAATTATATATCTTTTAACCCAGCTGAAAAACAGACTAGTTAGACACAAATGCATTCCTAAGTTTGCTACTTGCCAAGTTCTATGAAATGAAAAATCAAGCCACGGTAAGCATGTTATTAAGCACATATAGTTTGAGCCTGGACTCAACAGAAGACCACAAGGAAAAGCACATGAACTCCTGATGAATAAATTCTCCCAGTGTTTCTCTATGGAGTGCATGTGTAGAAATAGGGCGGAATAAAGCACTAGCTTATTTTACAAGATTCTGCTAGAAACCATGACTTTGAAGATAATCCTTGTATCAAGCTATATTTGGTGCTGCAACTCAATTATGTGTAGCAGATTATGTGTTTGAAAAAACTTCCCTATTATGCAATTGATGGTCAGGTTTGTCACGTAAAACATATATAATAAGCGTATGCGTTAATTAGGTAGCCCAGCAGTTAAGAAGCAAATCTCAGATCAAAAGTAAATATTTGTTTTGTCTAGCAGATGGCAGGGTTTGAAAAGACAGTTCCTTTCTAACTCCTATGGGACATTATGTGATAAACATTCCCTGAGAATATCTCACCTGCTTTTTACTCTAGTGTTAAGAAATGGACTGTACTAGTTCCAAGCTTCATAAGAAATTGAAGGTATCATTTCTTTGAAAAATGCATTATAAATGATCAAGAAGCATCTAAACTAGTATAGCCAAACATATTGAAATAACAAACTACTAAGTATCAATTTTAACTACATACATACTTTTTGGATTGCTCTCCAAGATGAATTCCCCTTCCTGTGAGGCTTTGGAAGAACCAGTTTCGAATGATTGGCCCATAAATCATCAGGTTTCTGCATACAATTAAACATCCTTTAAAGTTTAAACTTGACATAAGATTCTAAGAACCTTCTATAAAGCAAAATTTGTAGATTTTTACCAAATTGGCATCTGGAAGTTCTCTCACAGCCTCATCAACATTTTCTGCGGTTTTTTTTACCTGACATGCATATGATAACAAAGTTTCAATATAATTCAGCGAACAAGGGAGTTTTATTCCCACCATTTTATGTAAAAAAATTCAACAAGCTAACAAATATTAATCTATATAACCAACAGAGAAAAATTGATAGCAGCACGTCATAGATCAAAAAGAACTAAAATGTAGTATGAATGTCAAATATAAGTCTATCGATACTCAACAACTCCAACCCCCCACAAGATTTAAGATACCCTACCTTTCACTGATAAGCAAGATAACTTATATCAGGAGTGTATATGTGCAAACAGGCATTTTGACACAGCTTTATGATTACTTGTGGTTGTAAAATATAGCAACAGCAACAACTCATGGCATAAAAACCTCATCATATGAACTGTGAGCAAAATGGACTCATATTGCAGCCCTCTGGCAGGATATTGCAACTAGAAAGTATATCAAATATCCCGACTCCTGAGCTTTTCAAACAGAGACTAATGCATGCTCTCAGAGAAGATAATCTATGATTCAGTATGACCAGTTAACTCAAATGGCTCAATTCTATATGACATGAAGTGTGTTCATAACCTTGAACATGCTACTCTAAATGGTTTAAAACATAGCATTGGACCACTAGTGAGTCGAGACCTAAACCAAAAACTATTTGTTTATTTAACTACAAAAGCATTAAAATGTAAATAATTTGGAAATACAACAAAAACCAAAGTAGCAGTTCGAGAACACTTGAGAAGCTCCCATAATAAGCTTGTTTGTTTGTTGTGAATTGGAATTTGGAAAATTGAAGGAATTGGATTCCAAGAATTCCCGCAACCAATATTGTTTGGCTCGTAAGACTTAGGATTCCAATTCACCTTGGGAATCTCAAATCACTTTTTCTACACAAAGTGAGGAACTGGAATTCACCATACAAAATGAGTGAATTCCACATTACATGCTTTATGTTATCATAAGAGTTTCTTTACTCATTAAAGTAAGGGAGCTAACTTCACCTCTCAAAATTAAAACGTGACTTTGTCCACAATTATAGCTAATAAAATCCAAGGAAAGAATTGAAACTGGAATTCAATGATTTGTTGGATGCAAATCGAACGCATGAAATTGGATTGCAATTCTATGATTCTAGATGTCATGAATAATATCAATTTATGATATTCTAGTACTAGCCAAGCAAGCCCTTATCATGATTCGAACTATGCTATCAAGAAAATATATGGACTCACAACAAAAACAAGCTATAACAATAGCAATGAAAGTCAAGCCAAAATTTTGACTCTTAAAGAACCTAGTTTATAGCTGTTTACACAGAGTGTCTGACTTGAGGTTCTACTTTCACTTGCACACTCTTGTACTGTGACAAATTGAGCAAGTTTCTTTATATGAGGTGTATACTTCAAGCACGCCTCTTGACACCAAAAACAATAATTCACTTTGGGGCATTTGCTCTCAAAAAAGCTTCAAGACATGCTTTGTTTGCACCTTTTAGAACACTAAAGTGATTTTTAACAACTTTTACACTCTTTCCGATATTCAGAATGAAATTGTTCAAGTAAAGAGCACACACCAGTTTGGCACTCTCTTTTGCAGTTGATTCTGGTATACAGTTGTAAAGTGGCTCAACATACTCGCTGCCATCCAACTGAACCCCAATGAAATACTGGACTTCGCTCTGTTTAAGGAGTTTCCAAATAGATGCGTCAACAAAATGAGAGTAACTAGAAAAGATCGATCCCAAAGAGGCATCACATAACATCTTCATCAGAGCATACCTTCTGGTCACGCATAGGTTGCAGGTGAAACAGATTCCAGAACTTTTTCCCTACACCAAAGAAACAAACATTGTATAAAAAATCACAAAAGAAACTGGGTACAGACTACAGTAGCTATCGGTATCCACTTATTTAGGAGCACAGCCCAAAGTGGCACAAAAATTCAACAGTGGTTATGCAGTCTCAGAGCAAAGCTTTCAGAAATAGCCCGAGTGGACCTGTTAGTGAAGATTCCACAAAAGAAGTTGACTATGCACTTGCAGCAAATTATTAGTCGTTATCTCCTGTTAGGATTATGAAGAAGATCCCGGAAAGAGGAAGTCCACCTCTAATATCACCTAGTAAGTCTACACAATGGATAGAATGGAATACACTGGTACTAGAGAACCAATAGAACTACAAATGGCCACAAGTAATGGAGAAATCCACAAAATATGTCAAAGTGGGCAATCAAATATATTAGAGACTAATCACTGTCTGGAAACTGAGATCATACCACTTTTAGTGTAATTTATCAATTGCACAGTGACGTCTTTCTGATTGTCTATGGCTTCCCTTATTTTTCTAACTGTTGCTGGATCAGTTTCAGGGCCTTGGAGAAACCTGAAGAACACCCAAGAAGAAACGTAAGTGCAAAGAAGCAGATTGCAATTTGAGAGGTACCATCAAAATATCAAGCAGCCTTATATTTATATGAAATTATAAATCACCATTGAGAAATTCTCAACAATGTAGAATATAATCTATAACATTATTTGAGAATACATACATGTTTGTTCTAAATCTTTATAAAACAATCATAAATCAGTCCATGAATATGAAAAACATTACTTCTATGGATATCTTACAATGTTATTTTCTTCCTCTTTAATTTAGAAGAAAATGTGAAGTAGACTTCTGGATAAACATAATAAGAAGGAAATTATAAAAAATGACGATTATACTATTATTATTTTTAACATCAGCTAGTAGAAAACTCTGGAGAAGAAGGAAATTTTAAAGAAGCAATTAGTATCCGGACTGGGACAGGAGAGTATATAAACAATGATTTTACTTCCCCTGTTCAGTAGCGACCTTATATGAAGTAGCATATGAATAATTGCATATTCTCAATGCACCAAACTTCCAACAATAAGATATACGGAAAACAGGCAAGAAAAGAAACATAACCATAAATAAGCATATGCAGTGCACACAGACACACCTGCAGTTGCGTCCCAATATCTCTTCACGACTGTATTCTGTCAGCTCCAGAAAGCTATCTGATGCAAATATCTAGAAAACGCTACAATTATCAGCACTTGACATAGTTTGCTTTCAAGGCTGTGTAGGTGGGAGAAAAATATGGAGTCATATCTTACAATGGGATTGTCGGGCAATCTTGGATCAGTGATGACAAAGTTCTTTTCAATACGCTCGAGCGTTGTAGCAAGATCAATACCCTTCCTAATTTCTTTCTTCCTTACCTGATCATCAAAGCTCTCAGATCTTTCATCATCAGATTCCACTAATGGATCTAGTTGCATACCAACTTCCACTTCCTGATTATGCTTAGATGAAGTTGGTTGGCCCATGCCAATAAGCCTGTAGTGAGAGAGAGAACAGAAAATGGTACAATAAGAAGAACAATTGTTACTAAACCCTAGAATACATGTTCTTCTTTCATTTACTCGATTGCATATTGAAGGAGTGCATGTAAATATACAGAAATATATGATCAGCAAAGATGGAAATTTGACCTACTTTTTTCATATGCATGAAATGCATATTTTGGGAACAATAAAGGGCCTTGACTTTGACTCTCTTTGAACATTATAGCAGTATTCATTCAGAAAAACTACAACCTCAAGCATTCGTAGCAAAAAGTGGGCTACTGAAGCAGTTGCAAATAAGTTTATTAATGCCTACTAGTATCAGCAGCAGCAAGACTTTATTTGACCACTTAGGAACATTGAAAGAAGATTATGCTGTTTCGTGGCGTATGCACATTCTTATCAACAGCAACACTAGCAAGAATGATATTAGAAGCACCACCACAGAAACAAAATCATAAATGAATGGGCCTACCCCATGAAGGAACGGAGGCCCGATTTTCTTGGTTTCTTTCCTCCTTCGGGCAGCTCACTAATCCTCTGCATTGAAGTCCTCATCCCAGTACGTGAATTACGTCTAACTGGAGAAATATCGTCTGAGTTTCTCCTTCCAGAGGCTTCAGTTTTTACTGCCTCTCCACCCTCAGATTTTCTTCTGAATAGAGTGTTTGTCGATTCTGACAGAACATTGGGATGCTTGACAGCCATCACTAACTCTGAGAGTGAACTCCGAGCCTTATCTTTTTGCCTGGCTGCAAAGTTTTTACAATTAAAGGCAAAATATAGTTATCCCACGTAAGACATACTGATCCTTTTATACAAAAAGGAATGAAGATATCTGCTTGTAAAAGAACAATGCTACATCCAAGCTATATATGCTATTAAGATAATATTGTTAAGGAAAAACATTATCATCACATCGTACCATCATAACGGATCAAGGACTCTGGTAATCCATTAGGGCGGCACATTGTATCCTTAGTCCCTTCTGTGTGCTTACTTACCTCCATTTGCATCCTGCAACGACAATAGAGAAGTAATGCCACAAGGGATGGGGTGAAAGTGACTCGTTGTGTTTCCATGTCAAACCCCAACATGCATGCATTGTGTAGGATAATCATAAGAGGAAACAAAAGGAGGACCATGAACCAAAAGTCGATATGCGCATGAATACTAATCCTCTGAAACATGATACTTCCAGCAACAGCTTACCCGATAAACTTAAGAACATTTCCTGTTTCATCTTTAATAGGTGAAATGGTCAAAAGATTCCAAAAGGGCGTCCCATCCTTCTTATAATTCATTACACGCCCGCAATAATTTGTTCCGGTCGCCAATGCTTCTCTGATCTTTGCAATCTCTGCTGGGTCAGTTCCAGCACCTTGTAGAAACCGACTGCAAAGGGTAATTTAGATCCATGCATAAGAGCATTGCAAGTGAAATTTATTACCATCTGTATTCATATCAGGGAGAATGATTTATGTTTAGCACACAGAGAAAATTATTCTTGAACAAAGAATCAATTCCAGACATAGATTGATGTTCTCATTGTTAACAATGGAAAATGGAGCATTACTATGAGTTATGATTATATGGTACATCTATGATTCAGATACCAAAAAACAGTGATCCTTTAGAGCCTATGAGTTAAATGTGCAGTTGGAAATACTAATTGAAAATTTTGGAAATTACATGCTTATTCAGTCACAATATAGAAAAGGTTTAAATATTGGAGCCTCTATGGGTATCGGTATCAGCAGTATCGGCAACTTCAGAATGCATTATCAGAATATCAAATTTTGCCACTTGAAAAGATGAAAAGATGTTGAAATTTCAATTGCATTGTCAGTGAATAATTCATGAATTCTTGGTATGTAACATTAAAGGTTAAATTAATTGCAACTCACAAATTATGTACTTCTGTTGGTTCAGTGAATAATTGTACTCTCCTCCAAATTATCCAAAATCAGAAGAAAATTATAGTTTATCAAACCGAAACCAACGTAAAGTCAACAACTAAATATTGGAGTAACTTCGTCACCAGTATTTCCTTAGTGATTCTTTCAGGATGTTTGGCTCGCAATAGTCTTACTCTATGGACCGAGACTACTCTCAGGAATAAGTCTGCATAAGTGGGCTCGTCACTAAGAAAGTCAGTATTAAAAATGGAGCCCTTAGCCTCCCTCCCCATTGCGCTCGCCTCACTTTGCAGTATTCGCCTTGATCATGGCACTTCTTTCTTCGTCACTCGCCCTTCCTCGCAACATAAGGTGGAGTGCCCGCCCGTTCGATTAGCTCTATCGCAACAAAGACAGACACCGAGAAAAGCACTTATGTCCTGCAGTTCGACTTGGTCCTCTAATTCTAACCTTTAATAGAACTTCTCTTTGGTGAATGATTCACTGACTATTCAGAGGATCACATTTCTTCCATTACTTTTTACAATGTTCATAATTGTTTTATAAGGGAAACACCGTTCCTATCTTTGACCACTTTCCACAAATATTCCCAAACCGCCAAGAGTGAAGAAATGTTACTTTCTCGTATCTCAATCATTTTTGCACGATCACTACTAAATCACTTCCAACCATGCTTTGGAACCCCTTTGAAACCCACATGTGCAGGGACCATGTGTGAAATGAGTGTCGAGGAAGTGTAGCGTTAAATGTGTTAGAGACAGAACGGTCATCTAAAAGACTATCCATGCAACTAGCAGTCCACTAGCTAATTTTCAAACTTAATTAGCACAGAATAAACCTACATTGCAACAACATCGACAAGAACCAACAAAAATCAACAATTAGCAGTGACATATTCCCTATATATTGACCAAGTTCTAACCTACATAGCATCGACAAGAATCAATAAAATCAAACAATTAGCAATGAAATATTCAACAAATTGCAAGGAGAAGAGAAAAGGAAATGGAGTTGATACCAGTTCCTGCCGATGACTTCCTTGGAGAGATACCCGGTCATGTTGAAGAACCCGGCGCTGGCGTACAAGATCGGGTGGTCCGGCCTCGTGGCGTCCGACACCACGAACGTCTGCTGGAACGTCGAAAGCGCCTCCCGGAGCTCCTCCGAAACCCTAGGCATCCCCGTCCTCCCTCCTCCGGCGGCGGAGTCGCCGGAGCTCCGGCATGACGCGCCGGAATCCCTAGCCAGCGTCGCCGAGGACTTCTCCTCCGCCGACTTCCTCACCGCCACCCCCTGCGGCTTGCCGGTCTCGCCGTCGGTCCGGAGCACGAGGCCCCACTCGGCGGCGCGCTGGGCCGCCGCCGGCGCCGCCGCCGACTCTGGAATCCGCGGCGGAGGGGGGGACTGCTGCGGGATGGCCATCCATGGCGCGGCGATCTCCCCGTCGTCGATGTGGGCGGCGGTGGGGTTTGGGGATGGGTGCCACGTGGAGAAGGAGGGGCCGGGGTTGGGAGGGGTTTGGGATCTGGTCGCGAAGGAGGAGGAGGAGGGGTTGAAGACTTCGAGGGACCCGCGCGAGTTGCGCGGGAGAAGCGGGATCAGTGGGGCCGCGGCTGATGCTAATTTGCGCCCTTCTTCCATTTTCCTCTTTTTAATTTATTTTATATAATCTGCATAATTAAAGTGAGATAAGCGACAAAAATATCAACTATAGACTAATGATAAGTATACTTTTTTTTGTAAGATAAGCAAATCTTAGAGGCAAAAAAAACTATAGCTGCCAACGGTTAGTCCAAGTGTTACATCAAAATAATTATTGAATAAGTTTAAAAATAAACTTTTATAATTATTATAGATGCTGTCAAGGGTTAGTCCAAGTGTTATTATAGATGTAACAGTAAATTTATTAACCTTTAACATGTATCTAACGGACACATGTTAAAACAATCCAAATAATAAGAATTAGCATATTTGAGTGATCCAACTCCCTAACAATCAAAATCTTGTACAGTTTTGTCAGAGTTGGCCATATCAATCTTAAATCCAAAATTTTTAGAGGTTCATTAAAAAAAGGCTTAATTGCACTTTGCTACCCTCAACTATTACCATTTTTCAACTTTGTACCCTAAACTATTTTTTGTAACAATTTGGTACCCAGATGTTATTTTGGACTAAAATGCCCCTACCCCTACCCCTAACCCTCCCCCCCTGCACGCTCCGGCCGCCCCCCTGCTCACTCCGGCCGCCCCCCCCCCCCCCCCCCCCCTCCGCCCCCCACCCCCCCACCCCTGCTCACTCCGGCCGCCCGCCCGCCCCCGCCTCTCCCCTAGGCCGCGGCAGCACGGGAGGAGGGGGGCTGGGGAGGGAGGGCGGGGCGGGAGGCGGGGCAGGGGGTGGCCGAAGGTAGCAGGGGGGGGGGGGGGGTGGGGGGCGGAGCTAGCAGGGGGGGGGTGGGGCGGCCAGAGCTAGCAGGGGGGGTGGCCGGAGTGGGGAAGGGGGTGGAGGGAAGGAAGAGGGAAGGGCATTTTCGGAATTTTTGAAAAATTAGGTATCAAGTTGAAAAAAATAATAGTTGAGGTACCAATTTGTTACGAAAAAAAGTTTATGGTATCAAGTTGAAAAGGCGGAATAGTTGAGGATAGCAAAGTGCAATTAAGTCTTAAAAAAAATTATTTGATGGCAGTGACAGTGTGACACTGGCATCGGACTATTAAAAAAATTCAAAATTTTTTTGACAACAGTGGAATTGGCATCGCATTTAAAAAAAAAAGTATTGGCGTGTCAAACTTCTAAAAACAAAATAATGTTGGCGTCACTGACAGTGGCGCAGGGTTGATCGGGAATGTTTATTGCTGCAGTACAAAAATAAAGTTGCATGTAACGCTACTTACTACACTAGGATGTTATACCATCTCCAATGATGATTTCTAAAATTGAGTTCTTATCCTACTTGGCATTGTACTTTAAAAAAATTTCTATCCTAGTTACAAGAGTTTCTACATAAAAATTGTAGACATATAAAAATGCTCTCCAATGGTTCTCCATTTCTATTATATGTGTCACATAGTAAAAGAACAAATTTAATGGTGTGGGGTCCAATAATAATTGTCATGAGAGATAGGAGTCGTTTGGTTACCGGAATTTGAGCTTGGGAAAGGAAAGTGATTCCTTACCTATGTTTGGGAGCCAAAGGAAAGTTGTTGGAAAGGAAAAATGATTCCCAAGAGGTAGGAAAATAGGGGAGAAAGTGGTTCCTTCCATTTATCTAAGGAATCACTTTCCCTCCAACTTTCCCGCATTTATTACAAAAAATTTTGACCAAAATATCCATGTTCATAATATTATTTACCATTTTTATCCATAATATCTTTTAGACAAAAATATTTCTAAGTAATAATTATTTTTATTAGCACGAGGGTATTTTTGAAAAATTGACTTGATTTTGTTTTCTTTCCTTACAAACACCAAACACTATAATGAAAATTAAAGATATATTCCGGCTATAATTTCGATCTTTCCAAACACCGGAAAGGAAAGTTTATAGGAATTATAATTTCCTAAAGGAAATGAAATACCAAGGAATCAGTTTCCTTTCCTTTCCATTCCGTGAACCAAACGAGGCCTAAGAGTTTCTACATGTAGAAACCCTCCTAAAAAGTTTTTATCCTACATTATTGCCATGTAGGATAGAAATGGTGATAGAAATTATCTTTGGAAGAAATTTTTTCTAAAATGAATTTCTTCCATAGAAAAAGGAAGATAGAAACCCATTGGAGATGGTCTTAGATGCATTGTGTTGCAACAGTATTTGAGCATGGGCTCATTGCAAGGGACCAATAAGCAAATGTTAATGTACATGCATGCATGTTAAAGCAAAGGGCATGTGCTCCTTCTGTGGACGTGAACCAGACATTCCCACACAATCCATTTTCCGCCCCCACCCACATACATCAAACCCTTGTTAGCAATCACCCGAATAAAATGCGTATTATATGCAAATTTTTCCGTAACTTACATAAATGTATAATATTTATGTACTTTTAAAAATTTTGAATTTGTACGCGAATTTTAAATCTGTGACATTTTAAACACGTAACGTACAAATTTTTATTGGCCAAAAAAATGTGACCAAGAAACCCAACAGTCTTAACTTTCTTGACTCTTGCTGCTATTAGATATTAAGACCGGCACAATTATAAAAAATTATCAAAAGAAAAGAAGTAAAGGTCTCACAGTAAACAAAAAAAAAAAAAATCCAAGAGTCTTTGCACATGTTACTTGCAACAATCAAAGAAAAAAAATATTCGGTTTTCCATCATCCAACCTCTTCTTATTCTCATACTGAATCATTGTTTATGAAGGAGTAGAGGTGGGTGGGCCCTATATATGCTGAATTTTTAGTGTCGAATTGGTTCATATGAAATGTACTAAACACGAATTAAATCTGATCCGAATAGTTTTCGTTATACGAAATTTTGACCGAATTTTGACCGTATTTTTACTTATATTGTGTCGATTTATACTCGTATTTTTGCCGCTCCAAATTTTTTCCGTTTGCCGAATTGCTAACAAGGCATCAAACCACACCCCACACCCAACCCCCCCTCCACCCCCACAACCCGGCGCCAATACCACTGGTGCCAACATTATTTTTTATTTTTTTAAAGTTTAAGTGCCAGTAATTTAAAAAAAATGGGTCAGTGGAAAAGTTGTTAAATTTTTTTAATAGTTCGACGTCGGTCTCACTGATGCCAAATATTTCTTCAATGTTTGGCGCCAGTTTTACTGGCGCATGATCTCTCTCCTCACAATTTTGTAAAACTTTTTCTGTTCTACACAAATATAACAAAAAATTCTTGGTAAAATTTTCTGAATATATATATATATATAATATATATATATATATATATATATATATATATATATATATATATATATATATAAAAGGTTATATTATAACTTTTTCTGAATATATATATATATATATATATATATATATATATATATATATATATATATATATATATATATATATATATATATATATATATATCGTCGGTGGAGCTCCGCCAAACCCCTCTGCACTATCGGATTTGGGAGGGTCCGCTCGATCCAACAGACAAGGGATGGACGGGACTTCCGCGGGACTTCCGATCCGGACCATATATATATATATATATGGTCCGGATCATATATATATGGAATTATATATATAATTCCATATATATATATATATATATATATATATATATATATATATATATATATGGAATTATATATATATATATATATATATATATATATATATATATATATATATATATATATATATATATAATGATAATTAGTTTCTGGAATTGCTCCCACTGGAATTCGAACTCTTGACAACTCGGATCGCATGCCTCACCACTACCTACTAGACTAGGGGTCACTTTGATATATATATATATATATATATATATATATATATATATATATATATATATATATATATATATCAAAGTGACCCCTAGTCTAGTAGGTAGTGGTGAGGCATGCGATCCGAGTTGTCAAGAGTTCGAATTCCAGTGGGAGCAATTCCAGAAACTAATTATCATTATATATATATATATTAATGCTCATACATTATAATATGGACACTGCTACTTGGCCCGTTCGCGGGCCAGTCTGCCGCCACGTGGCACTTTTCCATTGATGGGTCAATCGGCATAGGACCCATGCCAATAAGGGGAGGCCCAATGGGAGAGTGCCACGCAGGCGGACGGACTGACCTGCGTGCGGGCAAGTCATCATTTTTCTTATAATATTAATATAATGACTTGGCAAAGTTAGTTTTTACTTATATCTGTTATGTCTTATTCTTGTTTTGACTTTTCAAAAACTTTTTATTTTTAAATTTTAGGAGGGTCATTATTTTAATTTTGTTCTAGCACCTAAAAATATATAATGGAGTGGCCCTAAATCTAGTCTCATCTTGCACAACCAACTCATAGGGGTTGTACAAGACTGTACATGAGATAGTGTTGGAAATTTTGAAACTAATATTGCGTTCATATCATGCAGTGTCCTAAACAATTCGACTACATAAACTCAAGTAAGAACTTAATATAATAACTTACAATATGTATAGACCCCATACGTGGAATTTAATAACATTAAAAATGTATATATTAAAAAAATTAGAGATTATATGCATGTAATCTAATGGGTTGTTAATGCATGGTCAGAGTTTTAAAAACTAAGAACTGATCCTGAGTTCCTCTAGGATTCTTGTTTCCTAAGTAGCATGGTTGCACAATACTACTAAGATATTTAAAATGTAGGGATTCAACTTCGTTTGGATACGTGGTGGCATTAAATAAAAACTATGAGTAATGCTATATGTACCTCTAAAATGTACCTCTTTCTTGTCCCTCCGCTACATGGCGCTGCCCTATTGACCTAAGCAAATAGGGGGGAGAGTTGGAGGAAGACATGAGCCAATAAAAAAAATGCCACGCGACGGAGGGACATAAAGGAGGTATATTTTGGAGGTACATAAAGTATTTTCCAAAAAGTATATATTCCATAAATATTTAGTTAGACAACACTTAACACATCAGGAAAGAAGGGTAGGACACGCAAATTAGGAAAAAGAAAGAAAAGGATAGGCGATGTGGATAGAGTTCTCCTCCCTCCAATAGTTTGCCACTTGCTACATAGCTTATCCCCAGTGATCCCAACTTGACTTGATACCTTAACTCTCTCTCTCTCTCTCTCTCTCTCTCTCTCTCTTAAATTTTATAAACAGTTACGGATAGCTGTCACGATTAACTAAATTTTTATTGTTGTTCTCGCACTCGAGGTTTCTAATGCTTCAGACAAATTAAATTGAAGAGTTTAACTTGCATTAAGTTAATTTGCACTTTAACTAAATCATAAAATATCACACAATTAGTAGACGTAGTTCCTGAAGGAAATAAAGAGATTAGCTCAGTTGGTAGTACGTACGTACCTGGAGAGCTAGCTAGCTATAGCTCCTGAATTAAACTTTGGCTTTTGAAGCTGAGAGATTAATTTCTTGATTTTCTTTGAGGGGAGGGGAGGAGAGGAGATGTAGAGAGAAAGAGCGAGAGAGCTATGAGGCATGCTATATATTATTCACATGCAGTGCGTGCCGCGAGCATGGCGACATGGAGCGGCGCGCGCTGCAGAGGAGAGCGGACATCGGCCAGCTTAGCAAAATATGGCACTAGTAATCAACAACAGTACGATATCGATGATAATTGAAGAGAGAGAAGAGGAAGAATAAGAATATGAGTTGTAGCCTTACAAATTACAGGGAGAGAGAGACAGAGAGGGGAACATACCGATCACTGACGGATATCGGATATCAATCTATCTATATCTTGTGTCGCCCCTTTCACCCCCACATAACTTGGTGGAAGTTTTCTGGTTTCAATTTGGTACCTTCAACTTTTGAATATTTTTAACTCGATATTCTAAATTTTTGTGAGTAATGTTATATGTACCTCCAAAAAAATAACATTTTTCCATGTCCCTCCGTCACATGTAACTTCTTTATTGACCCAAACAAATAGGGGGGAGAGAGTTGGGAGAATACATGATCGAATAGAAGAAGAACACGTGACAGAGGGGTATGGAGGGATGTGATTTTGGAAGTACATAAAGCATTTACCTTTTTGATATGTATCAACTTGATACCCAACAAAATAGAAACGAACATACTCTTGTAGATTCACCTCCCCCCTCCTCCGGGTTGCGCCCCCCCCCCCCCCCCCCCCCCCTACCCCTGTACCCCCCACCCCCTCTCCCCCTCCCTCTCTGTGCTCACGCTGGCGATCCTGCCGCCGCTACTGCTACGCGGAGAGAGAGAGAGAGAGAGAGGAGTGCAGCCGCAGAGGGGTTGGGGGGTGGGGTGGGGGGGGGGGGGGGGGTGAGGATTGGGTGGGGAATGAAAAATAATTTTGTCCTTCTTTATTTTTGGATATAAAGTTTAAAATATTCAATAGTTTATGGTATCAAGTTGTTGAGTAAAATGGTTTAGAGTATCAAATTGAAATCTGGAATAGCTGAGATATTAAGTTGAAATTAAGTCTCTCTTTTTTTACTTCGTGTTACTGCATGTAAATTTATTTAACAGATAAGCTTATAGGCAAGGGCGGAACCAAAATTTCAAGTTTAGGTAGACTATGGTGAAATAGGCTGGGGTGGGCTGAGTGTTACCTCCATTTTTATACATTTGTTTGATCATGTATCCTTGTGTATCTAAGTGTGGTCCCTAGTGCTAGGATAGTTAGAGCATTAGCTAATACACCTTGAATAATATAAATATTAGTTTCGGCGCTCGCCACATGTATACGATTTGATACGTACAATGTCGACTTGTACATAGTATCACAGCGAGTCTCTTTCAAAATCTTGTTATGTGATAAAACTTTTAACCATGTTAAAAAATTCACGCCGAAAACATTTGTTACAACTCACACGAACTCTCACTCTCTAGTGCACTCGACGTCCTTTCAACACCCAACTCGGCGATGTTCGTCCTCCGCTCGATGCTAGTCTGGTCATCACCTCCAGTCTTAGCAGGATCATTGCAACCGCGCGCGCTTGCAACCCAGCACATCTACGAGCACGATAGAGTCCAACTCTCTAAGCATTTAGTTTTGGAGGTTACGTAAAAGTGTTTAAATTGTGTAGTGGGTATAGATTCGAAATTCTGACCCGTAAGACCATTAATTTATGATCCTCGACAAGCAATCAAGATCTTTATCTCATATTTTGAACGTGACGATCGTAATTGTATTTCGGTTAGGCCTTAATATTGGTTTTAGATTTTTTTTTTTTTAAGACACAAGATAAAGTAAAAAGATGAATAAAAGATTTTTTTTTCAACCACAAAATCTCTCTTATGGGATTTGGAATTTAAAATTAAAAGTGCAATGAAGAAGTTGTACTCTGACAATCAGACAATATTGAGATATATATCACAGAACTCAATGCAACATAATCGCACTAAGCATGTGATTAATGATGATCGTCGTTTTATAAAGAAAGAACTATATGCGAACATATTATCTTTTTTTTTTTGTTAATACTGAAGAGCAACTGATAGATGTTCCTACAAAAAGTGTTTACGAGAAAGTCTTTTGTGACTTGGTGGACAAGTTGGATATTGTCGATGTTTATACTCCAACATGAGGGGGTGTTAGCATAAGTCGTAGTAATATTGTGTTTAGTACTTACCATATAAGGAATATCATCATATATGGTAGTAATTGTAAGCCAAATATAGATATTGGAGATGTATTTGGTAAAAAAAATTCTTTCATGATTATTATTCTCACAGTGGGGGCTTACAAAAGAACTTGTATTACAATATAAGAGTGTATTATTATATGTTAATTACTAAATATAATACATTTCTACCGTATACAAGTACTAATATATATATATATATATATATATATATATATATATATATATATATATATATATATATATGGTAATTACTTGGAAAAAAAGTATATGGTAATTACTAAACATAATATATTCCTACCATATACAAGTACTACCATATAGATGGTATATTCCTATATGTTAAGTACTGAACACAATATTATCATGACTTACACCAACAAGGTTATCTTACAATCACCTGATGTATATGCGTATAACTTTATTATAACTCACTATCTCACCACCGCACTCGACTTCTCATATTCAGTGTCCTCCACGATGTCCTATGCTTCCTTCGATTCGCAACATCCAACTCAACGACGATCCGTCCGTACCTACACGCTTTGTCAATCCGATCATCACCTCCATATCTAGCATAATAATAATAATAATAACCTAGGTGATATAGCACCTCGACGATCATGACGAGACCACCGACTTTCTACAAGAATCCACACTGACCTGTCTTGAAATTTTTTCGCAAAGAATATTTTCTCCCAGAATAGAACATGTTCGACTTGGGGTCTAATGTGTTCATCCCCTTGCCACTTGATCTTATATATATATATTTATCACGCGTGACTGTTTTTTAACATTTAAGGACTTTATGTAAAAATATGGCATATTTTAGTGACTTAATAAGCAAAAGATCCTATATCAAATATATAATTGTGATGGATGTCTGTTGAAAATTTTGGACTCCATGTATAATATATGAAATATAAATATACATCTTATAGTTTTTTGTTTTGTTTTCCGGACATTGTCTAGATATGACGGTTATGGATAACTTTTATATGTCCATAATGTTATATACGTAAAATTGATTATTGATAGGACACGTGACATAAATTTAATTTTGTATTTGTGGATTAAATTTTTTTGGATTCTATCTACGTTTTATATATATATATATATATATATATATATATATATATATATATATATATATATATATATATATATATATATACACACACACACACAAAATTGTAATATTTGCAAGATTATGATTTTGATTTGGATATTTTGTTTTTTTATTTTTTGTTTGAGGGTGAAAGCAAGGGGAAGGAATATAGGGTGGGATTAAATTGGTCCTGTGAGGAGTGAACCAAGTTGGATTAGATTGGTCCTGTGTCCCACGTGAACAAAACGGTAGGGGGCCTCGCATCAGTTCACGGACTGTGGGGCCCAACCCCCACGCTGCCTTTGTTTGTTGCGGCCCAAGGTGGGGCCCACTGCATGTCCGACTCAATCTAATCTCATGGCATACGTAGCTGTAGCTCAGACCACCGTTCCCGTGTCCGAGCATGCATGTGTTGTGTTGTGTTGCTGCTCCTCCGACTTTGGGCCTAGTTTGGTTCGCGGAATGGAGGATTTTTTTTTTTTAATAATTTTTTTGGCATTTTTTTCTTTGGAAAATTATAATTTCTTTTTTTTTTTTTTTTTCGATGTTTGGAAATGCAAAAGAATTTGTAAAGGAAAATGGATACTTTAATGTGAAAAAGTAATTAATTGATTGGATGGATGAAATCATTTTCTTTGTCTAATGTCTCGTTTGGTTCGCAGAATCATCGGATTGGAAAAAGAAAGTGATTATATTTTATTTTTGGGTGACAAAAGAATTGAGGAGGAAAGGAAAAAAAAATTAGAGAGGAAAGTGATTCCATCCATCCAAACAAGGAATCACTTTCCCGCAATGAAATATTCACTTTTCTTTCCAAATTCTTTCAAATTTTCAAACATCGAAAAAAAAATCAGTAAAAATTATAATTTTCCAAAGAAAATGAAATGCCAAGGAATTGATTTCCTTTCCCTTCCATTTTGCGAACCAAACGAGGCCTAATTTCTCTTCTATTTGGAATCACTTTTCTTTTCTCCTCAATTTCTTTTGCACGTAGACATAGAAAAGTAATTACTTTTATTTTCTAATCCGATGGTTCTGCAAACCAAACTGAATTCAATTTATGTTGTCTTACTTGTGTATGTGCTCTATGTAAATTTTTTTTTTAAGGAATATTTTAAGCAAAATGTTTTGGTTCAAAATATAAAAACGAGTACATACTTTCAATATTTTTAAATATTAAAAGAACATAATAATTTTATTTATGCCTCCGAAATGTTCCTTCAAACCTTTTCTACTTATCTAGCTGACGTGACATGTTAAATAATATTATATGTCACCTAATATAACAACTGATATGACAAATTTTAATCCAAAAAATTAATTACTCATTTTTTTTAATATTAATATTAATATTAATGTTAATATTAAATTTAATTTTAATATTAATTTAAAATTTTGTCATGTCAGCTATCGTATCAATATATCACGTCAGCTGATGAATAATTTTATGGACAATTTGAAAGGACGAGTATTGTTATTCAAAAAAATACCCTCATTTTAAACGGAACAGTCAAAATCTCGGTTGAGTGACACGTGATACTGTAAAATCACATAAGGCTGTGTTTGGTAGGAAGGATAGAAAAGTGGAAGTAAGAAAAAAGATAAGGATTCATTTTCCTTCCATATGGAAAGGAAAGATCATTTCCTTCCTTCGTGTTTGGTAGCAAGGATGGAAAAGATAAGAGATGCATTTTCTTTTGTTTGGTATGAAAGAAAAAGTGGAAGGAAAGAAAGTAAAAAATATATGATTTACCAATTCTACCCTCAACTAAAAACACTTATTTAGCATTTGACTTCATAAATAATTTTTAAATAATACATTCATATGAGGTATAATTGTTAATTAATACAAGCCTCCACTTTTTCTTCTACTTTTCCTCCTGAGGGATTGGATTTGTTAAGTTATGAAGGAAAAGTAATCCCTCAACTTTTTCTTCCTTCCTATTTTTCTTCCATATCAAACAAGAAAAAATGAATATTTTCTTTCACTTTTTTCTCCTCTATTTTTCTTCCTCCCACTTTTTTCTCCTACAAAACACACCCTAAATATACATAAAATAAACAGAAATTTTCATATAAGGTAAAGTAATTTAGCGAAATTGTAGAAAAAGTAAGAAGTTTGCGAAAATTGCAATTTGGGTAAAGGAGCGTCAAGTCCCATGGCGCGTGCGTGCGTGGCAGGAGAGAAAGTAGAGAGGAAGAAGGGCGCGCCATCACCGATGGCGCGCGGTGGCAGTGAGGTCAGGACTCGCCATCATTGATGGCGCGCGGTGGTGGCAGTCGGCACGGGCGGGCCAGCGTGGCAGGCGGGCGTTGGGGAGCGCGTTGTGGCCAGCGTGGCAGGCGGGCGTTGGAGAGCGCGTTGGACCACGGGCGGGCGTTGGGGCGCGCGTTGGACCACGGGCGGGCCAGAGCGGGCGGTCAGAGAGCGTCAGTCGTTGGCAGAGAGCGCCAAAACAGCAGAGAGCGCCAAAACAGCAGAGCGCGCCATCATTGCGCCATCAATGATGGCGCGCTGTTCGGGACTGCGTTGGGGTTCGTGTTACTCCACGGGACTGCGTTGGGGTTCGGGTTAGGGATGGCAACAAATTTTTTTTTTGCCGGATCTCCCTTTGAGACTCCCATCTTCTTTATAAATTTCTCCTTCTTTCTTCTTCTTCTTCACATAACTTGGCTTCGGGTTCTTCCACTTGTTCTTCATCTTCATCTTCATCTTCATCCTCCTTTTTTTAATGTAAGTAACTCTTGAACAAGATTAAATTTTGAATTTATTTGAATATTTGTATTACTAATTATATTTTCGAAAAAATGTAACAGATGAATCCACCGAATGACGAATTTATTCCCGAGGGACCGACTACAGAAGTCGTGAAACAGGAAAGATAAACTCATATATCTAAGTTAGTTTTTGAGGGGAAGATAAATTTTAAAATGGTAACTCTCGTTATTCTGTATTATTTATTTATTTTACATAAATGTAACAAATAAAATTCGCTTGTAGTTATATGATTATCCTCCCGAGGCTCGAACACGGGAGCATGGAAGTTGGAGGAATCAGAGAAGGTATCAGACATGGGAGTTAATTGATGATCAAAAGCAGTTGGTGCGTTCATTTGGATTTCATTATCTGGATGAAATTCAAATTTTAGTCCACGATGTTCACCTCATATTTAGTCTCGCTGAGCGTTGGCGGCCTCAACGCAACGCATTTCAGTTGCCTGTTGGTGAAATGACAATCACACTCTGGGATGTCGCAAATATTCTAGGATTACCTATTACAGGTGAACCAATATATTTTGATACACATTTAAATCCGTGTAAAATAGTCAGGAGATATCTAGGCATTACGCCCCCTGCGGACCTAGGAGCAAGGAGTTTTGTCACGATAACTTGGCTTCGGGGTAACTTTATGGATTTAGATAGGACTATCGACGGTCCAGTTGCGGTCGATGATTACAGGGTATGTCCCTCTTTGATAATTTTGGCTAATATTTATTAATTTTAATAGCTAGTTAATTTTAATATGTTAGTTTCATAATTTGCAGATACTTTGCTGTACTAGAGCATATTTGCTCTGTTTGTCCTGGGCAATGTTATTTTCCGACGGACAGGGAAATAGAATAAACGTACGACTGCTACCTTTCTTAGATGATCTTAAAGTACCTACTCGTCATGCATAGGGAGCTGCTACATTAGCGTATCTATATGCCAGCTTGACGTAATTTGCAAGATCGAATGGTTCCAAAAATTTGTGTGAGTGCGCGACGCTGGTTTAGGTAATGGAAAATCAATATCTAAATTGATTTCAATTATATACATTTTCTTGAATATCGAATTATTTCTGTCGTAGGTATGGTGTTACGAACATTTTTTATTGGTCGACCTGTAATCAGCATTCCAAGTGATATTGGAATTTTTCCGCTTGCTACGCGATGGGCCACAAATGTAGTGGACCCACATCATAATTTACACAGAGATGTTTCACTGTATCGGGGAGAATTTGATACGTTGCAGTGGAATGAGGTAACTAATAAATTTAGTATAGTCATTACAGTTAATAATTTGGTACAAATTTATCATGAATAATTATCTTTCAATAGGTTATATGGATACCCTACTCGGATGATGAAAACGGTCCAGAAATAAGAAGGACAGCGTTCGAGCTAAGCCTACACAAATCTTTTATTATATATGATCGCTATACTATGTATCATCCAGCAGACCGCGTTCTACGACAATTCGGTTATTGCCAGATAATCCCGCATGACCCTCCACGCATGAGTTATGATATAGCTAATGCAAAAAATAAAATTGATTCTGCTAGAGCTTCCTGGTTTAGGCGGTTCCAGGATTATAGTGTGGCAAATCTTCCCCGGATAAGGCACGCAGATGAATGTAAGTTCCAACTTAGTAGTATACTTGGACATATAGCGTACACAAATATATTTGTCTTACTATTGTTCCAACGTAATGCAGATGAAGGCAACATTTCTTATAGGCACTGGTGGGGAGCGCCTCGTATAACTAACAGAGCGTACATATTCGAGGAGCCACGGTTCAAGCCTAAAGTCGTAGATGAACCTACTCTGCGAGCTTTTGCTGATGGCATATCTGAAGCGGTACGCCTTTACCACTAATCCAAAATGAGAATTATATGATCACAATTTTCATTTTCAGATTTCAAATTTCAAGCAATTACGGGACGATAATATTACCAAGAACCAGAGAGCCATTTGTGGCCGCATGGGCGGGAGTGGATGCACGATATTTTAACTCGTGTCGATTCACTTAGTCTTGGTCGGGATCCTGATATGCCTCCATTGCATACCCGTATCCCGGCCGATTATCCGAGTGCCACTGTGCCCCTGAGACGTTCACGGCGTCGGAGGGCGGTTGATCCAGAGGACGAGGCGGATGAGGGCGCTGCTGGAGAGGGCAGCAGCCAGTAATACCGTGGAGAGGGCAGCAGCCAACAGTACCCTCCAGCGTACACAAGCCAGCAGTACCATGGAGAGGGCAGCAGCCAACAGTACGGTGGAGCGTACACTAGCCAGCAGTACGCTCCAGAGTACACTAGCCAGCAGTACCCTCCAGAGTACACTAGCGAGCAGTACGCTGGAGAAGGTCTCAGTCAGCAGTATACAGGCATGGGCACTTTCTCAGCCTTCCAGCCATATGATCGTCGTCCAACGACTGAACAAATCAATACTGCCGCAGCGTATTCGTTTGAAGGCATGCCTTATTACTCACAGTTGATGTCGTCCCCCTCGACCCCGATGCCTACTCAGCCTACTCAGGAAGTCGACGAAGAAAGTAGAGACGAAACAATAGTGGAAGAGCGTGAAGAAAGAGTGGGGGAGACCACAGACGAAAGAAGAGCCCGACTCGGCCTCAGACAAGTACTACGACGACAATACAAATGAATTACCCGACGGGGTAATGATTAGTAATATCACAATATTTGTATTCTTAGTAGAATGTTTGTTTTTTCAATAAAATGTTACATTCGTCTTTATTTAATATTTCGAAACTACAATATTTTACTCTCTGGGTTGACTTATACATTTTCTTCTGTTGTGTCCCATCAAACCACAGTTGCCGTAACGAAGTTCTCTTGTCGATAATTCTCGTGGTTTGATGCGATTTTTCTTCGGCCTTCCAGCTTTGCGTCTGACATCTGGAACTCCGATTTCTCCTCTAACCAAAACCGCTTGAATGTTGTAAGGAACTGGAATTGGTTCCATCTGTGGCTCGTACACACTTCTCAACCTGTCAGTAGAAAATATTATAGGATAGTAATGTTCAACCTCATCACTGCAATATTGGCAAGCAAAACATGCATGTATACATGGCATGTAAGTATGATACCACCTTAAATACGTACAAGATCTTTCATCTAACCATACAACATATGTTCTACTCGATGCACGGTCTAATATTTCAAACAAATAACTATCAATTCGTAATATTTGAAGTTGATGTCTCTCGTTGGTAATAGATGTCATAGTCTTTAACATCTTCGGACAATAACTCGTGTCTAAATTTTGAGCATGATTCCTGTTTTTGTCATGAAGTGTTATAATCTTTGCTCTAATACCATCAAGAAGTGTCGTTATTGGTTTATCACGCAAACTCTTAATCCAATTGTTAAAACATTCAGCAAGGTTAGAAGTGTTAATATCTAATCTAGGACAAGGAGCATATGCTGTAATGCAATGTACAAAATGACGATTTTCATCATTTGTGCCAATAAGCCAATTGTACATCGTCATGTTCTCTGCTTTAATTATTTCGAACAAGTACTGTGCATCTGTTTCATTATACGATCTAGCAAGCGAGTCTAACAACCGATAAAATTTTTCTCTCTTACAATAGACTTCATATTCTGCTTAAAATGTTGAATGCAAAAAAAATGAGACGATTCTGAAAATATATTTCGTATAGCATGTATTAATCCTTTTTGCTTGTCAGATATAAATGAGATACTACTCCAATCATTAAAATAACTTTCAAATGATAGTCTAAGACCATTTAAAAACCAAGACCAAGAATCAGTATTCTCACCTTCGGCAACAGCATAAGCAATAGGATACAATTGATAATTAGGATCATGAGCACAAGCAATAAATAAAATACCTTGATATTTAGATGAAAGAAAAGTGGCATCAGTGCTAATAACAGGTAAACAACCCCTTAAAAATCCATCAATACACGCCTTAAAGCAAATAAATATTCTCTCAAATTTGTTGCATTCGGAAGTCTTAAGAAAACATCTACTACCTGGATTCGACTCCATAATTCTAAAACCATACTCCTCAAGGCCAGCATATGCCTCAACATAACTACTATTTATTTCACGTAATGCCATTTCTCGGGCTCGCCATACTTTAGAGTATGTAATATGTATACGATGTTCTTTAAATATATCATTCACAATTTGTGATGCACTATATGACGGATTATCTCTAATTAAATCAACTATTTTTGTCTTAACCCATGCACCGGTAGCTAGTCGATGACGTCCTGTCGAAAGTCCACTTAAACAAGAATGATGACTTTCTAGTGTACTAACTTTAACTATTTGTCCTTTTTCTATGGATTTGGCATATACTCTCCAATGACAATTCTGTTTATCACAATTATATATAATTCCATGGGAATTATTCATAGCACTGGCTGAACAACTAAAATTATGCTGAATTGCTAAACTACTTATAAAACTTCTAAATTTTGCACGAGTGTCAAATATTTGTCCTACAAATAATTCAGGAGTGCTAGAATTATCAGTACTATCATCATCTATCTCATAACCAGTATTTTCAATTAAATCATCACTATTTTCATTGTCATCATCATTATCATCATTATCATTATCATCATCATCATCAGCAGCATAATCATCATCATCATTATGTTCATCTTGTAAGGGAGCAATTGTTTGAGAAGAACTAGCACATGTGTTAACATGTGGGTAATTAGAAACAAATTCATCATTAGTTCTATTAGCAAATGATGAAACTTGAGTAACATATAAACTAATATAAGGTGATTGCGAATTAATCTCAAGAATAAAATTCCATGCTTCTTCACCATCTATCAATAAACAAGTGGAACCAAAAATAGACTTTAAAATAAATTGATAATTAATAGAAAAATGCGCTGAAATTAAATTGCGTAAATTTTCTGAGGTAATATGGCGATAAGTTGTAAAAAATTGGGTGTCACCTCCTTCGTAAGTTAACCCATTTACTCTACCACCATGTGAGCAGACTATTTTAATATTATGATCCATGGAAAAAATAAGTTGGTTGACAATGTTTAGCTAATAGAGAAGGAGAACTTGTAAGAGGGAGATACTAGCTTCCGTGAGGAGTTGGAAGCTTGTAAGAGGGAGATACTAGCTTCTTTGAAGAGTTGCGCTTCCAAGCTTCAGAGGAGTGCTTCTGTGAGAGATAGGAGAAAGAGTTGTGTGCTTCTGTGAGAGAGAAAGAGTTGTGTGCTTCTGTGAGAGAGAAAGAGTTGTGTGCTTCTGTGAGAGATAGGAGAGAGTAATGTGTTTGCGTAGAGAGAGAGAGTTAACATTGTAATATATAGACCATGAGAATAGAGACGTTAAAATGTAGACGTTTGGAGGGGTTGGGAATAGCGCGCCAGAAATGTTGGCGCACTCTACTTTGCATGTAGCCGTTGAAGTGCAGGAGAGAAGTACATATAGCCGTTGGATGTAGTCGTTGTGGAGGTAGCCGTTGGAGTGCGGGAGCAAGTTGTTGGAGTGCGGGCAGGCCATGGGAGCGCGCCATCATTGATGGCGCGTCATCATTTTAACTCTGCCTCTGGGAGCACGCCATCATTGATGGCGCTCTCTGTTTACGTGGCCTTGACTCCCACTCCCCCATGACTCACGTGGCCTTGACTGACTCACCCACCCATGACTCACCCATGACTCACCCAGCGCGCACTCCCCCATGACTCACGTGGCCTTGACTCCCCAATGACTCACACCCATGACTCACCCAGAGCGCCATGGTTGATGGCTCCTCCTGGAGCGCGCCATGGTCCATGGCTCTCCTTGGGAGCGCGCCATCTCCGATGGCTCCTCCATGCCTTCCTCCAAACTCCCCCGTCCACTTCCAGCAGAGCGCCATCGAAGATGTCGCATCGTTACGTAAAACACAATTTTTCTAAACTTATTATTTTTTTAAAATTTCGGTAAATTTCTTTACCTTATATGAAAATTTCTGTAAAATAAACAATGATCAGGTGCTCCACATCCAAAACAGCCATTGTTGCTTGTTTGATGAGGATACAGTTGCGCTGTGTTCATGGCATCCTCCAACCATTGAAATATATTAGCAAGTGAAGAACTTTTGGTCAGCTGAGCATTTTTCCAAGGGTGTTTCCTATACCATGTACGCCCTTAGTATTAGCATTTTTCTTGGCTTACATTTTTTTGGCCTGTCAAGAAAAATGTTTTCACTATGTTATTTCTCCTTTTGAAAATTTAGCAAACTTTGTACTGTCAGTACAATTTTGTTAAACTTTAATATTTTGTATGGAATTTTAGATTTCACATAAGTTTTTGACCTTTGCTGTCAATGGTTGTTTTATGTTGCTGGATCATTTTCTATTATTTTCGTACAAATCCAACTAATTATAGATTTTTTAAATAGTAAATTTGGACCTGAAGATGTGGTTTTCAGCTCCGTCCATTCTTGATGCCCTAATCAAGTTGGTGACAGTTTGGGATCATAACAATATCTTAATCAGACTTGCGATTGATATAACGCCCATGTAGTTAGCCATGAAGTCGAGTTTGGATCATGAGGAGATAACAAAATAAGACCAATGCTAATAACACTAGATAAAGTGTTAGTGATTGTCACTATTTTTACAATTCTGAATTGTCAAAAATTTGGTATCCTTTGACAATCAAAGAATACAGAAAATTTTGGCAGTCTTAAGCACAACAAGGATAACTAATTTTTTTGGAGTCAAACAATACACATGACTACAAAAACGGTAACAATTACTAATATTGTGTATAGTGCCCTTGGTATTGGTCGAAAATAATTAAAGAACAAAGAAAACAAGGACCATTCGAAAGAGGAACAAATTGATCTCATATATAGGGGTGTAAAAGGGTCGGACGGACACGGACAGTCGACTGTCCGTGTTCGGTCCGAAAATAAAAATGAGTTCGGACGGACGGACACGGACAGTCCACTATTCGAATTCGGGCCGGACGGACACGGACAACCACTGTTCGTTAATTCAATCGGACGGTCCGCGGACAAATTAAATATATTATCAAAAGCTATTATTTTATCAAGATTACTTGATAGTTGCTAAAAAAAATCAAGTTGAAAGAAAATATAATGGAAGGTTATAGAATACAACAAACAATGGTAAAAGGTTAATGAAAATCGAGACTGGACAACAATAAATTGATGCAAAACTAAAATGATATGACATAATTGATGCAAAACCAAAAGAAGTTTTCACTATTGGACGGTCTGCGGACAAATTCGGACCGGACATGGATATGACCGTATCCGTGTCCAATTTTTAAACGAACCAAAAAATATGTCCAAGTTTTGTTCGTTAATCAATCGGACGGCCCGCGATCGAACCATTTATCGAGCCGGACACGTATGGACAACGGACTACTTTGTCCATTTTATACCCCTACTCATATAAGAGTAAGGTTATATTTTTATTAGTTGATTAATTGAAATGGCAGGATAATTAAAAGAAAAGAAAACAAGTAATTGGTTTACATCATGTTACAAGATGTAAAAAAAAAAAAAAAAGAAGCCCGAGTAACATTCCATTTCCAGAAATTAGGGATCCGTATTGGGCCGGCCCGCCCGGACCCATAAAGTGCAGGCTTAGATTGGACATGGGCCAAACCTCTTTCTGGGCCAGGCCTAATTATTATGTATGAAGTCTAAATCCGTCTACAAGATCCGAGTTTTTTTGGACCAAGTCATGTTGGTCGGGGTAATACTATAAATAAAAAAAAAGGTCCAAATAGTTCTTCTCAGAGTTTGTCGTTAATCTCATCTTTGAAAGATTGTTTCAACCCTCTATTCTAAAATTCTACGCTATATTATTGTCTGCTAACAATTGCTTAATTTTATAGCAATCAAAGAACTCAAATGTCGATCTATGATAACTAGCAACAATTGATTAGTTTCCTTTGTCTTTCGGGTTGGTGGAAATCACATGAACCAATCATAAATTGCCTAAGTAATAAATGAAAGAACTATAGTTCAGAATAAATGTAACAATCAAATTGAATTCAAAATAGTATATATACTATACAAATTAACAAGAAAAAGATGGACTTTGGGCTGGGTTTAGACATGTTTTTCAGGGGGAACTTGGACGAGCTTGTATTAGACTCTACGAAAAATAAATTCAATATTTCTATACCCTATGTTTGATTAAGTTGAGAATATGCAGAACAATATATATTCAATAATCCTATTCTCAATTTTGGTTTAGAAAAAAAAAATTAATTTGTCTAATTTCATGATAATACTTTACATAAATTCAACTGGTATCATTCAGGATATTATCGTCCAAAAAAATTATAATTAATGCGCCCGATTTTAACTTTCTTAGTTTGTTTTGTAAGTTTTTTATTTAGTCAATTGTCTTGTTTTTCTAGTCTAATTTGTTTTATAAGTTTGTCAGATTAGTCAACCGCATAAACTTACCAAAACATCTCGCAGTTCGGACTTCAGAGGGAGAGAAGCTCCACTTTTGTTCCTATGAAAAGCCCAATGCTCAAGCACACCACATAAGAGCAAAACAGGGGCAGTTCAAAAAATAAAAATATAGAAATAGAGACGGATATCGGCTCAAAAATAAAACTAGAGATCTTGTTTGACACAAATAAAAACTAGCAAAAAAAAGAAAAGAAAATTCATAGTCTAAGAATTTGACTTATTGGTTATTTTGTTTAGAATGATTCGATATTGTCTATGTCGGTCCGGAAGATTGGGTTGTCCTAGCAAAAGTTAGTTTTGGTTGTTCGAAAAAAAAAGAAGAAGTCTGGACCGGTGTAAGAATAGTAAAAAAAAATTATATTCTACGATTGAAGATATAAGATATGAGACATCATTATTAATTTGATAAGTTGGGCTTGGATTGAACATATGCTAAGAAAAATAAATTGTTTCTGGGTTGTCATACGAAGGAAGATTGTCCAAGCTCGAAGTTTTATCAGACTTACCTCTGGCTTATGAGATAGAGCAATGCTATGTTACAGCCAAAAGACTTATGATCTTTTTACAACTGTCTAGGCGGCAGTTGTCAATTGGATTCTCCAATTGACAACTGTCACCTAGACGGTTGTAAGCCTTTTGGTTATAATCCTAGAATTATTGTATAAAATAACAAGTTTAGGGATTCGCGACAAAAGATTCTTGCCGAACTATTTGGAAATAAAATCTATAGCCGAAAAATTATCAAACCTTCCCACCCTATCCGACAATTACAAGCACTTTATATTACGACTAGGATTAATTGCATTAACTATTCCTATGTTTTACACTTATTACACGGACTATTCCTGCTTTGAAACTAATTACACGGACACCCTCTATAATTTTTATTTTTCTATAGAAACTGATAACGCTGACCACCCCTATGGTTAATAAAATTTATAAAGAGATGAGTGGTCAGTGTAATTATTTCTGGAACAGGAGTAGTCCATGTAATACTCATGAAACATAGAGAGGTTCAATATAATTAACCATTAAATAAAGTTTGAAGTTAATACTAGAGAAGATTAAAGCGACATTAAATGAAATTGTCACTTACATTAAGTTTTTAAAAAATACGAGACAATGTCGAATTCGAGTGATCCTTATGGTTACCGAAAATAAACATAACCCTAACTGGGTGGTGGGGGTTACATGAAAATGTTTAAAATCTATTCACTAAGAATCACAATCTTTCTCCTTGTAGGAGAAAATCAATAAGATATTGAAATTTTGAAGGAGATTCATATGACAATCTACTTAAACAAAGCGGGTATAGATTCAAAATTCTGACCGATAAGACCATTTTCGAGATCCTCAACCACCATTCGAGATCTTTTTTCTCAGCATTTGAACACGGTGATCCTAATTTTATTTCCTTTAGACCTTAATCTTGTCATATATTTATTTTCTAAGACACTAGATAATGTGACAAGGTGAATAATAAGAACGAATTTAGATTTAGTGGTCACCTTCACGTGGGTTGCACGTATAAAAAAAATCAATGATAGTATTAATAAAGTATATAATTTGTTTAATTATATTAGAATATTTTAAATATAGTTTCAATATATTTCAATATAATTTGTTATGATTAATTTTTAAATTATGAATATGTGTTTAATTAGATAATATTATGTAGTTAGTTTAAATATAATTTTAATTTTAAATACATTCTAGTATTGGGTGGTTTTTAAAATTTTACGTGAGGAAAGAGTTTGGTTATCCATACAGAAGATAGCTAATTTTAAAATTTTATTATATTTAAAAAAAATGGTTGATGATATACACGGCTTAGACGGCTCAAGATTGAGCCGTTTTGAAGCCCATTTATAATAGTAGAGATTTATCAAATTATTATAATATATAGTTAATTTTATGCTTTGAAAAATGGTAGCTAGAACTAAATAAAAAATTTGCTTTTTATTTCCCACATCACACATACTCCTACAACATTTGTTTATCTAGCATCAAGCTCGGAGATTTGTCCTCACATTAAAAGCAATATTTTTATGACATCCTTCCCACTTATTAATATAAATTTGTACTTATATCTCATTTTTTTTTTGTATTTATTAGACTTACATTCTAATGTTTGTCACGAAAAATACTTTTCATTACAAACGAATGTTTTTTGTGATAAAATAGATTTTTTTATATTAAAAGTGAAATATAAGTCTAATAAAAAAATATAAGTAATTCAAATTAATAAGTGGGACGAAAGTCAATTTTTTTTTAAATTTATTTAATCACATGCTCTATTCTAAGTTTGATTTTCATAAATTCTTAAGCCATTTGTAGCCTTAAGAATTAGTCATTATTAAAAAGGGTTCAATGTCGCAATCAAATTATCCCTAATGAAAACAACGGTATCATTAATAAAGCTTGTTTCCAAAACACTCCTCTTAATTAAACATTCATATCCCCTTCGCTCTAAATTTTCTTTTTAAAATTAAAACCGTAACGGTCGGATTCTGCCAACTTATAACGGCTCCAAACGCCGTCTGGAGCCGTTAGTTCTATTCATCGACCATTCCTCTAAATCTAACGGCAGAGTTGACGGTTTTTCTTTCTTTTTTTGTTAACACGCTTCTTCTTCCTCCTCCTCCACTTCTCTCACTCTATACATACTCTCTATAGAGCAACAACAAAAACTACATTCAAACAACTACAAAGCTCTCTCTGTCTTCGCATTGCCGGCTACGAACCGATTTCGGACACGTCGATAAATCGCCATTTGTTCGGTAATTAAGTTCGAAAGACTATTTCCTGCTCATTCACTTCTTCTTCTTCTTCCAGTACTTGACTCATTCCAACTTATTGATTTTCCTGTATCTTCGCTTGTCGAACGGCCCGACTCGACGCGATGCGTCCGCAGCCGACGTCCAGAGTTGGGGACTAGTCCTTGTGTCGTACTTCTCAAGATTTTTGATGTTTTCATTTATGGTCTTCTCGATTTTTTTTTTTTCAGTTGTCGCGGATTCTTGCACAATCTTCTCCTAATTTTGCGATGGATAGCTTTATCAAGAGAAATGGAGCAATCAGCTCTCCTTGCCCCACTCCGAAGTCGAACGTCAAGTCGGCTAGAGAATCGCGACAGAACGACGGCAACGGGAGCTGCTGCGGCGGCGGCGGCGGCGGCAGGAGCGACAGGGAGAGAGGAGTCAATATTCAAGTCATTCTCCGGTGCAGGTACGTGCGTGCGTGCTTCGATAGGCAACGGAGAGTCGTCGACGACTACGTACGTCTATTCATCGTTTTTCTCGATTGGGGATTGAATTGTCAGGCCTCTAAGCGAGGAGGAGATGCGGGCGCGGACGCCGGTGGCGATATTTTGCGACGAGAGCAAGAGGGAGGTCTCTGCCGTCCAGAACCTCGCGCACAAGCAGATCGACAGAACGTTTGCTTTCGACAAGGTTTGCTTGGGGGCATCACAATTTTGGCAGTCCTAGATATGCACGGAACTGTCAAATTTTTTTTGACAGACCTAGACAATTTTGAGTATGTACGGAACTGTCAAAGTCGAGTTGAGAGGCTAACATATGTGATAACTATGTGTAGGTTTTTGGCGCGGCGTCGGAGCAGAAGGACTTGTTTGATCAAGCCGTCGCCCCTATCGTTAACGAGGTTCTCGAGGGCTACAGCTGCACTATATTTGCCTATGGCCAGACCGGCACCGGGAAGACTTACACTATGGAAGGAGGAAGGCTGTCCAAGGTTTAGTCCCGAAATTAGTCCAATCTATGTTGCACTAACACGGACATGCCACGAGATTCATGACACGATACAGACACGGGGATACCGATAAGACATGTATTCTGGCACGCGTGATAGTTAGTGTGTTTTTGGAGTGTCCATGTCGTGTCCAACACGATACAGAACGGACACTGTACTACCGATTTTTAGAGTGTCTGTGGTTAGTTAGCTATAAAATGGAACAAGAATATGACACGAAGCAAAATGGCACGACACATATTTTGGTGTGTCCTAGTGTATTATGAGGTGTCCCTGTTGAGTTCAAATCTGACAAGTGTGCGATACGGAGCCACAAAGACACGGCACAGCACGAATTAGTTGAATCTATGCTGCACCAACAAGAGAATATACCACCCGCGGGACTCTGAGTTACGACAGAATACAGACATGAGGATAGTGATACAACACATATCTTGGGCATATGACAGTGTATCAGTGTCGTGTCCACGGTCCACTACTATGCAACAGGGACACTGCACCCACTTTTAGAGTGTCCACTGTTAGTTAGCTTCTGAAAAGTAGAATATGAATATGACACCAAGCATCACGGCACAACACATATTTTGGCTGCCTCCTAGTGTATCATGGAGTGTCTGTGCCGTGTCGATTAAGCGCGTGACTCGATGCCACACAGACACGGGCACCTGTTTGTGCAGTATAGTAGTATCCATGCTTCCTAAGTTGAAACGACAGCATTGTGATCATATTTCATTTTGTAGGACGGAGAATTCCCAGACGACGCCGGGGTCATTCCAAGGGCCGTCCGTCAAGTCTTTGAAGTGCTCGACGCTCAGGGCGCCGACTACACCATGAAAGTCTCGTTCCTCGAGCTGTACAACGAGGAGATAACCGACCTTCTGGCTCCGGAAGAGTCTAAATACTCGGACGACAGGTCCAAGAAGCCGATAGCCCTCATGGAGGACGGGAAGGGAGGGGTCCTCGTGAGAGGCCTGGAAGAGGAGATGGTCACCTCCGCGAGCGAGATATACAAGATCCTGGACAGAGGTTCTTCGAAGAGGAGGACCGCGGAGACGCTGCTTAACAAGCAGAGCAGCAGGTCTCACTCCATCTTCTCCGTGACGATCCTCATGAAGGAGTGCACACCAGAAGGCGAGGAGATGTTCAAGTGTGGGAAGCTCAACCTTGTGGATCTAGCCGGTTCTGAGAACATTTTGCGCTCGGGTGCTAGAGATGTGAGTAGTCCCCCCCCCAAAAAAATTGCGTTAACGATTTTTTTTTCGTACCATTGTAACAATGTTAGTAATTTGGTCGATCCTAATACTGCAGGGAAGAGCGAGGGAGGCCGGAGAGATCAACAAGAGCTTGCTTACTCTAGGTCGTGTTATAAATACTCTTGTTGAGCATTCTGCCCACATCCCTTACAGGTGCTCTCTTGCTCTTGATCTTGATCAATAGTATCATTTCATTTCATATTCCTTCCATTTTTGTGTGCTGAATATATGTTTTTTTCTCGCGATTTCAGGGATAGCAAATTGACAAGATTACTGAGGGATTCCCTCGGAGGGAAAACAAAGACTTGCATCATTGCCACCATAGCGCCTTCGGTACATTGCTTGGAGGAGACGCTCAACACCCTAGATTATGCACACCGCGCAAAGAATATCAAGAATAAGCCTGAGGTGTGAGGTTTTTAAGGTTCTTCGCAAATGTAATTTATATCTTACTGTATCAGACTGTGGACTAGGCTTGTTTACATATGCTTACACTTTCAGGTTAATCAGAAGATGATGAAAGCTGCACTTATTAAGGACCTGTACTCTGAGATTGACCGACTTAAGCAAGGTATGTAATCAGAAGACTTCCCAAAAGGTTTCCCAAAAGCTGTGGACATAGTTGTAACAAATCTGTAGTTTCTGTGTATTTTTCAAGAAGCGGAAATTCTGACTGTGGCTGACTAAATCTAAGTTTTCATAACCCGTAATTCACATTCTAACAAAAAAAGGGCTCCAAAATTGGTGGTGCATCTTTTTGTTTGTTCATGATCTTAGTCATAATCTAGTAAGCACAGACATTTCCGTGTCGCATCGTGTCTGACACGTGAAAGAACATGACATGCCAAAGTATAGGTGTTGCATCTGTACGATACCCATTATGTCGTATTTGTGATGTTTACATGCTTGAGCTTTTCTCCAACCAGAGGTATATGCAGCAAGGGAGAAGAATGGAGTATACATACCAAAGGAACGTTATCTGCACGACGAAGCTGAGAAAAAGGTTGTTTTTTCTATTCTCGCCCTCCCTCCCTTCTCTTCTTTCTCACCTTTTTTTTTTCTCAATAGGCATGCCAATTTCACTTTTTATTCAGGCCATGAATGAGAAAATTGAGAGCTTGGAACTAGCAGTGGAGTTCAAGGACAAGGTAACTGTCATGAAACAGCAATTAGCTGGGCTTCAAGAGGAGAAAAATTCGCAGAAGGTTTTAAACGCAGAGCTCAGGGACAAACTCGAAAAGACTCAGGTATTTGCTATTGTCACATTTGTAATCAGAAAACTGCTAATCCTTAGAAAGAAATTGTTAGAAGAACTCGGTTATTTACTATTTTGCTCTCTGCAGAGGAAATTGGGGGACACTGAAGATGCGTTGTCTGACCAAGAAGAAAGATATAGACAGGCAAACATCACAATCAAGGAAAAGGAATACCTGATATCTAATCTCCTGAAATCAGGTAAAGCTAGAAACCTGTAATTCTGCGGATAAGTTCTATCCTAGAAAGGAATGGTGGTTACCAGTTTTGATGAGGGGGTGATTTGTATCTGTTATAGTCTCCAATATTGCATACTAGAGTGTATACTTGTCGTGTTTTTTGTGTATACTTGTCGAATTTATTACCAATACACTCTATCCTAGAAAGGAATTTTTGCTTACCAGTTTTTGTGACGGTTAGTGAAATTTCTTGTAATAACCAGTACTACAAGGAATACCTGATAACCAAATCGGGTATCCTAGACGAAGGGGTGATTTATTTATATCTGTTATAGTCTCCAATATTGCATCCTAGATTGCATACTTGTCATATTTACTACCAATACACTCTATTCTAGAAAGGAGTTTTGGTTACCAGTTTTTGTGAGGGTGTGTGAAATTTCTTGTAATAACCAATATTGCTTTGTTATACAGCATTGCATGCTTGATTCTACTTGCATGTTTCAGTCTGTAAGCAATATGACAGACCGATACATTATTGTAAGCTTCGATTCACCAATGCAACTTTGCCTGTTTGATATCTAGATGGCAAATTCTTCAGGCCAATAATGCCATGTTTTACAAGCTTTGATACATTATTTGGCTGCTTTGCTTTATTCAAGCTTAGCAGTGACACATTCACTTATGAGTTTCACTGTATATAGTCTGAAATTAAGTAATTCTACAATTTCTTCTTCTTTTTCCATAGAAATAAATTACAACAACAATAAAAACATATTTATCCTATTAAACAGTGACTAATTAGCAACCACCTCTCATTCTTTCAGAGAAAGCACTTGTTGGGCGTGCTTACGAACTTCGGTCTGAGCTAGAGAATGCAGCGGCTGACATATCTGGATTGTTTTCGAAAATCGGTAGGTGCTATTATAAGTAAAACCCCAACCGGATTTCAGAATAGTTATTTATAAGATGAAAACATGATACCAAGATTTACAAGATGTTATTTCTCGACTTAAGATACCGAGATTCTTTGATTTCCAGAACGTAAGGATAAGATTGAAGATGAAAACAAGAACCTTGTAAAGAGATTCAAGGCTCAGTTGTCTGAGCAGATGGAACTTTTACATAGGATTGTCTCAGCTTCTGTGACCCAACAGGCGAACCAACTGACAGAAATGGAAGGCGGAATGCAGTCTTTCGTTGCTACAAAAACCGAGGTACGACTGCTGGAGTTGTGTTTCAGAACAATCCCTCTCATTTTATGGACATATAAAGGGATTTTCAACTCAAGGCTCTTTTTACTCCTTAAATAGGCTACCGAAGCAATTTGTGGGCGAGTGGGGGATTTAAAAGATATCCATGTTTCCGGGATCAAAACATTGGATGATTTAGCAGGTGGACTGAATGAGAATTCTCAATCAACATTTGAGAAATTGAATGCACAAGTGGTAATGAACTCATCTACCATCCAGCAAGTAAGTAGTCAAGTTTCCATTTTTACTTGTTATAGAAGATTCTTACACATTATTACATGTACTAAAACACTTCCCTTTGTGTAGTGTTTCAAAGGCATCATATTGCAGGCTGGTCAGTTGCTTGATGAGCTTCAGAGCAGCTTGTCCAAACAAGAGGCTAAACTAGCAGCATTTGCACAGCAGCAGCTTGAGGTTGTGTTATCTCTACTTGTGCATTTTGTTTTATTTCTTATTGTTTGATCTGGACTCTTCTCTAATATATTCAACAACAACAGCAACACCTAAGAACTATGGAGACGGCACGCTCTATTTCAAAGACCACCATGAATTTCTTCGATACCCTGGATGTTCATGCATCAAGATTAAGCAAGATTTCGGAACAATCAGAAAGGATGCAAGATCAGCAACTTTGTGAACTTGAAAAGAAGTTTGAGGTCATACTTCCTTACCCCATCTTGAACTAATTGGTTGGTTTTGGGGGGGGGGGGGGGGGGGGGGGGGGGGGGTGTACCTAGGATCCTGAACTTATGTTATGTTGTATTTGCAGGAATCCGCTGCTAACGAAGAAAGACAACTGCTAGAGAAGGTAGCAGAAATGCTAGCCAGTTCAAATGCCAGACAGAAAAAACTGGTATGTTTAAACCTTGAACTGGTCTGAGAATTTTAGTTGCTATTCGATGTTGAGAACCAAACTCTTGTGTAGGTTCAAACAGCAGTTCACAACCTACGCAACACTGCTGCTGACAGAGCCAGTGATCTACAGACCGAGATGTCCGCTGCCCATGATTTCACTTCTTGTGTCAGGAAGCAGTGGACGGCCTACATGGAAGAAACTGAGGATCAGTACCTTGAGGACACTGCTATGGTAGAAACTGGAAAACACACCTCCGAAGAATGTCTACAACAATGGTAAGAGTGACTGCAAACTATTGTCAAAACCTTCGTGTTAAAAACATCAAGATGATAACTTACTTAGCGAAAATGCAGCATGACAAAGGCCAGAGTTGGTTTCCAAGAATGGGGAATTGCTCAAGAATCTCTTCTTGACATTGTGAAAGACAATGTGGCATCGATTGATTACATTGTCAAGTAAGTGAAGTATCCATATATAATATATTTGCACATAGTTCGGCCAGTCACTGATCTATAACGTTTAACTTGTGTAGGAGTGGAGTAGAAGCCAATGAGGTCTTACGTGCTAGGCTCTCTTCTGCTGCCTCTACCTATGTCAAAGATTATGAAGTTGCAAACAAGGATCTGCTGTCTTCCATTGGGCGTAAGTTTCTTTTACTATATGATGGATATCTGAAGTATTATGACATGTTTTTCACGAAAATTTTGAATTTCAGGTTCTTTTAAACTTGATCATGATGCACAAGGCTACACCAGTTCCATAATCGTTCCCTGCCGCGGGGAGCTGATGGAATTGATAAGTGGCCATTATCATAACATTATCGAGATCACGGAGAATGCAGAGAAGTGCCTCCAAGAAGAATATGAGGTAGTAAAACAGTACTCTCTCTACATATCTAGTAGTAATGTCACAGATTTAGTGTAATCTTGTTTCGCTAATTTGTGATGATTTTTTTTTTTTTGCAGGTGGATGAACCATCTTGTTCAACACCAAGGAGACGTACGATTACATTGCCAAATGTTGCATCGATCGAGGAGCTAAGAGTTCGAGCTCCCGAAGACTTGCTGAAATCATTTCGGGAGTCCAAGTCACCTGGTTCGAAGCAAGCAAATGGAGAAACAAAACAGTTTTCCGCAGCATATGAGTCTCAAGTACAGACCCTTAGGGATTCTAGATGTCCTCTCGTCGCATTGAACTAAGAAGAGGAAATAATACAGTCATATGCATGTACAGAACATTGGTTAAACCATGAGAAGTTATTATCTATCAAGCACGGCTGCAATTTACTTGGTCAAATTGAAGGGAAAAGTAGATAGGAAATGTTTAAGTCAATGTGATTTGTTTAAATATAACACTATTCTGTTGATTTGGGTCATTATGTATTTTTCCATTTTAATGATTGTTCCGCAAAGAACAAAATAGAAAAAATATAATATCCATACATCATTCAATAGTTTATGGATCATATGAGTTGTTTTCGAGATGCATCACTACTGAATTTCTTCTTCATTTGTGACGAGGACATGTTAAATGTTACATTCATAGAGTTACATCGGGTTTCTAGTAAGGTGAATGATTACAATGCCTCAGAATGGTCATCAATTGTGTCTCAACTCTGCTGAGATGAACAATTAACTAAGAAATCTAAGTTTCCAATATCATGCAACAGACAAGTCGGTTAATCGACACTACTGAGTTTTGAAACATTATCATGCAACATATGAGTTGTTTTCGAGATGCATCACTACTGAATTTCTTCTTCATATGTGACAAGGACATGTTAAATGTTACATTCATAGAGTTACATCGGGTTTCTAGTAAGGCGAATGATTACAATGCCTCAGAATGGTCATCAATTGTGTCTCAACTCTGCTGAGATGAACAATTAACTAAGAAATCTAAGTTTCCAATATCATGCAACAGACAAGTCGGTTAATCGACACTACTGAGTTTTGAAACATTATCATGCAACAGACAATATTTTGCTCTTCTGTAAGTCTGAACTTGGATTAAACTTGCCAATACCCACTAATCTGGATCACCGACACTCTTGTGTTAACCAGCCTTTCCCAGGAGTTCAGCAACAATACATCAATCCACTTCCAATTTCACAAGGAAAAGTTCTAGCATAGTTGGGATTGAAAAGTTCTAGTAATAGTTGGGTTGCAAAAGCATGTCAATAGGCAGAATATACTCAACAGGGCAAAACAAAGAAAAAACACTAAAAAAAAAATGTAATTTGTCTATTGAAAATAATTCTATAATAATCCTTTTTTAATAAGTTAGTGTCAGATGAGACCAAGTTTCAAATTACAACACAACAAAACAAAGCAGTGAGATTCTGTCTCTTCTCCAGACTTCCTAGCAATTGAAAGTTAGCCAGGATGTCAAGCACTATGTTGAATCACCGAGTTTTCCTTCTTTTCCTTCTCAGCTCTGGCAGTTTTCCTGACTTTGTTTCTGTATCTGTCTTTGCACCTTCAAGCTTTCTTCAGCAGTTGATTTCCTGTCCAGATCTATCTGTACTATAGCATTCATCATTCATTTCAGCTCTCGGTCCTTTGGAACATCTCTAACATTATCTCTACACTTCCTCTGTTATGATAGCTTACTGATGTGGGTATCTCCTCTCCTGGCTTGGAAACAGGTTCCTTTTGCCCACAAACTTGCATTTGAGTATCCATGTTTTTGTCTCGACTTTCCTTTCGCATCGGCAAAGATCCTTTCTGGGTCCTTTCGCTGCTGAACTTTGCTTCAATTAGCTTTAGGTCCTGTGATCCATTTATCTGGGGTACTTGAAGCCCCTTCGGTTGCTTCATTGTGCTTCTTTTGGTATATTTCCTTTTAACTCTCGGCTCAGAAACAGATTCCTTCTGCTGAAGCCCTTGCAAGCGATTTTCCAGATTTTCTACTTGAGCTTCTCTTTGCATAGACAAAGCTCCTTGTGTTTTTCCACTACTGAAGTTTGCTTCCATCAGATTTTGGTCCTTCCGTTCATTCACATGGGGCGCTTGAAGCAGCTCCAATGTCCTCCCCATGCTTCCTTTCATAGGATTCTTTCTCGTATTAGTTCGTGACCCGGGGACAAGTTTCTCAGACCTACATTTACCCAAAGCCAGTGCTAATAGTGGGACAGATATGTCAAGCGGCAGCAACAGCTCCTCTAGCTCATGCCACTCAAGATCTTCAGAGTCACCGTCTTCATAAACCACTCTATACCATTTCGTTCGACAGTCATACTTCACCACCTGCCCAGAATAATATTGACCTCCAAACAACTTCCTAACGTTCCTGCCTTCCAGCCATTCACCAAGAGCAGGATCGTCAGTTGGTGCTGGATTATATGTTGTATCCAGATGATTGCATGTTATGCCAGCTGAAGTCACGTCTGGAACTCCATTAATTATGACGGCAGGCTCCCCAGGCACTTCAAATACAAGTTGAGATTCTGACTCTTGCCCGTTAAAAAGTTTTTCGTTGTGATACATTTGATCCTTCTCATATGGCTTCCAAAGAGGATGAATGATCTGAGAGGCAGACAAAAACGTAATATATGCTGAGTTTTATCCCCTTAAAATGTATTGAATTTTTGAAGTTCTATGAATTCAAACTATCAGAATATAAACGGTGCAAATTAACATGTCAATCACTTGAATTCATGCATGACTCCACAGTAAAAAAGGCTTTTAAGAAAGCCTATCTAGTAAAAGCTTATTATTAGACACCCATTGTCACTTTCTTAAACTACAAAAACGAATTGCAGTGAAACATTAAGAACTGAGAAGTATTTCCTAGTTCATACCATCAAGTTAAATGCCTAGAAATAGAACAAGTCTCAACTGTTAAGCATCTAGAGCAATGTGCCTTGCTTGGACAGATCATGAAATCCAGTTTCATTTAGGTCTACCCTTAGTTCTGACAGCTCCTTTGTATCTTATCCCTCCTAACTGGTGCGTTTATATAAACAATATATCATCACCCTATCTTTCTCGGACACAATGCATCATATCACACACTTTATGTTTTACCAGGAAGCACACTGAGATGAGCTACATTCCGTGGGAGTATTCAGATGACAGAAGGGGGAAAAAAAAACAGAACAGGGGAACTATGTTTAATTTTACCGGGGACCATCCACTTAACATAGAAATGGCTTCCAGTTTGTTATAGATGAGCTGCTAGATTTAGTTACTTCATCAAGGTGGCAATGTAGTTAGAATCCCACCATAGATATGACTCTATTTGAAGAGTGGATCAGCTTCAATGTGCTTATAAAGAAGTCTGAATCCCTCTGAAGAAATAAATCATTTTAGTTTTTGATAAAAGATGGCCAATGTGCATCTTGTTTCATTAGAACGAGAAGATAATGAAAGAAAAGTATACTGAAAATCTCTCTTATACATTATGTCTCATTTGCATATCCTGTATCCAGATGACACTCTTTTCTGGGATATCATCTCATGGCAAAAGAAAATGGGTGGGAAATCAGATAGCAATATCAAAATCTTACTTCTATCCTACCGATTACTAGTGATGTTGAGCGAACTAATAGAACATTAGTTTGGCTGTAACAAATTTGAACCAGAGCCAGTTTTCCACGTACAATCAAAACAATGAAAGGTTTAAGAAATCGACAACACCCATTATAAAAAAAGGATAGAACATGTAACTGTGAGTGTTGACTTAGTCAGTAATGTGAACTTTTCAACCAAGTGAGCAATTCTCACAGAACTAGAAATCTGCACCACACAGGGTATCAGGCTTGGGTTCATAAAGTTCAGAAATTTCACTGAACTTTAGATCTAAAGATGATTTACAAGTTGACGTTTCAGTGTCCAAACCAGTAGCTGAACCAATTGTGATTAGTCTTCTAAGCTACTGATGAAAAAGAACTACAGTACTCAAACTAAAAGAAAAAGGTATATTGGTTATCATCATCCAAGCTTTGTCTCATCAGAACAAGTACAGGTCAGCTGTGGAGCATAAGAAAGCTCGAAGTTTTATGACCAGCTGTCCATTGTCAACCTGACTGCATCCCTCTATATTGGTGCCAAATTCCTAGTCAAAGTAGCTATAGCATGAGAGGGCCATGCCACAAAACCAAGATGAACAGTTGGCATCTAGGTAGATCAACCTCCTGGCTATGAATTTAAGCCCATGTAACCAAGAAGTAATCCCTCCAAGTTACCATAGCTATATGGAACTGCATTCACCTCTCTGACACATCAAGCCAAACGTGAAAAGGAACGAAATTCACGTACTAGGAAAATGTTGTTTCATAGTCCAACATACAAAAAAGCTTTTATGGAAAGCAGTTTATCATGTGGTTGGGAAATGCTACCTTCCGCCAATCGAGAAGCCATTTGATGGTATTGTCAAACAAAAGAAACTAGTTGCAATTTAAGATTATCCAGACGAAGATCATCTTCTATAATATCTAGTTTTGAAAGAAGGGCTTTACAACAAGCAAGCAAAAAGTTCTAATTTGCAAAGTGCTTTTTCAAATAGGACTTTTTCTTGGGCTTTACAAAGCACCCAGTTGGAAGTATCAAACAAAACTTAGCAACGTCTTGGGACTATAGTGAGATCGTACCAAGGATCCACCGGTTAAGGTAAATATCTAATGTGTTCCTCCACCGGAAATGTTATTTGTGGAGGAGATTCCCTTTACACATTGAAGGACTGTTTCATAGATGCAGAAATGCCAAGTTAAGATAATTGATTGCTTTGTCTTTGCTCTCATGTGCCAAGCCCAACGTTCTTCTTTGGCATGTTGCTTACCCGGGTATCAAACAAGTGATCTTGGTGCATGCCAGAGTGCCATTACGCGTTTATACTATGCCAAGTGGATTTGGTCTTGGCTAAGCCTCCAAAATAGCATTTTTTCCCCCGAAATTTTCTTCTCATTATTCGAGAAAGGCAGGAAATTTCATGGTAGCAAACATTATCTAGAATAACTCTTAGATTCGAACACATACTTAATGATAGAACTAGAATAGATTTTTTTTAAACCCCAGTATTCTACATAACTGCCGACCCCAAAATTTTGGGATAAAGACTTTGGTGTTGTGTTTTCTACATAAATATTCTTCTATAGAACTTTATTTGAAATGAACGAGGACAAATTTTGGAAAGATAAAATGTTGTCATTAATCTTTGAGACATCACCAATATAGAAATTGGAAATTTATACGGAAGCAGGCACTTCTGCAACCAACGCCTACTACCGAATTGTGTAACATTAGGGTGAACTATAGGTACCAACCCCCTCCCCTCCCTACACTAACTAATGTCAAGGGTATGGTGTTTATAAGACATTATACCCAGTACGCATTTCCAGTTTTATTCCAAACCGATTTCAGAATTTCCTTTCCCATCCATTCTCTTTTCCTCCCTCGCTTTTTTAGTCACATGTAATCACCAGCAAGACAAACCCACATGTCTCACATGCATGCGTGCACATACAGACATACCATAGTTCGCAATATCGGCAGTATCCTTTCGGTTTTGTCATGTCCCAATCCGATACAAGCCAATACTAGGCGATTCCAACATCGGAACTATTTTCCGGTCAATTCAACAAAGAAATTCGAACAAAAAAGAAAAATATGGAAAAACTGTTGTGATTTGGGATAAACCTAAATATGGATGCTCTTATCCTATCTACAACCACCTCTATCCTATTCCCTCTCCATATATATTATTAATGAGAAAAGCCCCAGAGTATTTTATTAGGCTATCATATTCTCTTTCTCTCTCATTTTCGTATCATGTTATCATCACCATTGCTTGAGGAGGTTTAAGCCATCAGCCACCGAGAAAGATCAAAGATCAGAAACATGGATTGAACAATCCAAACCAGGTTCATAAATTACATATTTTTATTTTGATAAAAAGTTTGTGCTACGATCTAAACCACAAAAATATATTTACGTTCTTGCCAAAAACAATCGTAATAGCTTTCTACTATTATTTGTAATTATGTTATGCCATTCCGATTATATACACTTTTGTTTGGAGAAATAAATTGCATATGATGTCGGTATAACAAATATTATGATAAGATGTGAAAGTTGATGTACATATAAATTGGACATGCATAATTTTTTTCAAATATTTTAATATGTTTGATTGGCATTAATCTCCAAATGATGATGGATTGTGGTTTACGATTGATAAGCTATCATTGTTACAAGTTAATTTTTATATCTCATTTATATAATCTAGAATAGATCGGATAAGTGAGTTAAGGTTTAGTTTTACTATTTTTTCCTAAGTAGTAGTTTCTCTAATAATCTTCATTTTCATTATTATAAGTAAACATGATACACTAGATATGTGAACGGACACTTTAAGATATAAGATGACTTCTAGGTTGTGGACAATATTGACAAATTCATATATATATTTAAGTGGTCATCTGCTTTCCTTATGAACCTGAAAGTGTTATCTTTTTTAAAAATTCTTTAATATTTGAGTACTCGAATAAGCAAAGAACTTTTATTGAAAGGGAAAGAAATAATATTAAATAAACAAAATAAATAAATAAATTAATGATTGATACGCCGGACATATTAATGGACACATGGAATATAGAAGAAACCTTGCTTTATCCATTGGGATTAAGAAGACGTTATTTAGCTTTTTTGGTACGATGGAAACTAATATTAGTCTCTAAACATTAAAAAAATGCTTCAATTGACTAATATGGACAATGAAAATTTTACATTTTTAGAAATTAATATCGAACCCTCAATCCTTTCTTTGATCCAGTCTTAAAAGTCCGTACAGTAATGACTTCTATCAGATCAATTCGTGAAGCAAGTGTTGACAGCAATGACATCTATCGTATCATTGACTAAAGCAGAAAAAATAAGATTATCTGATTTAAACTATGTAAAATTTGGATTTAAGACAAATTTGATGTGAAAGTTTAATGGTATGTGAATAATCAATAGCATATATTACCGCAAATTAGTCACAATGCAAAATATAATAATTGATTTAAGATACCAAATTAGTCTGTGAATAATCTTTGAATCATGCAGATTCGTTGAAAATTCATTGTACTCATGTATAAACTATAAAGAGCTGTTTTTATAATATAGCTCATGTATAATATCATAAAAAAATCGATTATATATCCATGGTCACGTAAAATAGAGATTTAAATCATGTCTATAAGTACAAACAATTCATATGGATGTTATAACTACCATGCATAACTTAGTATTAGTAACCAAATGAGTTTGAAATTTGTTTCATTGAGAGAGGTATAGCAGTACATAACTTACTGTACATAACCAAATGAGTATAAACTCCTCCCAGTTCTTGTTTTATCATGACTAGATCTTGGACTCATTAGATTATGTATTGTTATCTTCTATGCTTTATTTCATCTACTATGCTATTCAACTTTACATAAATAAATCTTATTGTCGACCATGAAATCTACATTCTCAAATGGTTTACTAAATTGATCACTTGTTTAGAATACAATACTTGAGTTGATTAAACATGATTGCTTGCTTGAGTTTTTTACTATCCCAAATGGGTACATGCATGACAGGTGTTGGGCTGCATGTCCAGGAAAACCAGTTGTCCGCGGATTAATTTTTGTAGGTCCCAGTGGGTTGTTGGCCCTCGAAAGGCCAAAAATAAAAAATCACAACATGAATGTTGGTATTTAATTAATATAGTTGCATATATTTTAATGTTGCAAACATCATATAAATTAAAAAAATTTAAAGTTTGTGCCATAAGTTTGTCTAATCCATAGAGGGACTACGGATGTCTAGTTGTCCTAAAAACTATCATAGACCTGAAGTTCTATAGACATATTTTTATTGATAGTTTACAATGCTGCTATACACACTATCCTTAAGAATAAAACCATTTTCTCCACAATAATACTATTTCGAACGTAGTATCCAGATAGATGGTCTTGCTCAAATTAATTGAAGGCCCAGCCAGAGCACATTTTAACAATATATACATAATGTCTCATACTCTCGTAATTCCAGGAAATATTTACTGAGTTTTAAGGATATAAGGTTAAATGTTAAAACTGGGCGAGTGAAATAAGAAATATATTTGTATAACCTTTAGTCTATAGAACCAAAAGTTCGTCTATAGAACCAGAAGTTCGTCCTAGAAAGATTTTCCATATATCCCCTGGGGATATACGTTACTCACATTGGGGATGTCGAATCACATACTACCATGAGCCAAAAGCTCACTCCTTAGGATCCATTGTGAGCCAGAAGTCAAATGTTCCCATAATTTTTAAACTATGGCATAATCAACCGAGACATCCCGGGACAATAATAATGAGAATGATCATAACAAATTCTTGTGGTCATCTTTTAACAAATGACATCATACCTAATGGTCAAATATGTTTCAATTTGTTTCTAAACCATAAATCCTGAATATTGTATTTGAATAATAAGTAGCATAAATTCATTTATTTAGAATTATATTATTTTAAACTGTAATGTTGACATCTATGTTTTGTGAATTATAGTATTAGAAATCTATATGTTCATCTCTTTGGATTATTAAATCTTTTACGTAAAATTTGCGATATGCACTCTGATAAGATAGAATTCCTGCCATTAGGGGGAGATAGAAGGACGATAAATGTCTTCTTCCAGAAGAACGTCGTGAATTATCGTTCCAGAAGAACGTCGTAAATCATCGTTCCAGAAGAACGTAGTGAATTATGACATACTTCCACTTTATCTAATATCGACTAAATTAGGAAAAATTATCCCTTGTATTTCATTCAAATGAATTATTCAATGTTATAAATTTCGCTAGGCGGATTCGGTGCGCCAAAGGGACGCCTAACGCCTAGGCCGCCTAGGTCGCGCCTAGGCGCCGAACTGTTTTTTTATTATTTTATGTATGCTGTTTACTTTCATATATAGGTATGTATATGTTTAATACAAACACAAAACCAAGTTTGACAACCTGGCTAGAAGCTTCATGCATAAATAGGACACTTTGGGGGTGGGTGTATGTTCGAGTCCTGGTCTCAGTATAACAGAGGTTATAATTTCTTTATAACACACCTTTTTTAGCCCTTTCCTCCACCTCTCCTCTCCTCTCCTCTCCTCCTCTTCGACTCCCTCTCCTCCTCCCCTCTCCTCCTCTTCTCTTCGACTCCCTCTCCTCCACCTCCTCTCAGCTGAAGCAGCAGAAGCAGCAGCAAGAACAAGCAGCAGTCACAGCAGTAGCAGCAAGAAGTAGCTGCTGCAGCAGCAGCAAGAAAAAGAAGCAGCAGCAGAAGCAGTCACAACAACAACAGCAGCAGCAGCAAGAAGCAGAAGCAGCTGCAGCAGCAACAAGAAGAAGAAGAAGCCGCAGGTAAGTATGCTATTTTGAATTTTGAATTTTTTTTTTGAAATTTCATATTTGAAATTTCAAAATTGAGAAATTTGAACTTTTAAATATGAAGTTTTTGATTATTTTTTTTAAATTTGAATTTTCGAACCGCCTAGGAGGTTTCCGGTGCAGCCGAAGGCCGCCTAGCGCCTAGGCCGCAATTTAGAACACTGGAATTATTAGATGGCTACTCGATGCCTTTAATAATGATGCATAAATAGCTATACCAACTATGAATGTATTTTCTAGAATAGAAGTACAACAAAATAAAGGCATCAAATGAATCAGTTCTACATTAAGAACGTGTAAGACCTAAAGGTTCTAAAGATTCAGCTCTTTTTTTCCAGAAGAAGAGACTGAATAATATAATACACCCTAAATGCTCTTGAAAAAGCAGCTCCAGAAGAAATATGTCATGTAGAGAAAAGTTCATGACGATCCGGAAGATGTCATGAACATCCAATTTCAAAGTATATCGTTCTAGTTGAGGATATACCTAAGTTCCTATAAGAGACTGAAAAAGAGGTATGGGTATCCAAAAAATCTATGTTTTACACATATTCATAAGAAATTTGGAATCGAGAAGAATTTGTCATTATCAAATGAGAATAAAAATGGTAATAAAAATAAGGATAACACTGAACCACGCATAATCCTTGAATCTTAAAAAGCACAACATTGGCCAAAAGTGGAAAGATGCGATACCTCTCACACAACGTAGAGTGTTCAGTCCTACAGAACAAAACCTAAAGTGGAATAAAATCGATTGGTTTTTAATGGACGTTTGTAAGAAATAAAAAAAAAAATATGATTCAAATGTATAGAGCAATGTTAGCTCACGCATTCTCAAAACGACCATGAATAAAATATGAAAAACAATTTCCCGAATAATGATAACCTAGACAAAAGATATACATAAATCCACGAAGAATTTAAATTGTCAGTATATCCCCGAAATATTTACAAAATGAGCGATATATGACTAAAACTATCCAGAAGAATATGACTAAAATCATCCGGAAGAATGTGAACCATCCGGAAGAATGTGATATTATAGGCTTATTGAGTATCATAGGAAAGGATATAATAATATCAATAATTCTAAATGTCCAGTCATATTTATTGAAAAAAAATTGATTCGTCAAAGCGTTCGTCTATGTACATGACAGTATCTCCCGACCGTCTATGTAAATGACAATATCTTCTGAAGAGATTGGAAGTACCTCATGAGGAGAAGATCTCCTGAAGAGATTGAAAATATAACAATAATCTTCTGAAGATATAATCTTCAAGAAGAGATAATAATAATCTCCTGAAGAGATAATCTCCCGAATAGATAATAATAATCTTTGGAAGAGATACTCTCCTGAAGTAATAATCACTCCTGAAGAAATAATCTTCCGAATAGATAAATCTTCAGAAGAGAAAATCTCTTGAAGAGATTTAATATGGGCAGTTATTATTCACTCAGTACACCTAGGGTGGTCAGGTCAATGGAACCTATTTCGGCGTAAAGAAGAAAAGAACATGTTCTGGGTCCTGAAATACCATATTTTAAGTACAAATTCTTTATTGTCATTTACTCAGCACAATATATGTGAACTTGCTGATATGCACATACATAGACACTACAATGAAATAAAGCACAAAAATTATTCTTGATTTAATTCATATGAATATGTTGATCTTACGTGATATGCAGACACAATATTTATTTGATCCCCTTTAACGGGATATCACAAACAGGATATATTTTATAATAAAAAATTGAGTTACATCTCACTTTATTTATCCAAATTCAAGGTGCACCTATCTAATTACCATAATACAAGAAATCTTCCACTTTTGACGAAAATCGTCTCTCACTAACAGTCAACTCATTTGACCATTTTTTTGGACCAAAATACATATATCTTCCTTTTCGCCCCCTTCGCTACTCCTCCCCCCGGGCAGTGGGCAGCCGGAGCCACCATTCTCTCTCCTCCACCCCCTATTACTCCGAAGTCTGTGGCTGTCAGCAGAGGCACGCAGGGGGGTAGCGGTGGGACGCGGCAGGAGCAGCAGCAGTTTGCATCTGCATTAGTAGCGCAAGGGAGGGGGCTGCCAACGGGGGCACGACGGGGGGGGGGGGGGGGGAGGAGGCGCTGAGAGGGCACGGCGGAAAGGGGGCTGCCGGCGGGGGGGGGGGGGAAGGTTGCTGTGGGGTGCAACGAGAGGAGCAACAACAGTTTGCAGCGGCAACAGTAGCGACGGGGAGGAGGGCTGCCAGTGGGGGCGCGAGGGGGCGTGGCGGGGAGGGAGACTGCTGACGGGGATGCATGGTAGTGGGGGGTTGGCGCTGGGGCACGGCGGGAGCAGCAGCAGTTCGCGACGGTGAGGGGAACTGCCTGCGAGGGCAAGGGGAGGCGTAGGGAAGGAAAGAAAAAAAATGATATTTTGGTAAAAAAAATTGGTCAAAGTTGTTGACTGTTAATGACAGACAATTTACGTCAAAAGTGGAAAATTTCTTGCAATATGGTAATTGGATAGGGTGCACCTTGATTTTGGGTAAAAAAAAAAGAGTAGAGTACAACTCAAAATTTCTCTTTTCTAAATAGGTTGCAGGTATTCCGGATATCAATAAAGCATATCATTGCAGCAAAGTCGACCAGTCATCCTTGCACTTAATAAAGCAAACAGAGAATGTACATGGCTATGATTTCAATATTTCAACATATCATAGGAAGTTGCGAGCTTCCAGGAATCACAAATAAAGCTACAAACTTTTCATAAGGATATGAGTGTAATAGATATAAATATATAGGCAAATAAAGCATTAGATTAAGATGTAATATACATGTATTGGGGGATTAATTTTTTTATTTGAATTGATGTAAGAACTAAATGTAATATTTTTTTTGAGAGGGAGCATTTTGTAGATGCAAGCATCCTAAAGATGCTAAATGAGACATCTTGAAGTATGTCTTTGTGTATTGTACTCTTTTCCTTCAAAGAGATTTTTTCCACTTGGTTTTGCCTTCAAAACATATTTAACGAGGTAGTGTAAGTCGCACCCACTTGGATTCCTGAAGAATCATATTCCTGAATAATATTATTATACTCTTTTTTTTACTATAGAATTTTCCAAAGATGATTTTTTTTCATAGAAAAAGTTTTTAATGAAACAATAATTAAAGTGGACATCCAAAGAGGAGTGTTGTGATTTTAGATAAACCTAAATATGGATGCCCTTATCCTATCTACAACCACCTCTATCATATTCCCTCTTCATATATATTTTAATGAGAAAAGTCCCAGAATATTCTATTCACTAAATATGAATGCTCTTATCCAAGGAGAAGTATTGTGATTTGTTGAAGTTTTATACTTATAAATTCACAACATTCCTTCACTAATATTATTCCATTATAGACTACCTAAAATGTTGGACTCTATCTAAAAACAAGTAAACAAACAATATTATATATTGTGGATGAATGATTCATTAATGTTGGATATTACTCTATTTAACATTCTCGTAAACAATAAAAACATAAGATTGTCTAAATGTATCAAATATTTTTCTAGTTTTTCATTCTTTTTTATTATCTTTGGCTTTCTGAAATAAAACACCCAGATGTCCCATTCCGAAACCGCCGGTACCAATATTTATAAGAAAAATGCTAGGTTTACTATCAAATATTTACAACTTTCTTACAACTCACGCCCCTGCTAACATGGTCCCACCCGGTCCCATTTGGTCCCCCCCTCTCCCCAAATCAATAGATGCCACGTAGGCGGTTGTAAAGCTTACAACCAAAATGGGTTGTAAGCATATCATTTTCCTATTTATAAGAATGGCCAAAATATTCATAAGAATGGCCAGAAACTGATTCCGATATTGTGAACCTTGAGACATACACAAAAATGCATCATTTTCAATCTCGTACAAACCACAAGTTCGACTAAGTTGTAGCCTATGCCATGGATCGCTCACCATAAGAGCAATCTACCATAATTGCCCATAACGATTCTACTAACTACTGTTCAACTGCCATGTAAGATGATACTAAATAGCGTTCAATTGGCCAAGATAGTTAAAACAACAGTGCAAATCAAACAAAGGAAATGCTCGAGAAAAGAAGAGAAAATTTATTGTAACGATATATTTGTATAAATTAGAGTAAACGAAACTAGTTTGAAGAAATTTGAGAGAACGAAATTTCTCGCCAACACAGTTGGCGGAAAAACAAGTGTAAATTTTCTGCCAACTCAGTTGGCGGAAATTAAGTTTGATACAGTTGGAAAAAAATCGACAGTTTGAGCTGATGTATTGGTTTGGTTTTTTACTTGTAAAGATATTATTTATATTTTGTGATAATGTTTTTTGTAAAGATATTATTAAGTTTTTTTATCCATATTATATTTTTGTAATATTACTACATGATTTGTTTTTATCTATTCAAATTTGTTACTATCTATATATAAATAAATTTGATTTAAATAATATAGCTAATGACATAGATAACTTTAATGATATTTATTATTTAAAGAGAAATCAAATAAATAATTCTATATACAATGGTATCAAAATATAAAGGTAACAAAAAGAAATCAACAAATAGATAATACCATTTTTTATTATCATCTAAAATATAAAAAAGAAATCAAATATAATTTTGTCTATTTAAAAAATATATATTTGATTTCTTTTTTATACAAAATTATATTTGATTTCCTTTTTATATATCATATCATATTTGATTTATTTTTTATAATACACAAAATTTATACAAAAATAAACAAATATATACAATTTAAATTAACAAAATTAAAAAGATGGATAATATCCAACAAATTTTATAAATTAATTTTGTTATTATCTATATTATCTATCATAAAATTAATCTGATTTAAATAATATATATAGTAACATAGCTAATTTTATTTGATAAATAATATAAATTCCGACAACATTGGATAAAAATGAGAGAGCAACGTCTCAAGTATTAGCTTTCTATATAACTGAATATTTGTAAAACATCGTTAAAATTATATTATTATTTAAAGAGATGTCAAAATATAATATTTTGATACCATAATTGTATTTTTCAAACTATTTATTTTAGATTGTATCTGTCAAAATATTTATTTAAAAATATAATATGGATAATACCAACAAATTTAACTTCAAAAAACTTTTTGGTATAATATTTTGATGAAAAATATTTGTTGATGTTTTTTGTTACCATTATATTTTAATACCATAATATATAGAATTATTTATTTGATTTCTCTTTAAATAATAAAATATCTTTAAAATTATATATGTTATTTTCTATATTAATTAAATCAAATTAATTTTTATAGATAATAATAAATATTGATTTGATATCTCCCATTTAATTTTATTTATAGATAATAACAAATTTGAATAGTTAATAACAAATCATCTATCAGTAATATTACAAAAAATTTATATGGATAATAATAAATCAAAAATCTTATTTAAAAATATAATATGGATAATATTTTTACAAAAAATATTATCACAAAAATATAGATAATATCTTTCCAAGTAAAAATCCAAACCAATACATAAACCCAAACCTTGGTTTTTTTTCCAACGGTAGCAAACTTATTTTCTGCCAACTGAGTTGGCGGTTACAAAATTCACACTTGTTTTTCCGCCAACATTTTTCTCTCTCAAATTTCTTCAAAGTAGTTTCATTTATCCTAATTTATACAAATATATTTTCGTTACATTAAATTTTCTGAAAAAAGAATTCAATAAACTGAATGTCACCCGTGTTATATTGGAGAAATGCCTACGCAAAGATATGGTTCAAATAAACAGGATCCAACTACATGGGAACTACTTGAGAAGGAAAGGACACAGTAATAGGGATCTTGAGATTCAACATTACTGGGTTATAAACAATGAATCGCAAGGAGAAATGAGAATGGAGGATGCCTTGTGCGAAAGCATCTTTTCTTGTCACCAGAACACTTGGAGAAGAAGACCATCTCAAGATCCAATAAACAGCAATGTTCGCCTATCCACCACAATCTAACAATGGGGTTTTACATAAGATGGGTTGTAAATAAGCATTGTGACTAGCATGATCAATTGACAATTACCGAGAGAATAGATGGGACTTTAATGCCAAACGAAGGGTGCCTATCCAGAGAAAGGAGACCTACATGAGAAATCAAACAAAAGATGCATCTGTCGCCACAAAGTTAAAGCACAACAACCAATGTTATTGCTATTCTAACAATTTGAATAAAAGTAGAATGATAAGTATACATATAAATACAGTGACCACATTTGCTAGCCAAATTTGGGAGATCCATATACATCTAATGAAGTCTATTAAGCACTCTTGCAGTTTCAACAAGAAAACAAAACACTAAGAAAGTATTGCTTGGTCACTAACTTTTAGAAGGAAAAAAGAAAAGAAAATTATATCGCAACAATTTCTAGCGAGAAACCATATGATGAATAAACAAACTTCGGGAAGGATACCATGTAACATAAATTTGTTTAAGTTAAACCAAAATTTAGCAACAAAGACTCTCTTGGACGCCATTTGAGCAAAATAAATTTAGTTACAACTTGAGATGATTCAAAGGATTTTTTGTACTAAATATTTTTGAAAGAAAGTGCTTTCACATAATCCATTTACCAAACAAATCTAGTTTGTAAAACTACTTAATCAAGATAGGAATTTTACTTATGGGCTTCCTAGGAAGTAGTTACAACTATCAAACAAATCATGAGTCCTTTTAAAGCCCTATTTTCCAACCTGTGTATTCTTTATATAACTTTGTATGACGTGGTAAGTTATAGTGAAGGAAACAGACACTTCCAGAAAGAGTAAATATTATGTCTGTCATGGAGACATCATCAATATGGAAATGAACAAATTATTTGTTATCCGAATGCATGGGGATTGGATTGGTACATTTAACTAAATATGTAATTAAAATAAATGGAAGATACCCACCCTCAACTATTGGATAATTACATACAACCCCTGAAACTATATTTTTAGACAAATAATCTCCTTGTACTAATACCGAGGGATATAGTATCTCAGTCATAAATACCTACTTGTTACCATTTTCACTCCTAAGTTCTTAACATAATCCATATCTTCTTTATATTTCTATCCTCTTCCCTCTTTATTCCTTCTAACCATTTCAAACTTCTATCGCCGCCTCCAAGACAACCCCCTTAGAAGGTGTGTCAATCCACAAAAGCGGAGACTCTTTCCTCCCTCTCCCTCCCATTTTCATCTGGTCAAGTAGCTACGTCGCTGATACCAACCTTAAGTTAGATCATGTTGGCTGCATTAGGTCGACTATGGCCAATCCAATGTGAAGATGATGCATATTTTTTCTAGGCTAACCCAGTAAACCCTGGGCTGAGGGGCATTTCTACCCTTATCCAATGAAGCAACATCTCACTGATTCTCATAACTTATAAAATAGAAGGAAGGGGGAAGAAGGTGGGGGGGGGGGGGGGGGGGGGGGCATATTTTTTCTAGGCTAACCCAGTAAACCCTGGGCTGAGGGGCATTTCTACCTTTATCCAATGAAGCAACATCTTACTGATTCTCATAACTTATAAGATAGAAGGAAGGGGGAAGAAGGTGGGGGGGGGGGGGGGGGGGGGGTGGGGATTGTCGTCACGCTACTCAGATAAAGATGCATGCATGTTAGTGGAGGGTCGTTTCTACTTGTTGCTAGTCAACGATTGCCGCACTAGTGGCCTTTTGATTGGGCTGAAAAATGTGGAAGAGGAAGAGAGTGAAGGAGAAGGCCAATGGTCTATTAGTAGTTTTGTAATCGATTTTTATGATGGATGACTTGTACCCCGTGGCAAAAAGTGCAAAGAATTATATACTAAATATATAGTGTCAAAAGTAATCTGCAACAGCTCCAGAGCTCAGAGGGTTATGTTCGCAGCCAACCGGTGTGATAAATTTTTAAGTAACACAACTGTATCCGAATGTAATAATTTTTTTTATTTTCATTTCTTTGTGTGTCTTTATTATCATATAGACGAACCTAATTTGGTAACAACATAGTTTACTAGTATGAGGATGAGAAACCAAGTAATTGTATATTTTCTTTTGAGATAATTATGAGAAAGAATGAATTGATGATCTTTCGATCCTCCACCAACATGGTATTATGAGGTTAAAAAAAGGAGAGTGTGTTATGAGGAACTGTGGTAATTTCAATCCTCCACCAATTGAGATTACATGAGAGGGAGGGAGACAGATATTCAATTGATTAAAAAAGGGGAGAGGGTTATGTGGAAACAGGGGGGAAAATATGACAATATTATGGTAGAAAATCATGATAATATTTATTTAGTTACTTTATCTGATTTGTACTCAACTAAGAACTGAAATTTCCACATGTAGAATTTGACAAAACAATTGTAAACTCGTAGTACTCTAAATAGTATATAAATATGGCGACAATGTTTACTCAGCTAACATGCACCGAGCAAAATGTCGCACCGTGAGTCCGACAGCAAGTTAGACCACAAGCTGATAGAACTAAATTTCGTGGCGGGACTTCCCTTCAATCATCCACGTGTATATTTACTAGGGACTTCACAATTTCGTTCCATGAACGGGGACCTTGAGATTATCTAAAGCTGGTACGCGGCAGCCAACCGTTTCACCCGCGACATGATACTCTTCTATGCCCTAGGGGCCTATCTTTATTCGGATCCGGTAACCCTGTTTCGAAGAACCCTTTCAACCATATAATTTCCTACATCCGACCGCAAATGCAAATTCTGATACCACACAATTAGAAACATGAAACGTTGCCAAATTCAGCACCACCATATCAAACCTACGATCCAATAATCCATTCCTCCTTGAGTTGAATGAAGAACTTGCAATAAATAACTGAAAGTTACCCAAAAAAATTCACGATCAGTTCTTAAGTTGGGAATCCCCACTAATAGGACATGCAACGAGCGTGATTCCCTCCCAAATAATAAATGATTGTGTTTCTCTCGGTGATTTTACAAACAGTCGCACTAGAAGAACAAGCAGAAGTTTCAATAAACATATGATCCGAACATTAAATTATTAGGGTTAGGGTTTGGGGATCCATCGGCAAAGAAGGAAGCCATTACTGAGAGAGGGAGAAGATTAGGGTTTCAAGAACACAGACCTGGAGAAGACGAACAAGAGAAAACCCGCGAAATGAAAGGATGCTGACCGTAGGATTAGCACCACTTTTATAAATCTCACTTTGTTTAAGGTGTGTTTGCATTTATCTCCCTTAAAATATACGTATTTGTTTGTTTGTTCCTATAAAAAATGAAATTGCATGTATACCCCTGAAAAGTTGTTTCGCTTTGCATAATTTTTTTTTTTAAAGATACAGCTTAAAAAGACCTACCCATTATCTATTACCTCTCCCGTCTAGGCCACCCCCTAGCAAATTTGCACACATTACCTTGTTTTAGTATATATAACATTATTTAGACTACTTTTGCTTATCTAAAGATATAAGTGTGCATCGGTGACATGATGTACAATTTTAGTAATCGAAAATAACTGATCTATTAGGTTACATAGTAATATAAGTGTGCTGGTGAGATAATCGACACTATTAATAGTTTGACAGCAAATTAATTTTGTTAGTTCTAAAGTTAATAAATTGAAACCGACCTACACTTCCAAATTTTGGATTGGATAATAAGTACATTTGACATATGAGAATGTCAATTAATTTGGATAAAATAATATACGAAACTATAAAATGTCCATATTTAATTAAGGTTAAATTAAGTTAGCACATCATTTAATATTGAAAATCTAAGTCCTAACTAGTAGGTCAAAAACCTTCAAACATAAAATTGTTTCAAAGGATATCGAAAAGATCGATATAAAATTCCAAAACCCATCTGATTACTAATACAACATATATGTACTAAATAAATAATTTTAAAATTATAAAGTAATATATTATTAGATTTTTTTTGTCATCAATTAATTCAAGTTGAAAATGTCTAGCTGATGAATTTGCTCAAACGATAAATTTTGCTACATTTAAACATAATAGTGAAATATAAAATATTGTTTATATTCCAATCATTTGTTTTATTTTGTTTGTGGGTCAAGGGTTATGTATGCAAAATAAAATATTTATGAAGGATGCATATGTAATTCTAAAGTTTTTCGAAGAAGAATCCAGACAATACTCTACAAACCGCAATTTCCATCGTCTTCCACCAAAAATCCACTCTTTTTTCTCCTCAATTTCCTCCAGGTTCGCCTTCGATTTCTCAACTATACGCAATTTTTTTTTTTCTTTTGAGAATGAAGAATTATCATCAATGAAGAATAATCATCGATTTGATCTGCTTAATTTCTTCCGATGATCAGTTGCTGTATCGTCATCTAGGGTTCTGAATGTTGTCCGTTCTGCCCCAACCTATGTTTCACGGACACAAGTACGACACGAAGCGATTCGGTCATGGACACGGCATCGATTTTTGAATTGTCTGTGCTTCTTAGGCCCTAATATATGTGTATTATTGCACCAAGTCTTTTAAATTTCTTTGCGTAAGTCGATTTAGTTATTCCCATCATTATTTTTCAGGAGAAGTTAAAAAAAGAAGTTTTTTTCTTGGTTAGGTTTGTTGGGATCTTGGGTGTCGTCTGGAACCTAGTTAGAATGAGGAATTCATGTGCATTAGGTGTAAATTATAGCAAATAGTATATTTAATTATTTAGGGTCTGCTTGGCAATTGTAGGGGTAGCGGTTATGAGATGTTTTTAGAGTATCGGTTATGAGCGGTTATGAGGGGTCCGGTTTTGGATGGTTTTTAAGTAGCGGCTTTTAAACCAGTCCAATCCATGCTTGGTAATTCACTAACGAGCGGTTCTGAAAGTTTTTTACACGAATAAATTAAATAGGGAAGGGTATCAGTAGTTATAATTATATATATTTTTGTGAGGGTATAAATGGAATAAAAAAATAAAGCCGCTCAAAACCCACCGATTTGGGGTGTTTATAAAGCCACCCAAAAGTACATTACACCGGTTTTGGGGGGTTTTTGAGCCGACCAAAACCGGTGCCTCAAAAAAATTAACAAGTAGGGTTTTCATAAACAGTCGGTTCAAAAACACCCAAAATGACACGAGACTCGTGACACGGCTAAGGGCTTGTTTGGTAACCGGACACTAATTGGGAAATAGGAAACATCGTAAACTACATCTACTTTCCATCCACAATGTTGTTTGGCAACCGGAAACTCACTTTAGAAAGTATATACCACATCAACATATTTGGAAACTAGTAGCTTAGTTAGTTTCCTCTCAAACCATGACAAATTATTCAGTGGACCCGACTCACGGTGAGACTTGATCCGTATAATGACACATGGCCTATGTTTTCTCTGTTTCATGCAAGTCTAAATTAAAGAAAGAAAACATAGGCCATGTGTCAATGTGTCATTGGATACGGATCAAAGCTCAACATGAACCGGGCTCACTGAATAATTTCTCGGAAAGTCTTCATGGCATGTTTAATATTATTATTTTAAAACGAACACACAAAATGATGCAAAATAATTAATGCTATCCTTTTAATATTATTTTAATAATGAGATTTTCTACATTTCTTGTTCTAGTTTCAACCAACCAAATATCATTTTTTTTATTTGGAAACATACTTTCATCAGTTTCCAGAAACTCTACAGAAACCAAGTTTCTAAGCTTCTTGTAGGTTTCTTTGGAAACATACTTTCATAAGTAAGTTTTTGTTTGTTTGTTTGTTTTGTAAAACTTTGCTTCAAGTATTAGCAGTACATTCACAGAAATGATAAGACACGAGAATACTGACACGAGGACACGGACCTGGCATCAAGTTTGAGTGCCCTAACATATTTTGGAGTGTACCATCTTTTGAAGTGTCGGGGGTGGGTGGTGGTGGATGGATATCTCCCTGGCCTGCATTGTTTTAGACAAGGATAGAACTACCCAAGTTCCATCCATTCAATCTCACTAAGAATATGAAATAATCAAAGTAGCAAAAATGTATGATTCACTTTGTATACTAATAGGGTTAAATATATAAAGTCCATGGAAAGTTTACCTCTCTTGTTTCATGAACCACTTCTAAAGAATAAAGAGTTGCCAAGTTGGACATTCAAGAAAGGATTTAATCTACTTGATGCCTTTCCCCTTTAAACAACCTATTGTTCCTAGCCCATAGTCTTGTATGACCTTTCAGTCTAAATTAATGATCTTTTCCTTGATTTTCTTGTGCCTCTAGGTGGGCCAAAGATCTTCTAAGCCAAGCAGCCCTCCCAGATAGAATGAGGTGATTAAGACTTCTCCATATCTTTTAGGAACAATATATATATCAAAAAGAGATACATAATAACTTTCCTGTTCTCCCGGATAACACAAATGCTAATTATCAACCCCTCCCATCCTTAGGTTACCATGATTAAAGTAGGCCATTTTAGTGACAAGTCTAACTATCCTTCTACTGGGATCGGCCCCTAGTACCCCTGGAGCTAATTGATTTGTAATTTGTAAATGATCTTTACCAAGAACTTTTGGTACAGCTTGAGATATTATTTTGTCTAACAAATTAATCCAGGGATTCACTCTATATACAAGGATATACAAAGATTTTGTGTCAATATACATATTTTCATAGTAAAATTATACATGTATAAGTTGGAGGAAGAAAGACCAAGGGTTAGTTAAAAGGGGACTCAAAAACATATTCTCGGTCCATCCAAACTTGAGAAACATTGACCCTAGGCAACAAAGATATTTCATTACTTAACCATCACAGGGTACATTTAGATAGTGCCCATGAATTCAACCAATTAAATAACCGTTGTCTTCCTGGCAATAATTAACTATAAGTAGAGGTAAATTCTTTCATGGTTTATTATAGGGTCTTCTTATGTACACAAAATTTTGTGCCAAATGCCTTCTAAATTTTAACTACCCTTGGGCCTTATGGCTTTGTCCAGGAAAAACCCGATGGAGTTCGTGTGTTTGCTCAACTGATAGTTCTATCACAATTTTGGAATATTTTTTTATCATCAAAAGTTGCAGCAATATAACTTTTAGCTCTATTTTGCGGGTGACTTTCACCGTGCAATGCCCTCCCCTCCCTCTCTCCCATATCAATGCCAATCCACATGATCACATTGATTTTGACATGACACGAAACCAGCAGAAGCAAATAACTCGGGAACACGACATGGCACGACTTGACACAACTCTACACTCCAGCTGTAAGCCTTAAATACCATTGTCAAGTAAAAATTTCAACAGATTATAAAACTCTTAATAACTCTACTAAAAAACATCCTTCTAATATAAACGCCTAGAAACCATATAGTACTCCTTACAAACTTTACATGTGATGACTATCCTCGCTTAATAATCGACTAGTTTAACAATCCAAATTCGAATGCTTCGCTGCCGATGCTAATTCAAGAAAACCTGCTAGGAAACTGTGGTGTTTTGGGGTGAGCTCACATGCTTAGTAAGCAGATCATTGCAACAGTAAGTAGGTAAATAAATCCCATTTAAAATTTTGTATTTCTAAAATATACTTACATATATCCATCATATAGAAATATCATTACTATATCGTTGTCTATAAACAAATAAACTGAAAATGACCCAACTCCTGATATGTTTTGAAACTCTCTATAAACAGTAACAAAATGACGACTAAACGACTTTAGGTAGACCTTAAGATTCAGTGTGGTGCATAGTCAAGCCATGCTCTAGCATGCTAGCTTGTCACAAGCGCTAGTCAAGTGATCCCCAGTATTTCAGGGGCGTGACAGGTTTGGATTGTGGGGGAAACGCTTGTTTGATCCCATGCTCTAACTTTCTCCTTATGGCCTTTAACCCTGACTCATATTTGTATGCATAGTTTGCAGTATCGGCCGATACCGATCCGATACGGCTGCTACCGAACGGTTTGGCATGTCCCAATCTGATATCGACCGATACCCGATAATGACCGATACCGACATTTGGGGTCTCTTTTCCGTCAATTCGACAAAGAAAATAGAACGAGAAAGACCAACCAATAAGGCTGTAAAAGCATAGTAAGGTTCTAAAGTTATAAAAGAAAACTTATCTATCATATGTAAACTTATTGGCAATGGTGACTACTATTTCATCCAATTTCAAAACTGCTAAAAAACAACATTGGATATACTTAAATTATGCCTAAATGTATAAAATATACTTTCTAAAATGTTAATAATTATTTGCTTTCCGATACCAAAAAATCCGATACTCCGATCTGAAACCGCCGATATTGTTGATATCGCCGATCCTGATACTCATAGGAATGATCCGATATCGATACAGCGAACCTTGCTTGTATGTATCCACATAACCCTATGGGCACATTTAATGGTCATGTATTCCTTAATTACTCGGTTCCCAAATCATGAATGTTGTCATCTAGGGAAGTCCCTATTGTTGAACCTGGTAAAAGTCTTAGGAATTCTTGTTCTGGAAAGTCATACCGCGACTACCGAATTTCAGGTACTCACCATGGATTCAAATCAGCTTGGGCAGTTTTACACTGAGTATTTGCTTAATGGTATTCCAGTTAGAGGAGAAACTAAATGTGACTAAAATTCAGCTCACAAGAGTCTCTCTCTGTCCTATCAGCTAGAGAATCCCTATTGTTGAACCTAGTGAAAGTTTTTAGAGTTGTGACTCTTTTTGTGCACACTGCTGAACTCAAGGACCCAACATGAATTCGAATCAGCTTGTTCAGTTTGACATTGAGAATTTTAGCTTAATGGTATTTGAGTTGGAGGATAAATAATATAACTGCCAAATTCAGGCCAACTGAGTCTCTTACTGGTCACAAGTTAAGGGAATGCTTACCCCTGCCAACCTGACCTTATCCTCCTCAACTTGTGGTCGTTATAATCCAAAATGTTAAATGAACCCTGGACACATAGTTTGCAGTATCGGCCGATACCGATCCGATACGGCCGATATCGATACGGTTTGGCATGTCCCGATCCGATACTGACCGATATCCAATACTGACCGATATCGACATTGGGGGTCTCTTTTCCGGTCAATTCGGCAAAGAAAATTGAACGAAAAAGACCAATCATCAAGGATGTAAATGCATAATAAGGTTGTAAAAGCATGTAAAACAAGAAAACTTATCTATCACATGTAAAGCAATCGGCAATGGTGACTAATATTTCATTCAATTTCAAAATAACTAAGAAACAACACTGAAAATACTTAAAATTATGCCTAAATGTATGAAATATATTTTCTAAAATGTTAATAATTTATTAATAATTATTTGCTTTCCGATACCAAAAAATTCGATACTTTGTTCCGAAACTGCCGATACCGCCGATCCTTATACTCATAGGAATGGTCCGATACCTATTCCAATACCGATACTATGAACCTTGCCTCTTTGAACCAAGGTTCGAAGTATCGGTATCGGAATCGATATCGGACCATTCCTATGAGTATCGGGATCGGCAGTATCGAATTTTTTGGTATCGGAAAACAAATAATTATTAATAAATAATTAACATTTTAGAATTTTTTTTTTTACATTTAGGCATAATTTTAATATTTTCAGTTTTGTTTCTTAGTGGTTTTGAAATTGAATGAAATAGTAGTCTCCCTTACCGATTGATTTACATACAATAGATAAGTTTTCTTCTTTTACATGCTTTTATAACATTTCTATGCTTTTACACCCTTGTTGATTGGTCTTTTTTGTTCAATTTTCTTTGTCGAATTGACCGGAAAAGATACTGTCAATGTTAGTATCGGTCGGTATCAGATCGGGGCCAAACCGTATCGGCATCGGCCGATACTGCGAACCATGCTCTGAACCACAGAGTAAAAGTGTCCATTGATTTCTTTCTGCAAAGTCTTGCTCTTATGAGCAAGGCATGGATCGATGACAAAGTGGACACTAGAATATGGAGCTGAGTCTTAGAAAAGAAAAAGAAGTGCAGAACTGAAACAAGTCTGATAAAGACACTCAAAATAACATTAAAGTTATTGTATTCCATGTTACTGAAAAGTGAGGAAAGACATCCTACAGCCATAAAATATCTTTGTTTGTATATAGATGAAAGGAGAAGTATAAATAGACATCGACATTAGTGGCTATTCAAGTCTGTGTGTAATTGAGACTGGTTTCAGAATCACAATATAAGCTTTTAAAAGGTTGCACTGTGCAATTGGAAAGCTTGACTTCACTAACAATGTCCATAATACAGTAAACCACTTATGATCATCGTCCTGAACACCAGTTTGTCGAAAGGATGCACTGGCTTTTGCTCACAAGAACTTGGGTTTGGGTTCTGATGTAATTTTAAGAAAAATACTTTGTAGTGGATATGTGACACTCCTAGTAAACAAATGATGTGCTACAGAAAATTTGTCCTTGCTGTAGTTGGGTTTGTGTTTTCTTTATATGAGTTTCTGTATTCAGTATGTACTAGGATTATGGACATCTGATCACAATTTAATAAAAAAATCTTCAGTTATATATTTAAGTGACTCAGCTGTAAAACGGTTTTAATGGTTGACAGCTGTGTTGGTGTGCTTGTACCAGAAGGTAGCTAGTTTTCTTAGTATGTGATACTAAAAAAAAGTTGGTTATTGTTATAAACAATATGTATCGGTGTTATGAAATTGAAAAAGAAATCATGTGGGGAATGAAAGCAAGGACTAAATCAGCTCAATTTCTTAATCCACAGCAGAAACCATTGTAACTGGAGATAATTTTTTGTTTTTATTTTATTGGGTTTCCTTCTCTTTTCCTGTCTGCTGTGTTTCCATTCATACACAGACACATATATGTAGTTCACTTGCTTGAATTTGGCGATTAGAGTTGCTTATGATATTATGATCTGATTATTATGTCTAGTACATATACTCTTCTTTTATAGGACTCCTTGTCCATGAGACCGACAAGTGATTTCTTTTCTTTATCATTTGATCCAGAAGAGTTGGAGATGGGATTAATCCGGAGCAGTTTCTCTTTTCTAGTGGGAACCGGCTGTGGTGTTTACATTGCTCAGAATTACAATGTCCCTAATATAAAGAAGCTTGTTGACACGTGGATTTTTGTTGCAAAGACCATAGAAGAGAACTATAGGAAGCCAAAGAAGAAGGATGAAGATTAGTCCTTGCTCTTTTTCATCATTCCGGCATATGTGTAGCCTATTAGAGGTATAACGTATAAGAGATTACATTTGTTACATCTCTGTCAAGTAATTGTGTGAAAACTGTTCTAATCGGGGGTGTCATTTTTTGGCAGTCAGGTCTTTCCTGTTCTTCTATGTCTGCCTTAGCTTGTTCATTCATATGATAAGTTGATAATAAGCATGTTTCAGTGTCAATGGCAACTGTGAGACCTCCATTCTGCTATAGGCTATATTTTATTCTTTATTCCCTTTCAAGAAATTTCACATTTATACATAACTTGCAAATGATCAACACTCTTGACCAAACTAACTCCGTTACATTGTGGACATAAGCTAATCTATATTTTGGAAGATCAAATTGTTAATACATAGATACAACTCTTTATGGCAGATGGCTATTGTTTTTTTGCAATAGCTATTATGCATATTTCTATTATTTAGATCTATATCCACCAGAATGGAGAGATTGATTTCAGCATTGCCAACAAGACCACTATGCTTGTTTGGGTTAGATTTAAGTGTTGTTGTGGTTTCAGGTATGTGGCGCAGATCAGATAAGTATAAGCTAGTTATTTATTGGACTTTGTTATGAGTAGCTGGTCGATGGAGAATGACGAAGCTGTGTGTTCTATTGATGGTTCTACAGAATGAGGGTGTTAATTTGGGTGTATTGCAATACTGTAAACGTGGCTTTTTAATTGATTGTTAGTGGCAATATTTTTTTTCCAACACAGGGTAAGGTCATAGATAGGAAAAAGATGAACGATCTGGCGAAGGCATGTTCTGCATAGACAAAAGGAAATTCAATCGAGAGATGAATAGAACATTTGAACAGTTTCATGAGAGGGGTAAGTCACAGGTTGATGGAAGTGGTATACATTGAAGAGTTTGTGTTCTGATAGAAATGAGATTTGGAGATCTCGAAATGGAAATATATATACACTTTTGCATTAGTTGGATGGACAAACATCTGATTTTTTTTAATTGTAAGTAGTTTTTTTTAACTCTCGTGCTTACTTTTAAGGCAGTAATCATGATTTTCACTTTTGGCCCTGCCTGCTTTGGTATGTGTAGACCAAAAGTGATTTTTTCAATATGTTGATCAGTATCAGTATGTTGCATGTTTCTATAGACTGATTTGTTCTTTGTTTTTTTGTGTGTGTTAGGATTTTAACACATTCTGGGTTGTATGGGAAAGTTTATTTTAGTATAGTCTGGCTGTTATATGATTATACATGATAATAAGTTTTGGTTGTACACTTGTTGGAAGCTATTCTAGTACACTTTTTTCTTATCGTCAATCCTTTCTTGCAGGGTTGACGGACAGGCAGATTTTACTATTTCTTTGAGGTTTATGTACTATACACCCAAAACTTATTATCATGTATAATCACACCATGCTAATTTGCTAGCCTCGATAATGCTAATTTGCTAGCCTCGATAATGCTCAAAGAATCCAATTTCCAATTCAAAGACTGCATCAAGTTCTTTAGGAATTTCAATAGCTTTGTGATCAAATTTTGCTCTACTTTTGAATAAATTTAAGGTCTTTTTGCCCCGTTTGAACCTGTGATTAAAGTAAATTTGGAATCCAACTCACTTTGCAGACCTACTATTTGGTTGAAATTCCTAGTTGAGACCTATATCCTTCTTGTAATCATGCTTACATTTTTAACCCTTATCATGCATAAAGAGAAAGATCCCTAAGCTCATGGAGTTCAACTTTTGTTTCCAGTCCAGTACTAAACTAGTCACACTTTTGGTCAAAGGATTAGTGGGTGTTTAGTATCGTTTTCCTTACCCCTAGTCAACATGAGCATCCATGTTTGTTCTTTCCCCCACGCTTGTGTGTTACTCATTACTGGCAAAACTAAAATAGACCCCCCAACATACACTGAATTCAACACCTCATATGATTCTTCCTTCCACTTGGAGACCCCCTCAGTTGTAGGTGGGCACTAAGTAGTAGCAACTATGTTGGACTAGCTACTTGGAAAAGTATTCCCCCTCTTCTCATCATTATGCAGTACTATAGTGCATGGTGCATGAGGCTAGTTGAAGCCTTACATGTCGTACGCGGCAGTTATGTATGGGCCGTATGGGCCTGACGGTTGCCTAACAGAGGCTTAATGATGAGAAATTGCTTAAACCTGTATTTTGAACCTGTATTTTGGACACATGATGGCGACTTAAGTATGTTATCTTAAAGTGGCAATCTTAGTTAGTGGAGAGGGTACCCTCCATAACAATAGCCGACAGGGAATCGCCTAGCCTAGTCCTCACTCAGCTTCCTCTAGAGAACCTCCATGGCTCCCTTCAAGACCACATAGCCTTTGTGTAAAGATCAAGATTCCACAGTGTTGTGTGAGATTGCTGTCTCTCTTCCATTCATCACTCAGGACTTATAATAGGCATTCTCATTGTTGGGTGCTTCTTTGTTCTGAGAGCAGATAACAGTTCAATAACAACTACTTTTCAGGACTGATGTACGAGAAGCCAAGCCTGGAGGCAGAAGGGATTGGGCTGCATGTGAAGGAGGTCCCGTCTTTTTGTATCATGACATATATATATATATATATATATATATATATATATATATATATATATATATATATATATGGGACTGGTAGTGGACAATGGAGAGCTTTCTTTAACCCAAAGTGGGAAAAGCTTGGGAATGGCTCTTTAGTTGGGTGAGATCCTTGTTTGATTTTGTTCTGACTCAACATGAGTTGGTTCTTCTTCTTTTTTTGGGAATGCTTAGACTGTTTATTTGTATGGGTATGTATGCTGTACTCTGTACTCTGCTAGTGAACATCAAGCCTCAGGAATGACTCTTAGCTGTGTGTGACAGCTGCATTTTCTGTTGAGCATCAATGCTGTAACCAAATCAAGCTTGGGAACTTTTACTATGTGGTGATTATTATTGATATGATGTTGTGTACTCATTCTGGATTCTCTTTTTAAAATCTATGTTATGATTTATTTCTATTGTTAAGGCTTATTTATAGCAGGGGAGTCTAGCTCTTTATTTAGAACTTAAATTGAGAATTCATTTTTTTTTTTTTTGGGGATTATTCAGGACACAGTGCAAGCTAAGTGCCATTTGGTAGTTTTAAATGAGTTCAGATCTATGGATTTGTTTTAGAGTGCACAGCACACGTTTAGTAACAAACTTTGGCTTGTAAAAATGATGTGACATTATGGATTTTTAGGAAGGAGATTGTTGGAGCTTGAAGCACAATAATTCTTGTGTAAATGTATAGCTAGAATCACTATATTGGGGAAAAGAAACTGGAGTGTTATCATGTTGAGTCTATTTTTCGGAGGCAACTTGTTTCAAGAAAAAGAGTCTTCTGTGCATCTTCCATGTGAAATGTCACTCTCTTTAGCATAGTATAAGAACTGTAGAGATGGCCTTACTGAAATGTCTTGAGGCATTTTTAGAGGCGGAAGCACATGGGGGCTGGGTAAGTTCCAGCCCATTCAAAAAAAAAATCTTTTTCTTATATATATACACTAGTGGATAACCCGTGCCATAATGGCACGGACACGAACCCGGCCTTCTCGACGTAGGCGTGCAGGCACCGGACCAGCGCCAGGAAGTTCCGGACGGAGACGCGGCCTCCGAACCCGGCCTTCTTGACGTAGGCGTGCAGGCACCGGGCCAGCGCCAGGGACCCGAGCCCGGCGGAGGCGGACACGGTAAAGACCACGGTGGCGGCGTTCGGGGCGGCGTGGGGCCTCATGGAGGCAAAGACGCGCAGGGCCGTCGCGGGTCGTCCGAGGGCGGCGAGGCCCGAGACGGCGGCGGTCCAGGAGACGACGTCCCTGTGCGGCATTCCGTCGAACACCCGCAGGACGTGGTCGGCGGAGCCGCGTCGGGAGTAGGCGGTGAGCAGGACGGTCTGCACGAAGGGGTCGGGCCGGAATCCGAAGAGGAGGGCGTGTGCGTGGAGCGACCTGGCGGCAGCGGCGGCGGTGGTGGTGTTGAGCAAGGAAGAGAAGGTGTGGGAGTCGGAAGGGACGCGGTGGCGGAGCATTTGGGAGTAGATGTAGAGTGGGTCGGCGGAGATGGCGATGGCGGTGTTGAAGGAGAAGGGGTTGGGGTTGGTCATGGTGGAGAAGAGGGAGGCGGCGAAGGAAGGGTCGGCGGCGCGGTGGAGGAGTCTGCTTGCAACGAAGGGGTTGCGGAAGAGGCCGACGACGACGGCGTGGGCGAGGATGGAGCAGAAGCGGCGGAGGTAGGGGCGGTGCAAGAGGAGCTAGAGGCAGGGGTGCCGTTGGAACAATCGGTTGCTCCGCACCTAACATGGGACTTCCTCCTCTCTTATAGGGAGAGGGGCAAATTAGTCATTTCATCACCGTTGAACCAAAGCACATGGGTCGGACCAAAAACCCACTGTGCTTTATAATATAGACTAGTGGATAACCCGTGCCATAATGGCACGGACACGAACCCGGTCTTCTCGACGAAGGCGTGCAGGCACCGGGCCAGCGCCAGGAAGTTCCGGACGGAGATGCGGCCTCCGAACCCGGCCTTCTCGACGTAGGCATGCAGGCACCGTGCCAGCGCCAGGGACCCGAGCTCGGCGGAGGCGGACACGGCAAAGACCACGGTGGCGGCGTTCGGGGCGGCTTGGGGCCTCATGGAGGCGAAGACGCGCAGGGCCGTCGCGGGACGTCCGAGGGCGGCGAGGCCCGAGACGGCGGCGGTCCAAGAGACGACGTCCCTGTGCGGCATTCAGTCGAACACCCGCAAGACGTGGTCGGCGGAGCCGCGTCGGGAGTAGGCGGTGAGCAGGACGGTCTGCACGAAGTGGTCTGGCCGGAATCCGAGGAGGAGGGCGTGTGCGTGGAGCGACCTGGCGGCGGCGGCGGCGGCGGCGGCGGTGGTGTTGAGCAAGGAAGAGAATGTGTGGGAGTCGGGAGGGACGCGGCAGCATAGCATTTGGGAGTAGATGGAGAGTGGGTCGGCGGAGATGGCGATGGCGGTGTTGAAGGAGAAGGGGTTGGGGTTTGTCATGGCGGAGAAGAGGGAGGCGGCAAAGGAAGGGTCGGCATCGGCGACGCGGTGGAGGAGGCTGCTTACGACGAAGGGGTTGCGGAAGAGGCCGGCGACGACGGCGTGGGCGAGGATGGAGCGGAGGCGACAGAGGAAGGGACGGTGCAAGAGGAGCTGGAGGCGGGGGTGCCGTTGGAACAACCGGTTGCTCCGCACTCAACATGGGACCTCCTCCTCTCTTATAGAGAGAGAGGGACAATTTAGTCCTTTCATCATTGTTGAACCAAAGCACATGGGTCGGACCAAAAATCCACTGTGCTTTATATTATAGATACTTGTTTTAGGATTGATTCATAAGTTGCAAACTTAAATAGGATTGCTTCAAAAAAAAAAAAATTTGGTAAGTTGCTGCCATCAGCAGCACCCTCTATTCCTCACGTGGTCCTCCATAACTGAATTGAAGATATACACGCATATCTAGCGTCTCTCCTATCCCATTCTCTCCCCGGCCCCTTCGTTCACTCACTCTCATGTTCAATATTGGAAGGATTACTGAACAGAGAGCATTACTTGCAAGAGATGGGCAGGAGATGGGCAATTTAGTCCATTCATCTTCGTTGAACCAAAGCACATGGATCAGACCAAAATTTCACTGTACTTTATATATATATATATATATATATATATATATATATATATATATATATTTTTTATTTATATATATATATATATATATATATATATATATATATATATATATATATATATAGTTTACATGTACGTGTTTTGCACGTATTTTAATTAGAATATTATAAGGTCAGTTGTCGTCTTTTCGTCTTTTTCATGTGACTATTCATGTGTGTGTGCTTTCTTTTTACAATACCAAGAGATTCGAAGTATAATTTTTTTTAAAAAAATTCTATTGAGAATAATAACATTTGGAAAATGGTATGGACTGAAAAATTTATTACCATTAGAAAATGAAAAGTTGTATGGAAAAAAAAACTTGCATGCAAACTTTATTGCTTTGACTCGTAAACATAACATGCAAGTTGACATAATAAAATCATGTTTATAAATACTCAAGGATATTTTAGAAATTCAAAAGTTTCACCACCAAGTTTTCTTTTATATATATATATATATATATATATATATATATATATATATATATATATATATATGAGTATGAATTTCTTGCAATTCCCATTCTTTGGTTATAACATATGGGTTCTTTTTTGCAACACCAATTGCTATTCGCATGGACATAAAAGAATGGACAGGCACCACATAACTTTATAGGAGCATAATTCACATTCTTTACCAAATATATGTTGCCGATACCAAGATATGAATATTGTACTATTATAGATTGGTTATGTGCCGATATAGCAAGTGATTGCCAACTATCTATGAATTGGAACAAATTAGTGTAGCAAACTAAGGCTTAGCATGCGAAGCGTAAAGACCTAGTTAAGTAGGTAGAAAAGAACATGCTTTAGTAGGTCTAATATGCTATTACCTAGTAGTAATAATAATCATTATAGTATCTAATCATTTGATTAGGAATAATCCAAGGACAAGCCCTTCCCTTTTGGCTTAAAATTCTTTTTAAGACTTCTAACACCCAAAGGAAAGGAAATTCTCAAGGAACCGGCTAATCCCCACCTTGTCTCTTATAGAACAATAGAAGGGGACATATTAGTCCTTTTGCGTTACTACTAAGTGTCATTATCTAGTACAATTATCACTAAACCATTGTCGTGTGTGACGAAAGCTTCCACTCTAATCTTTGACTAATTGTGCTAGATTTCACTTTTACAAGTGTTCGATGGTGACGGTTCCATCCATTGTTTTAAAACTCGGATTGAACCAATCAATCCGTGAACCAGTAGCGTTTATGGACTAATTTAACATCGATCCACTATATATATATATTTTTTCAAAAAATCGGTCAACCCGGTCGATCCATACGACCAAACAACCGAACCATCTGATCCGGTTAGATTTTGAACCGATTTGATCCTGACTTTTGACTTTGTTTTGGATTTTACATGCAATTAAAATTAATATGTTTGCTTCTTGACTAGGGATGACTACAGGCCGGTAGGGACCGGTGACCATATCCCCCATCCCCGTTCTCGAGTAGTGCTTGAATTTCCATCTCCATCCCCGTTCCCCATCGGTTCAATTTTTTACCCATATCCCTGTCCCCGTTAAACAATCCAATCCCCGTCCCCGCCTCCGCCCCGTTAATACTTTCGGTGCCGGATTTTCTCGTTTCTGTCTCTCATCCGGTTAATAATTTTTTATGTACATTATAAACTTAAAAATATTATTGTCATTCCCAAAAAAATATATACAAAACATGTTAATAAAACATGATTTTCGTAAAAAAAATAATACTACTAGATAGATCACGAACCCATACCAATGGGTTGCACTTATGGATATAAGCAATCGGGTTGGGTATTTACCGGGAGAGAGAGTACTATATCCATACCCGTCCCCGAATCCGACCGAATTTTTTTTTTTTTAATCCCCATCACCGCCCCCATACCTGTTTTTAAATCCCCAAACTCCTCCCCGTCGAGGGAAAAAATCGGTCCCCATCAGGTTCGGTGGAAATTGCCATCCCTATTCTTGACTAATTCTACTAAGGTAAATATGTAAAACTTCCATGTTAGTTGTGTGCTATGTAATATATTGATTCAATATAAGATTATAAGTCTATATGACTGGTTCAACCAGTATTAGTCCACTGGTAGGATCGGTTTGACCCAACGCAGTGTCCTGACCGGGTTGATCTCCGGTCTGATTTTTTAAAATATTGGTTTGAACCAAGAAAGAAGCTACCAAAGTTAGGATTGTTTGAGAAGGATTCCGCTCACGAGTGACTTGCCATGAAGCAAGTGAACCACCACTTCCTTTTCCCAAAGGCTGAAAGAGCACGAGCGAGATGGGGATTAAAGCTTAAATCTCATATGAAGTGTGGAAGACGATCCTCATGTTCATTGATATTATTGCACCTAAAGTAGATAATTAAGAGAGTGAGAATTTGGATTTCTTTTTTCTTTTTTTTTTTCTTTTCTCCCTTGTGGTGCTAATAGCGATTTGCATAATGGCGACATATGTCACGCTTGGCTATCAACTTTGGGCAGTCGAGAGATAGTGGACCTGGTTCACCTTATAATTTTTCCACAACCGGTGGACGATTATCGATATAGTCTATATAATTTTCGTATCGTGGTCATGATTCACCTAATAATTTATATAGCTGGTTAAATTTTTTTTTCCCAAAAACAGGGGATTTTGAAGGAATGGATGTATTTTTTGTAGTTCAAGGTCCGTTTGGTTTGCAGAATCAAAATATAAAAAAAAAAAAAAAAATTTTTTTTATGTGTTTGGATATCAAAGAAAATAAGAATTAATTTTTCCACCCCAAAGATTTATACTTTTTTTTTTTTTCAATTTTTCTGACATTTTCAAACACCGGAAAGAACAACCAATGGAAATAAAAAAATTTCTAAATAAAAAAAGAAAGAAAGCAAAAATTGATTTCTTTTCCGCACACCAAACGTTTCTTACCAACAGACAAGATGCATAAGTCAACCATGCCAAAATCCATTGTGGGATGTAAAATAAACATCCACTAAATAAAGTTTCAGACTGGGAATAAACCTACAGAAGGAATGGTACACTACGACAACATGAGCTTTGCATTCAGAGTAGGCTACTATGTGACTGCTGCTGCTGACTACAATCACTTCATCATCCATCTCTCCGCTCTATATTTTTGGTTTATTTAGTAACAAGATCTCATGTAATATCTAATATTAGAATTTGATTCTTCAAATTGTCCGACATTAAAGCATTAAAGTTTAGGTTTAAGTTTTACTGTTCACGTTATCAATTTTGAGTCATGTGGAGATCCAAATTTTAATGCCAGACAATTTGGAGATCGAAACTATAATATCACATATTATGAGTCCCAATTACTAAATAATCCTATATTTTTCTTCGCGGAAACAGTCTCTCTACATATGACGGGTTAATTAGCGTTTAGATCCTGAATTTTATACCAGCTTTGAGTTTAAGATTGAGATGTCCAATTGGAAAGTTTAGATCCTGAATTTTTATTTTTGATTTACTTATTTCCATTGTAACCTCGTGTGTACCATGTGTTGGTTGTTGTCCTTGTACTCATGTAGGGACTATCGTGGAAAAAAGTAAAAAAATAAAATAAAATACAGGATCTAAACTTTCCAACCGGACATCTCAGGACTTGAACTCTAAAACGATTTAAAACCCAGTGTCTAAACAGCGATTAGCCCATATATGAAAGTAAGATACTGTATAAAAGTGGGAATCCGAAGCCTCGTGGCACTGAAATGTCATAACGGAACGAGCGGTACTAAAAGAGAAGGTTCGCGGAGAAGGTGCTATCCAAGGTGGCCCAGATATCCTCGTCGTAACAGCATTCCTCCTGCGTAGTGGCGAGCGCATCCTGCATTTGCTTCAGCCAGTCTCCCGAGCTCTCCAGATTGTCGCGGCGGCCGCCACCGCCTCCGTCGTCGCAAGCATTGTGGCTGTAGCATTCGAGAATGGTTTCAGAGGACTCCGCCTCGAGCTCGGCCTCCACCTCCCCGTTCCTCGCGAACCGTCCCCTGACTCGAGGACGACTATCGGCCAGCGTCTTCCTACAGGCATACTGGCAGGAAATTAGCAGATTTGAGTCAGTATGCACACTCTCAAAATGGGCTAATTAGCATTTAGAGTTTGGATACTGAATTTTTATTTTTTGGTTTTATTTTTTTCCATTACAACGACAAACACAGGCTGAAAAGGAGGATACAATAAAAAAGTAAAAAAATAAAAACATAATATATAAGGTTCAAAATTTTCAATTGGATATATCAGTACTTAAATTAAATTTTAAACTGATATAAAATTCAGAATCTAAACGCTAATTAATTACAGCGCTGATACACAGACCGAGGGGGGGACCGCGGTGCCACGTGTCCCCCCCTCATTGGTCGGGTCCAGCGGGCTGACGTTAGCAGGAGGGTGCTGACGTCAGCGGCAGGGACCCGACCAATGAGGGGGGGACACGTGGCACCGCAGTTTAAACCGCGGTCCCCCCCTCGGTCTGTCCATCTTTTTCCTACTTAACCCCTATCAAAATTTAGCAAATCTAGAGAGTTTGGAATATAACCCAAAAGGGGAATATTCCCATTTCTTTTTGTGGTTAAATGCTAAAAAAAAAAAGGCTCTTAAGCAACAGAGTGCAAACTTTCATTTCAGTCTGTTAGTTTAGGTGACACTAGCCTAACATAGTTCACATATCGAAACTCTGCACAAATGGGAAAAAAAACATTTTGGACAGTTTACAAATAACTACCCATATCTTGCATACTTGTTACACTAACTATTTCAACTTTGAAACTAATTACACGAACCATCCGAATATTTTATAATTTTTTATAGAAAGTCATAGCACTAATTATTCAGTAATACTCATGAAACATGGAGACGCAAGATAGAAGAGAGAGTAAAGTTACGGTGATCTTCTTGTGGAAGTTCCGCTGGTTGCGCTTGTTCCGGTACCTCTCGATCCTCTCCCTGCGCTCCTCCGCGCTGTACCGGCCGACACGTCCGGCCAGGGCGGCCGCGGCGCCTTCCTGCGTACTGTTCATCCCCTGCCAAGACAAAAAAGTTTCGAAACTATGTTTCATGTGTCCAACTCGATGGTGGAGGAGGAAGAAGGCGGGGGGACGACAGAGGTGTCATACTTGAAGGTCGCCGGTGCTATGGACCCTGCGGACGGGCTCGGGCCGGTGGAAGTCGAGGTAGTCGCGGGGGGAGGAGGAGGAGGAGGCGGCAGCGGGGGCGGGAATGCGGGGGCGGTGCGGGACGAGGGAGCGGGCGCTTCTGCTCCGGTGCATGAAGCAGTCGTTCGGGGAGGGGAGGGACGAGGAGGCGGGGAAGGCTCCCTCGGCATCGAAGAAGGAAGGGTGGTCGGGATGAGGGGCGGCAGAGCCGCAGACGGCGGAGAGGAGGTTGAGGTTGGGATCGCCGTCGGTGCCGCCGCCGCTGTAAGGGAAGTAGAACATGGTGGTGGTGGTGAGCTTGGAGTTGGAATGAGGACTGAGGGGCAGGGGGGTGGTTGGTTTTATGGAGGGGGGGGAGTGAATGGAAAGGAAAGGTGGGCGCGGGAGAGAAAAAATTAGTTGGAGTTGACCGTTATGTGGGAACCAGGGTGTACTGTTGTGTGTGTGAGCGCGCGAGCGCAGACCTATTGGTTTGTTTTCTTGGCTTCTACAGAATATGGGAGTGTAGCTGACCTTCTACAAACCCTATGACCACAACCCAAACCAGAATTAGGGGTGCAACTCGGGCGGGTTGGGTCGGGTTTGAGGTCAACCCGAGCCCAACCCGATAGATCATAAGCCTTGCCCAAGCCCAAGCCCGACCCGACTTCGGGTTCAACATATGAAGCCCAAGACCAAGTCCGGAGGATCGGGTTGGGTCGGGTCCATCGGGTTTATCGGACTCTAATATGATATTTGAAATAATTTTAAACAAGAGTAATATTAAATACATAATCAAATAACAATCGAGCCTCAATCATTACAAAATAAAACTGAAACGAGATTTAGGACAAGGAGTTGAAGAGTTCGGATGAAAAAAAATTATAGTTTAAACTTTTTATTTAAGTAGTATGAAACAATATATATATATAAATGATATGTATGTCGGGTTTCGGGTTCTTCGGGCTACCCAACACATGAACCCAAGTCCAACCCGATTTTTGATCGGATTCAAATATTTTAACCCGAGCCCAAGCCCGAACCCGAATATCTTCAACCCTAACCCAACCCATTAACGGGTTTACCCGATCGGGTTCGGGTTTAGCCCGCCCGAGTTGCACCCCTAACCAGAATAAAAAGAAAAAGGGTCTCTCTCTCTCTCTCTCTCTCTCTCTCTCTCACACACACACACACACATATATATGACCAATGTTAGAGTTTGGATCTCGAAATCACTATTCATTCAGCCTACGTGAACACTGATTTCGAGACCCAAACTCTAACTTTGCCATTTTCGAAACTCAAATCCTAATATCCATATATATGTCACACCTATTACTAAATAACCAAAAAAAAAAAGGGTTACTAAAAGCAAAGGGATAATTCGATACAGAAGGCAGCTCAAAATGCTAAGAAAATTACTAATGACATCACACAAAGTGATAGGGTTATCATAACTTTTTTTTTTAAATGTCATTCTTTTTTATACCTGAAGTATTTTTGAAAAAAAAAAAATGTTAGGGGAGCTATCACATTTTGTTGTGTTTTAGTATTTTAGGACTGTTGACACCCAATTGTAGTTAGGACTACCATGATACTGACGGTCATTCGTCGTTGCTAACCTGTGTTGATTTCTAAAGCTTAAAAACCCAAAAGATGAAAACCATCAATAATGGTGTTTGAAAAAGAATAAATTCTCAACATACATTAATTAAAATCAAATAAAAAAACCTAAAAATTGTTGTGTTCATTTTTGTTTGGAAAATCCTAAAAACTATATATTAAAATGAAGAGGAAGAGGAAAACTTACATATACGATAATGGTTGCAAGAGGAAGATGTAGTATGAGAGGAAGATGAAGAGGTAGAAGAAGGGAGGAGGAGTTTCGGCATTTGAAATTAATGATGATATCCCCTAACACTTCTAAACTTGAGAGTGATGCCCCCGGTCATGTGATAACCTCTAGGACTTTTGCTGGTGCCCTTGATAATTTTCTTACTAAAAACTTGATTAAGCATTTTCCGTAGGTTGATTTGGTATGCAGACTGCAATATTGCCTGTAATCCTATATTCCTTGAATCAAAATTCGAAGATATTGAATTCATGACAATTTTATATTACTTTCAGTATAATTATTATACAATTTTCAGGAATACTAAACTCCGTTTGATTCACTGTAATGTAATCGTAACCGCAATGTAACGAAATAAAAAAATAATAATTGTAATGTAATCAAATAAAAAAATTCATATTTTTATTTGATTACATTATGATAGATTACAAACCTTTTCAAGGTTCCCAAGTAAAGCAAGTACATAGTTAACAAATACCTGCTTTTATCATCAATCAGTCCCTCTCTAAATTTAATAGCACCCGCACGGAATGTAAAAATCTCCTAAAGGCATCAGTAATAGAATCTTAAGAAGGAGACTTCATATTTTAACCATTGAAGAAAAAAGAGAGTATATACTTTCAAACCTAATATTTACAACGAATTTTGTCAGCAGATTCAGTCAGTCGCATTGGGTTGGGAGCCTCTGCTGTGTACAGTTCACCCGTGCATAAAAGCCTAGTAGCCGTTATTCTCTTGAGTAAAACTTTGATACCGAAGGGGGTATCAAAGTTTTGATACCCCCCTATGTATGACAAGTGGGCCCCCCTCAATATTTATGTATATATATATATATATATGTTTACACATTTTACGAAGAGAGAGGGGGCCCACATGTCATACATAGGGGTATCAAAACTTTGATACCCCCTTCGGTATCAAAGTTTTCTCCTATTCTCTTGAGACAAAGACAGTAAAGCGATTAACAAAAAAAAACTAAAGTTGGCAGTCAAATGATTCTGGAGCTTAAAGATTGTGAAGTTGAAGCCCCATTGGGACTGATTGCTGTTCCAAGAAAACAATAATGAACATGGTGTCCGAGAAAAAACAATCCATAAAATTCATTTACGAAAATCCAGATGTTTTCTATTTATCTTTCTAGGGGCATCACTTTCAAATTCCGTCCTAGGCATCAATTTCAAATCCCGCCCTAGACCCTGAGAGTTCTCGGAGCGGCCCTGAACCCAATATTTCTCTAACCATGGTGCACACGAGTCGTAATAGATAGGATCCAATCAGGGTCGGGTGTTTGGGTTGTCCTATCCGGAGCTAATTCTGGTTGCCCTTGACCCTTATTATAGGGCGATCCTGGAGGGTCACCTGCGACCCCGACCTCTATTGGGATCACGCTGAACCTGGGGGTTTCCCTAAGCAGAGGAGTTGCCTAAGTCCGAAGTCTTGTCTGGCCCACCCCTGGGCCGGCCCTGGATCCAATTGTCTGAGAATGCAATAGTGTAAATGAGAGTAAACGATGATCCCATGCTAACTGTACTCTTAGAAGCTATAACCCTAAAGTTGGAAGAACATGAAATGTATGTATTATGCTCTAATCTATATGCAACTACTAACAACTGACCATTTGATTTTGAACTCGAGCGCCATGTTTTGTTAAACCCGTGTTGGAAGCACAGTATCCCTAAATGTCAGATATGAATTAGAAACAAAAAGAACACGAAAAACGCACCAACCATTGGACCGTTGGTGTGGAGGTTCGTGACTCATCCAATACTGCTCTTTCACTTATCATTACATCCAATGTATTTCACAATAACGACATATATCCCACTTATCACGCATCACCGCTACTCAAGGTGGGCAATGGTCAATATTACGAACCTAGCAGTGGATCTTAACCAGTGATAATAAATAATTATACATAGCTCTGTATAGTAAATCTTTCGAGAATAGAGAATTATTGTGCACTTCATAACATGCCCAATCTTCAGTGGATAAATGGCATAGTTAAGAAGAATCAGAGTAACTAACAACTATACAGTGTTAGCATAGAATCACTCTATGTTGTACTGGGCGCTAGGCGGGGCGAGTCGAGACCATGCCCGCCTCACCTAGGCGTCCGCCCAGAATTTATGGGTTTTGTAAATGTGTAAACACTAAACAATGGAAGACAGCAACAGTTTTTTATAAATAAGGTTCTTAATTCTCATTGGTTGTTCATCATATCACTAGAGTTTCCCTACTGCTGTAGGAGAAGACAGTGTTCTTTCATTCTCATTGGAAAGCAACAAGCAATAAGGAAGAAGGCAGCAGTAGGAGAAGGCAGAAGGCAGCAGCAATAGTAGCAGAAGGCACAAGACAGCAGTAGCAGTAGGAGAAGGTAGCAGGTGAAGCTGCAGTAGCAAAAGGATAAGGCTGCAGTAGCAGTAGCAAAGGAGGAGGCTGCAGTAGCAGTAGAAAAAGCACAAGGCAACAGTAGCAGTAGGAGTAGCAGGTGAAGCTGCAGTAGCAAAAGGAGAAGCCCATGGAGCCTATGCTGATTTCCACCGCCTATGTGTCCGATTTGATTTCCATTCAACTAATTTGTCATGAAAATGATTTTATTTAAGAACTCTCATCTTGATCATGTTATTCATTATTTATTAATCTAAGAGGCCAATAATAAAATTATAAAGAAGAGAGATGAAAACCATCTAAAGCAATGAAGGCCAATCATCAAGCAGGGGGTGGGGGGACCAAAACAAACATTGTTAGCGTAAAGATGAGACGATGAAGCTCTAGGTATTCATATAGGTTGACACGGTATCGGAATATGAAATTTATCATAAATCTTTGGAAAGTTACAAAATACATAACTCATATGTCAACGATTCGATCTTAAGGCGAACATCCTATTAAAACCTAGTAATCTTCCAGAAATATAAACAAGATTCTCACCCTTTCTGTATTATATGATTTTTGTGTCTTTGACCAAAGTGAAAAAATAACAATCTTGCATCTGATCCTTTTCAAAATGATAACTTTAATGAAATTCCTATGTGATGTATTCATTTAGCTAATGGAATATAATTTCCCAAAGCATCTACCTACCATATATCTCACTAGCAAGATTTTTATTTTTATAAAATTCCCATCCATTTCATAATCAATGTCGTCTGCAGCCGCCCTATTTAAATTCAGTTACAGATTGAACACAATTGGAGCTGAGAGTGGAAAATTCATAGGAATGAAAGTAACAGCCTCGAAACCCTATCATCCAAATGCTGTCATTCTTCCCCAGTGTCGATGATCGAAAAATGGTCATACTTAGAACATTGTATCACTCTGTTTCTTCTTGTCAGATCACCATTGACTATGTTCACAAATGGAAATATACTTTTGACAGCGAGCAAAGTAGAATTTTCTTCTTGAAGGCAAATATCCCCCCTAGTATTCCTGCCAATCTTGAATGTATCAGAAATCTTCATAGATGTTTACGTGAAGTTTCTAAGCTCTAATAGCAACCCATTACCAGGAGCAGCCACCAGACAGGCAGCCAATACCCAATAGACTACCTATGTCCACTTAGATCATATTAAGCTCATTGGACTAAGACCACAATAAGAGTGCTCAAATCTGATTAGACTTTCTTTAATATCACATCCTCAAGAAAATCAAAAATCTACGATCACTTTTCGATAGTTAAATGCATGTATACAATGTCTCATGTGAAAAAGAAAAGAAAAAAAAACTATCAGAATTCTTGGATGTCTAAATGTGTAGTATGACCTCTGTCGTCTAGTTGAGGTCTTAAACATAGTTACAGTTAAAAGTTTATACCCTTTAAAGTGTTTGGTTTGCCATTGTTTCCATTTCCGCTAGGACCAACAGATTTTATGTATAATGAATAGAAATGACGACACATGCTAGAAACAGAAAGATGTGTCTAGATTCATGGTACAATACCAGTTGACTATTAGATCTCACTTTTTTGTGAAAATTTTCCCTTACATAGCAGATCGACATCAGATCACTAGTAGGAAAGGGTTAGGGAGTTGCAGATATATTTGTTTCTTTGCCTGGATTGTCGCTACTTTGCTTCCATGAAATGGTTTTTGGGGTTAATTAGACTTTGGGTCACAGAAACATTCGGAAATTAGCTTTTGGGTCCTAAAGATGTCCAACTTAGTATTTGGGTCCTGAGATAAGGGTTGACCCATGTTGACCATACAAAATCTGTTAATAAATAAGTTGAATTAGAACTCAAGAAGGGCAAGAATGTTTCCCAAGTCTAATTAATCCTAAAATACTTATTAACAGATTTTGGATGATCAACACGGATCAACCATATGCAAACCTTAAAGCTGACATCTTCATGACCCAAACGCTAATTTACGAATGTTTCTTGAACCCAAAGTCTAATTACCCTAATTTTTATGTCTACAAGAGGAGGATTCAAAGAAACCTCCTTGACAACTGAAGCCAGTTTCTACCAAGCAAGTCATACAAACAAAAGGAGGCAAGGAGCTAACCATTTCATAAACTGACTAATACTATAGCAACGTCTAAGGAGTAAGGAGATATCACTATGCATTGTTCAAGATAGAATTCCACCGTTGAACTTTTCTGACATGTTCAATCTGAAAGTGCCCCTCCAAAATGACATGAAATCAGTGATGAACAAATAAAAAAAATAATATAAGCATAGAAGGGGGTGCTCAGATCCATCAATCTCTGAGCATAATACTGATATTCTGTCAGAGTATTGGGAAGGTTATTTACTTTCCAGCAATATTCTAAGATGTGGATTCCTACTACAGTACTACTCCAAAGCAACTCAACAGGAACCCATAATCAACATGCATTTGACTATATAATAAAGGAGAGAGCCCACCACTTACCTCTTGGGGGAGAGAGAGAATCCCATGAAACAAAAGGTAAAACTTGCCAATGGTTACCTTAGGCTCTCCAAGGAGGGCTCGCCCAGGGACAAGCTCGACAAGACTTCGGACTTGGGCGAACCCCTTCTGTTTAGGGTAACCCTCCAGATCCAACATAACCTGCAAGAGGTCGGGATCGCAGCTGATCCCCTAGGACCAACCCACAACAAGGATCAAGGGGCAACCAAAATAAGCTCCTGCTCGGACAACCCAACCCTCCGGACCGTCCCTGTCTCTGAGTGCAAGGGAATAACCTGAAACAAAGAATATTACAGTAAAAAACACAAAGTCCACTCAGCAAAACTGTTTACTGACTTTTTAGAATATTTTGAACTCGTTTTTTCAGAAAAGAAAGGCTCTATTGGTTACCTGGAAAAGTTGAGGCCACTGAATGCTCAGACAGGACTGTTCTGGAGAGAGCACTTCTCCAGCTGCTATCAACCACAAAGGTGCATACCCCCTTGTAAGGGGCTTGAGTGGGAGCATGATTTCCCCTTGGAAAGAAACGAAGGTGAAAGGCACTGAACAAGTTCAATGTTGTTTCGGCCACCGATTGGCTGGCAAGTATTTTGCTCCAGTCACAGTTAGACGGCCACGATGCTGTTTCGATCGAGGATTGGCCCATAATCAAGGAGATAGCAACCTAGGCCAATCAGTAGATGGTTACCTCCTGTTCCGTCAACAGGATACATGAACCCAGTCGTGGGAAATTACGTTGTCACCACTGACGTAACCCGACAGTGCATTATCACCAACTTGGGAGGTGGTCATGGCCGCCCGACACGATAGAATGTTGTTATTGCCGACGATATCATCGCCTGCAGAGGATTGTTGACCTGCACATGCAACAAATCTCAAATCCCACTTGGTCGAGGTGCTGTTGATGCCAAGTCCATCAAGAGCACCGGAATAGAAATGGATCCACATGCATAGGTCATAGGTGCAAATACAATCCTAGTACCGGCTCAACCAACTAAAACAATCAAGTATAAATTCTAAATACAACCAATAACCCGAAAACTGATCCGATACAACAATAAATAATATTTCAATATGAACGGATATTGTGTGATAATCGTGTCTTATGCTGGATACAAGTGTGCCATCAGATCCTGAATAACAACTATGTTCAATCACGTTAAAAAGGACAAAAAGAGAGAGAGGGATAATCTCCTTATAATCAGTTATATCACCTTCATATAAAAAAATAAAAATAAAAAATAAAAATAAAAATATATATATAGGTTTTGATAACTTACAAGGTCACAAGAACTTGGAAGAACACCATAATAACTCCAAACGATTACTATAGGGCCATGTAGCATCAACTAACTTGATCCAAACGAGATTCATTTCCCGTTTAGTCTCTTGGATTCAGATCTTACTTAAGACCCAGCATAACTGCATACACCTTTTCAGCCAGACAGGGCCGGCCCACGGGGTTGGGTTGTCCTATCCATAGCTAATTTTGGTTGCCCCTTGACCTTTATTGTGAGTCGATCCTGGAGGGTCACCCACGACCCCGATCACTCATGGGATATGCTGAGCCTCGGGATTGCCCCAAGCAGAGGGGGGTTGTCCAAGCCCGATGTCTTGTCTGGCTTACCCCTGGGCCGGCCCTACAGCCAGATGCATATCGGATGGTAAAGACCTCATGGTAGTCGGCTTTTATTCATTAATACAATCAAGTGACATTACGTAGGAAGAAAAATAATATATAGAAGTAGGTAAGCACTATAGTTGTACCTGAGACGCAAAAGATCAATACCGTATTCTCTTTTTTTTTCTTTCAAAATGAACATAATTATCTTTACTACATATTTTCAACATTGAAAGTCAAGGTATTAGCATAGGGTGTCGGTCTCATAGTCAGGTCCACAAGGGAAATAGTTTCATCACTATAATCATAAGTGGAGATGCAATTATTGATCAATTGATATGATACCAAATCGAAGCATGAGCCGTAACAGACTCATGCAAATGCAATTAGGGAGGTGATAACAGCTTATATTCTCCTACGTTTGGCATTTGTCTTGGTGCTATGTTGACATCTGATGTGAACAGGATATAATGCAGTCGAGTTAACTTGGGGTGGCAGGAGACTACAAATAAATGTGACAATCGAAAAAAGAGTTCGAAAGCAACTCTCACTAGCTCACCCTTCTAGTGCCTCAAAGATTAGCCATTGACACCACCAGGTGAGAGTGATGTAGCAAACTCATTTCATTTTCCAAATACATGTTATAGTGTCACTGACGCAAGTGCAAACGCCTTCTTGTCTCGAGCACAAAAGAATCGAATGAGTAACCTATCTTCGATATGTGAATCATGTCGTATTGCCCAGCGTATTGAAGTTGTTACTCTCCGTGCTTCAGAGTGTACTAAACCTTTCCACCTACAAAAGAGAGTAGTTGGGCACTCTCCACTATTAAGACAGATACCAAAGTTTCTACCTAGACAATAGCACAGACTATTGCAAATGGTCCAACATTACACTTGCATGAGTGGCTCCTCATATGCATCTTTGCAACCTCTTCAAATTCACCTAAAGGGCCTGTGGAAGACTTGTAGTCATGCCTCGAGACTATTTGCTAGAAAAAGAAAAATCTCTGGAGATTGTATCTGCTGCTCTTTACAAAGTTGACTGTGCAGAGGCATCTGCCCTACAAATAAGCTAAAGATTGATCTTGCGTTGGAACTCACTGTACTAGCCAGAGGAAATTATACTTTGAAGAACAAAGCAGCTATCTCCAACTATATACTATATGCTAACTCTGTTCATGCCTACATCTTTCACTGTCCCACCTAATATTCCTAATTTCATTCAAAATTATTTGTGACCTCAAAATTGATTCCAGTTCTCACATCATTATCTCCCCATTTTACTTTCTCCAAGATCAGAGTTAAAAAAAAAGGATCGCAATGTACCAGAACGGCGCCATCACCACCACCTAGCAGTGCTCCCATATACCAGAACGGTGCAAAGCGCCCACCTAGCAAAGGGCGGTACAACTATTTGCAATATATCCTAAACTTTTGGGGTCGTCCAGAACACCCTGAAACCCTCTAGACAAGAAAATAGTGCAAGGAATCATAGGCCCAATACAAGGTTCACAGTATCGGTTTTGGATCCTTCCAATGAGTATCAGTTTCGGCATTTTCAGGAGGCTTCAATGGTGTTTTCAATCGGTTGGTTTCGGTGGTCGATACTCCGAATAAAATGTCTCAAGAATGCAGCTCATCAAGAAAGAAAACTCGTGGTTCAAAGTGGTCACCCTTAATTCCCCTTCACCAAGCCTCTCCAACATTCCAATTTCACCAACTGGATTAACCCTCACCTTCCAGTGCTGTCACAGAACTATTCCATATAACTAGTTGGGAGGGGAATTTAACTACGTACAACATTACAAGCAGTCAGGTTGATCAAGTTATTGATGAAGCAAATAGGATATGTCCACCGATTTCAACACTAATTCAATATAGGATGTGTTTACTTCCATGGCAAAACTGCTAATTAAGCAAGGTGCTTGATCTCCCACATTGTCGGGGGGCTTCTTATATACACCACAAAAATCAAGATAAGCTTGACATATAGAACAAGTCATAGAGGCTTCTGTGTTACTAGCACAGGAGAGAATCAACACCCACTTTTCTATATCTGAAGTCTTCCACTATAAGTGCATACTTATTTATCATAAAAAAAACCCACCACCATAAGCAAGGTCAAGATCATATAGAGTGAAAGTCTGTTATTTGTAACCTTTCAGTCCACCATGAAAGAGCTAAGCAAGAAAACCAACATGAAAATTGGGTAAGGATATACAATCATACGAGGCATGACAATGAATTAATTATTAAAAAAAAACATTTTGACCAAATGTATAGGAATTGAAACAGAAAGATAGCTAACTCAATTCAAACATGTTATTAATGTTTTTTAAAAAAAGCTCAGGAGCCAGCACAAATGGAAGGAAACAACTAGAAGAATCGTAAATTCATCATCCTGCAAGCTTAATTTATAACACTGAGAAGGCATTCAATAAAAGATGGAAGTTATTGATGAACTTCTTGGTTTTTTGATAAATAAGGGGATCATTTTTCTGACAAATACCATAATGAATGAAACAGAGAGCAAAAGTTCCATCCTTACAAGTGTTTACGGTTCCTGATTGACAAACTTTCCTCAATTGACAGTCTGTAAACATAATCTAATCTAATGCACCGAACAATTCCATTTTATTTCTTTTCCTTGTCCTAGATGAAATTTTTTATTTTCCTTAATTTATTTAATCCGTTGAGGTTCGAGGAACCTTTACATATAACAACGCATATCTTTCTATACAAAAAAAAAAAATGCGAAACTTCTTCTTTAATAGTATAAGCTTCAACAAACTCTTGAAAGGCAATGGAAAAGGTTGATGTAATGACCTTTCCTACCATCTTCCTTGCCCAAAAATATCAAGAACACTACAGCCAGCATAAAAACATTTGATTGCAATTTTCCTAGCAACCAAGTCACACAGTTTAGACAAGACCAAAATAAACAACAAAATGCAAACACCATTAAATCTATAAGCAAAGACACCTCATATATGGTTAATACCTATATCACCCAGATACTCAAGTAGACACATGCTTGATCATTCAAATGGACGTGGCTCTACGTTGTTCCAAATACCGAGACATTGAATTTGGGTAGTAATGTTACATAACATCATCATTTAAATATTAAGGAATGGCTTACTATGATCACTTAGGTATATTTACTAATCAGGAACAATTTCGTAATAATAGAAGCATGAGACAGAACCTATGTCACACATAACTACATAGAAGATCTCAAAGTAGGTAAACTATAGAATGCATTTTGTAGAAATATAATGAACTCCTCAACTCTCTTATGAGGGTTTGGACTCATATATATAGGATTAAGAATGTTACATTTACATATAGGTCCACACTTATTTAGATATTACGTAAGAAGAACATTAATATCTTCACACCCTCCCTCAAGCTGGAGCATAGATGTCAATCATGTCAAGCTTGTTACAAAGAAAACGAACATGGGGGCCTAAAAGAGACTTCGTAAAGATATCTACTATCTGATCTACGGTCTTTACATGGTGAAATATTATCACCCTCCTTTTGATATTCATAACAGAAGAAATGGACGTCGATCTCAATACTTTTCGTCCTTTCATGGAGTACATGATTGGTAGCAATGTGGACGGCTGACTAGTTATTACATCACATATCTGCTGTTTTTCGGTTCTGCTTCTTCCAGTTCCTTTAGAAGATGTTGCAAATATAACACATCTGCTGTGTCGTGAACAATAGCTCGGTATTCCGCTTCAGAACTTGATCGTGAGACCACATATTGTTTCTTGATCTTGCACGATACTAAATTTCAGCCAATGAATACTGAATAGTCGGATGTAGCTTGTTGATCTGGAAGACTAGCACCCAGTCGGCACCTGTAAAATACTCAAGACGAGTATGTCTTTAATTTTCCATACGAATTTCTTTTTCCAAATTTTGAGCTAGATAGAGCAGGATCCTGAGAACTGTCTGCCAATGCGAAACTCGTGGAAAAGTCATAAACCTACTTACTACACTTACAACAAAGAAAATGTCCGAACTAGTCATAACCGCCAAGTAATTGAGTTTGCCGACTAGCCAACGATACTGATCAGGATTGGTCATCAATATCCCCTCATCATGAAGTAAATTTACTCCTGGATCCATGTGTGAAATTGTTTCCTTAGTTTGCATCATTCCTACTTCAGTTAGTATATCAAGAACATACTTTCTATGAGATAGTACAATGTCTTGCTCGTCCCGTGTGACTTCGATACCCAAAAAGTACTTCAATACTCCCATATCTTTGGTCTGAAATTGTTCGTCCAGAAATTGACTATCATCCACCATAATTACAATGTCATCAATATAGACCCCAAGTAGTATCCGTCCGGCTGATGTCCGTCGGCAAAATACTGATTGATCTTTCATCGATTGGCACATACCAAACAGATTAACTACATGCAAAAATCGATCAAACAAAGCACGAGGTGATGTTTGAGACTATAGAATATCTTTCGCAGATGACATATTTTACCCTCCCTTATAATGAATCCAGGAGGTTTCATCACATACACTTCCTCGCCAAGATTCCTATGGAAAAAAGCATTCTTTACATCCAACTGAAGTAAGAACCAATCATGTCGGATGGCTAACAACATGAGCAATCGTACAGAGGGTATATTGACAACCGGAGAGAAAGTCTCAAAATAATTCACGTCGTATGTCTGCGAATATCCTTTTGCCACAAGACGAGCTTTCAAATGATCAGGAGTGTCATCCAATTTAACCTTGATTGTAAATATCCATTTGCAACCTACTGCCTTCTTTCCATATGGCAAATCCACCAAGTTCCATATATGGTTGTCTCGAAGCGCTCATATCTCCTCTTACATAGCGGCGCGTCAATCAGGATATTTGAGTCCCTCCTCAACAGATTATGGGAGTTGAATCCCACCAATATTAGCCATAAAAGGCTGAGTGTAACTCGCGAGCCCTAGTTGTCAACATACAAAAGATGCTTAGGATAGTCGCGGCATGCACGATGGAAGCAAGTTGGTATATCAGGTGGTGGTAAATCTGTAGAGCTGGAAGAGGACTCCGATGACGACATTGGCTCTATGGTTTTGGCTGTCACGTCCCAATTCTAGAATCGATAGTCGTCCCCCGGGTGTGATATCGTACGAGCCTAAGTTGAGCTCGTACAAGGCAGGATCATAAAGTTATCCGAAACACAACAACAATAGAGTAAGCAGAGAAATTGAACAGTTGCACAGAAGAAAATTTTAATTTATTGATATGAACATCATTTACAAGAATTGAGTACAAGGGTTGCCGCGCGAGCTTACAAACTGACTCAAATGAGATAATCGTTCCATACTTTACATCCTTTATACAAAAAGATCGTATACACATGTTATCTAAGCTATTCCACTGTACTTAGAGCGGGGTCTTCAAAAGTGATATCAGCCTTCGCACACAGCAAGGCTTCAAAATGTTCACGTGCCGCCTTCAGTTACTCGGCTCGCCTTCCTGGTTCGCAACACTTGTAGAGATAAGGGTCAGTATATTGTCGTGTACTGGTGCATGACTAATTAAATCTCATGATCTCATTTGTTGCAGAAGTTATGTGAAGCATGCAATATATTTAGTGATCTTTCTAGACATCATAGTCAATTTCATATAAACATTTGATAGGACATAACAGAACAAACTACTTTACAATTTACCCACGACAGAGTCTGCCGCTGCAATATAAAACTTATCATGTTCTTTCATGTCAATCAGATATTGTTAACTAAAACATATTTATATGTAAAGGTTAATGGCAATGCAAGTCATCCTGGACTAATAGCTTGGTTTAGACGACGATCCTTTCAACGCGGGTAGCAAGCCCTGCTAAAAGTCCCGAATAACCTGTGCTAGTATCCAGCACAATTATCTTGTTTCCTCTTAGATCGATTCGGTCCCGTGACCCTGGGTTGCCGTTTGCGGAAACTAAAATCTTGTGCACAAGTTGTCCATGACCGTGCGAGACTAAACTCGTTACTCAAGCATGGTCTACAAATTGATAAGAAACTTAACCATTTTTAGTATGTTCCGCATTATCGTTGCAACATTTATTCATTGTTTTACTCTTTGCTTAACACAATTCTATAGCATGCCTAACATAAATAAGCTTTCAACGGTTCTATGGTTTACAGTTTTATAACAGACATATCATAAGTAAGCGTGTGACAGAGTTACGATTTGCATTTCGATGAAAACAAGCATTGCATGTTGTGTTTTAGCATATACATTTAGCATACCGTGTTATCTGTATCGTTGATTGATTGGAGAGCAAGAGGGTCAATGGGAGAAAGATCAAGCCACTCACCGTTGATTAAATATGACGAGAGAAAGAGATCTTCTACACTATGCGTCGCCTACGCGACCACCTGCAATCGTATAAGCAAAGGATCAATACTTTTTCATTTCTCTCAGAATTCGATACGAAGTGCGAAGTTCAAGAAACACAAGCAATAAAATCCATCAAAAATATTCTCGAAAATGCATTCATAAAACCAACACGAAAAGAGCAAATGCGACAACGAAAACGGCAAGGAAACCCAGCAGCGGAAAGATTCCTCTGCGACTCGGCCGCAGAGTCCTTCCTTGAGACGCTATCCGCTGAATATGGGACCTGATTCCGAAGAACCCAATCCATAACGAAGAAAGGATCTTGATTCAATCTGTTCCGATCAATCGATACCAACAATATTTTTTAACCGCTCTTCCCGCGAACAAGGAACCGAACACGATGTTGGGATAGGGCACTACATTATAATAAATTAAGAAAAAGTTTCGTTCTCGAAACTAAAGAATGAAATCTACCGCTAAGAAAACAATGAAGGAAACTTTTCCTTCATCTCGAACTCATGTTTCCAGGTCGACTCCTCAACCGAATGATTCTTCCAGAGTACGCGAACGAGAGGGATCGCACGATTCTTAAGCAATTTATCCTTGTGTTCCAAGATTTGAACAGGTTCGTCTACGCATGACAAGTCCGTCTTTAGATTCAGCTGACCAAAATCTACAACATGGTTTGGATCGTGCACGTGCTTCGCAGCTGCGAGACATGGAAGATGTCGTGCACACCCGGCAGTGGTGGCGACAAATGCAATTTGATAAGCCACCATAAACTTTCAAATTTTGCAACTTGCTGCCATGAACTTACAAGATTGTAAGCTAATATCATGAACTATCGCTTATTTTGCAAATAAATAGCATGAATTATTGCTTACTTTGCAAGTTAATGTCATGAAGTATCGTCGGTTCATGGTATTAACTTGAAAAATAAGAAATAGTTCATGGTATTAACTTGCAACGAAAATAATAGTTCATGGTATTTAGTTGCAAACTTGAAAGTTCATGGTAGCAAGTTGCACAAATGTGAATGTTCATGATATTTAGATGCAAGTTAGCCCTTGAGTATTACAGCTAAGGTTTCTCCGTATAGTATCACATGGAAGGTATAGAAAGAAAATGTTGAGTTCAAACTGTAAGATAGGAACTGGAAAGTACTTACCCTAACATCTGATAGCATTTTCTCTCTATGATCATCACAGATTAGGTTAGAGTAGGTAATCTCAAAATACCCCATGCTGTATATTCATACTGAAATTAGGCAAACAGGAAAAAGAAAGATGAAGTTAATTCATATATAAGCCTCATAGCTACAAAATTATTAAGAGTAGAGTCCTGCAGCAGCTTCCACTGCAAGGTGCTTCAAACGGAATTTAAGAGGAAATCCAAAGCAATTATATCTAACTGCACATGAAATACTTCCAATCAGAAACTGCTATTTCAAAAATGTCTCACAATTGTGATATGCAACTCAAACACTCATGCAAGCAAATATTTTTTTTTTGCAAGCAAATTAACACACACAATCCCTCATGTATGACTAATTTATGCTACAATTGCTTCAACAATTAGGCATTTCTTACTATTTACTGGAATCAGCAAATGCTCATACAAACTACATAACTTTTCTCTTATTTGGTTTCAATTTAGAAACGCCTGAGAAAGAAAACATTCAGCAGTAACCTACAATAGCTCAAGATAAGCAATTAAGCAGTATATTCATACTTAGGGTACAAAAGATGTGAAGGTATATAAACAGAATAATAAAAGCAAGGAAGTTGCTTGTTAGAATTTGCTTTCTGTCATGTAGTCTTCATAGACTTTCAGTTACCATGTAATGAAAGATCAGCGAGATCTCTCTTTCGCTTTGAAAGTAGACTTTAAGACAAAACCTTTCCCTAATTTACAAAGAAACAGTACACATCTTGAATAGTTATATAATTTCGAGTGTTACCAACAAGCACAAACATTAAGATAAATTGTAAATAAAAGGAAGAGGAAGTTATTGACGTCTAGAAGACTTGGCAAGCCTCGTTTCAAAGAGGCTGGGTTAGGTCATGAAGGGATAAAAGAAACTCCCGCCTCGAACCTTCCCTCAAACCGCCACGTTTATATCTAGTCGGGATATGGTGCGATACACGCGGGAAGTTGGAATTAAATAGGGTATAAGGTAGTCAACATGATGGTTGAAGATGTGGATCATATCCATTTGCGACCCATTCCGTACCCACTCTCGAAACCTAGCTGGATGAATAGTATCATAGTACGTGAAATTGACAGCGTGATTTTTTAAGCAAAGCAATGAGCTTTAAAGGTTTATTGCAAGTTTAAAAAGTTTATACCAACCTTTTCTCCCCCCCAAAAAAAAAAAATCCTAGCACAACATTCAAAACAAGCTAAAGAGTGAACTCCGCAACAATGATAGGTCTGTTCAACTCTTGTCACTGGGAACGGAGATAAAGAAAAGGGATGCAAATGGAGTCGGATCTAGTGGAGCTCCTATCCGCCATATCCGACTGGGATGGAGTTGGAGGCAAAGACGTAACTGACTCCGCCAACTTCGACTCTGCCAATACCACCACCTTATTCATTCTATACACCTTATATATAAAGTGCTTATAATTAACTATTTGATTTTTGTACTAATTTGGACTTATGTTGTACGGATACGGCAAAACAGTATTTGTACCTGTCTCCGTATTTATTCTATACAAGTAACCACTTTGTTACTTTTGTACATATTTGAAAATGTCTTCATCCCATATTCCTATCGTACATACGCGTGACCGTGTTCGAACAACATCGATATGGAAAATAGATGTGAACAATCTCCTTCGCATTTTTTCATAATTGGACTAAACATTCTCATATGTTCAGCTGGAGTTGGAGACGGATGTGGAGGTGGAGTTAGAGGGGGGCGCACTAACTTTCATTTGGAGGTGGACGGAAATATTTCTCCGAGTTGGAGTCGGAGTCAAAAAAAATTGGTGGAGGCGGAGGGTTCAACCTTCGACCAAAATGTTACTTGCTTGTATCCTTACATAACATGGCGGATCTAGGGGGAGCATTATTCAGTTTTGGACCGAAAATCGAACAAAACCGAATCAAACCGAACCAAATAAGATAAAATAAGATATTCGGTTCGGTTTGAATAAAATTCGATTCGGATTCGGTTTTGGGTTTCAGTCCAAAACAAAAAACCGAATAAGACTTGTACGATTATGTCAATACCCTCAATTCTATGCATATGTTGTTATTAAAATGTATATATTTGATAGCAACAATTTTATTTATGTGTTTTGAAACCAAACTTCGATAATTTAACAACTAGTCTAACTTTTGACGCAAATATGTGTATAAAAATTGTTATTTTTAATATCATTTAACCATGATTTCAACTTTGGACCTTACCCATTATACAATAGGAATAGTCCAACCGAACAAACAGAATCGTTATTCGGTTGGCTTCGGTTTCGGTTTTGGCTAATTTCGGTCCGGTTTTAGTTTTGGATTTTTAGAATTTCAGTTTATTCAGTTTTGACTACTTCGGTTCGGTTGAAACAGAATAGACCGAACGCTCAACCCTAGGCGGACCAGTTGCAAAGGAGTGGGGGCTCAAGCCCCCACTGGATTTTTGGGTTATATTTATATTTGGCCTCAGGATAAGTCAGCCGGTAATGTGAAGAGTATATTTTAGTTGGTTTCGAGTTAGAATCCTCTCATAAAACATTTGAAGAAAGTGAATTTTAAACAAACAACATAATATGCAAAACCCTAGCTCGCATAAACAAGCAATTCTCAAATGTAACCCACAAAACCCTAAATTCACGGACCTCTGAGACCTGGAAAGCCGAGTTTGATCCCTCCCTCCTGGTCCTCCGGCCTCGCTGCCAGCCACAAGATCGTAGCTCCTCAGCACGCTCTTCGCGTTGAACTCAGATCCCACACTGCAACAATCGACCGCAACCGTCACGCGTACTGCCGGAAAGGAGACGACTTCGAGACCCCGACTAGGCCGCAGGGGGAGGAGGCCGACGAGAGGAGCGATGGAGCGGCCTCGACGAGGGAGCCGAGCTGGAAGTGGGGGAGAAGCCAATGTCCGGCGAATTTTTTTTCAGGGATTCGTTCTTGGATCCGCCATTGCTGTCGAGTTCGAGGAAGCGGAGGTTTAGAGGAGCGACGATGAGCTCGGGAATGATGGAAAGATTATATAGGCATGGATCCGATAGCCCGCTAACAGACCCGAAACCGTCGCTATGATGAATTTGGATCCGATAATATAGTATTGGGTGTGGGTTTGTCTATTTTTCCAACCGGACTACAACCAAATGTGTAAAATATTCTTCAAATTTTATATCTATAATATAAAGCACAAAGGACTAAATTGACTCTCTCTATAAGAGAGGAGGAGGTCCCATGTTGGGTGCGGAGCGGTTGTTCCAACGGCACCCTCGCATCTAGTTCCTCTTGTATCGCCCCTCCCTCCGCCGCCTCCGCTCCATCCTCGTCCACGCCGTCGTCGCCGGCCTCTTCCGCAACCCCTTCATCGCAAGCAGCCTCCTCCACCGTGCCGTCGACGTCGACCCTTCCTTCGCCGCCTCCCTCTTCTCCGCCATGACCAACCCCAACCCCTTCTCCTTCAACACCGCCATCGCCATCTCTGCCGACCCACTCTCCATCTACTCCCAAATTCTTCGCCGCCGCGTCCCTCCCGACTCCCACACCTTCTCTTCCTTGCTCAACACCGTCGCCGCCGCCGCCGCCAGGTCGCTCCACGCACACGCCCTCCTCCTCGGATTTCGGTCCGACCCCTTCGTGCAGACCGTCCTGCTCACCGCCTACTCCCGACGCGGCTCCGCCGACCACGCCCTGCGGGTGTTCGACGGAATGCCGCACAGGGACGTCGTCTCTTGGACCGCCGCCGTCTCGGGCCTCGCCGCCCTCGGATGCCCCACGACGACCCTGCGCGTCTTCGCCTCCATGAGGCCCCACGCCGCCCCGAATGCCGCCACCGTGGTCTTTGCCGTGTCCACCTCCGCCAGGCTCGGGTCCCTGGCGCTAGCCCGGTGCCTGCACGCCTACGTCGAGAAGGCCAGGTTTGGAGGCCGCGTCTCCGTCCGGAACTCCCTGGCGCTGGCCCGGTGCCTGCACGCCTACGTCGAGAAGGCCGGGTTCGTGTCCGTGCCATTATGGCACGGGTTATCCACTAGTACACTATAACATAGGGTGAGTGTCGTTGAATACAGTGTATTACTTCAAGAAATAGTACGTTGTAAAATATATGGTGCATGAATTACACTCTCAGATATCTAATGGATTATAATTGACACAGCACATTGTGGATGTATATATATATCATACAACCCATTTACAACCATCTATGTTACATTACATTTACAATCACCTACATGACAGTTATCACTTTGGGTCCCCTCTCTCTAGGTAGGATAGAGGAGAGAGGGGAGCTAATTCTCAACCATCATGTAAGCGGTTGTAAATGGATTGTAATCCATTTGATTGTATTCATAGCATTTTTGTCAAACAATAATGTTAGGTTTACAACCAAATATGATTGTAACATTTTACAACAGCTAAGTAGCGGTTTTGCAAAGGGTTACAACCATATTTGGTTGTAATCCTAGCACTATCCAGGGAGTCAATTGGCAACTGTCACATAGGTGATTATAAAAAAGTTGTAAGCCTCTTTGTTGTAATCCTAGAATTATGAATTTATATATACACGCAGTCTATTATGCTTATCATGTGCATATACATTGTAGGAAGATCAGTATATATTGTACGAATATATACTCATGTATATATATATATATATATATATATATATATATATATATATATATATATATATATATATATATATATTGAAGCAATGGGTACTTGTGGCGAACTCGCCTCCACTGAGGCTCGAACTCCCGACCACTTGGGCCGCATGCATCTCTCTTAACCACTAGGCTAAAGGTCATTTGATATATATATATATATATATATATATATATATATATATATATATATATATATATATATATATATATATATATATATATATATATTATATATTGTACGAATATTAAAAAAAAAAACATGTAGATTGTAATACTTATAATACATACCTCAAGTAAAATAAGAGTAAAGAAATTTATGGATTTCAAATTGTACCACAATTTCTTTACATGAAAAAAAAATCATAAACTGTACTGTCTCATGAAATCAACTGTGAATCCTGACCAATTAGACACTGGCCCCCAACAACATTTCAGTTCAATATATATTGGTCCATATATATTGGAATATTTTTTCAAATATAATTTAAATATTAGCAAAACTTCATTTGAAAAAAAAAATTGTTGCAAAAAATTTATAAGTATAATTTCAAGTATACTCTTGGTCGGTCTAGAAGCACCTTGAGATTAGTCATTACTTCTTTTAATGGCCCATATATATTGGTCCATATTTCACTTGTAATTTATTCATCAGTTCATCATCCATCTCTTCCAATTTACTTGTAATTTTATTTTGAATACTTACATCTTATTAAAACTATTATGCATCAAAAATATTTAATTTTCTTATATATTTTACGTTTTGATGCAATTAATTTGTAATTTTATCTTAAGCAGTTACAGATGCCCCTTTTTCTTTTAATTCGCACACAGCCTCCAAAATATCATTACCAGAGCCCTGCATTGTTCCTGCATTGTTTGTTTCGCGGAATGGAAGGGAAAGGAAATCAATTCTTTGTCATTTCTTTTCCTTTGGAAAATTATAATTATATTGATTTTTCTTTCCGATGTTTGAAAATGCCTAAAAATTTGGAAAGGAAAGTGAATACTTCAATGTGAAAAAGTAATTTCTTACTTGGATGGATAGAATCACTTTCTTCCCTAATTTTTCTTCCATTGGAAATCACTTTTCTTTCCTCCTCAATTCCTTTGGCACCCAAACATTAGAAAATAATCACTTTTGTTTTTCCAACCCGATGATTCCGCGAACCAAACGAGGCCTAAGGGTCTGCTTGGTAACGGTATTTTCACTGATTCTGGGATATTTTTGAACCGACCGTTTATGAAAACTCCTGCTTGTTAATTTTTTTGGGACACTGGTTTTGGTCGTCTCAAACCCCCCCCCCCCCCCCCAACCGGTATAATGTAATTTTTTGTGGCTTTATAAACACCCCAAATATGTAGATTTTGAACGACTTTATTATTTTATTCCATTTATATCCTCACAAAAAATATATAATGATAACTACTGATACTCTTCCCTATTTAATTTTATTCGTGTAAAAAACTTTCAGAATCGCCCGTTAGTGAATTACCAAACATGTATTGGACTGGTTTAAAAGTCGCTACTTAAAAACCATCCAAATCGGACCCCTCTAACCGCTCATAACAAGTACTCTAAAAATATCTCATAACCGCTACCCCTATAATTGCCAAGCATACCCTTAAAAAAATAGTATTACATCTCATGAGAGCATCTCCAACCCTATTGTCTTGTTAAGTGTTATGAATCTTAGGTGGCTCCTATGTGGCATGAGCCACAAGACAATGTCTTGTTTATGTGGCAAAACTACATCTCAAAAGACAATGAGATAAAAAAAAAAACTCTCTCCAATGCATAAGTATTGAGGAGACAATAAAAAGTATTTTTTCCAACTTCCAAGACAACTACTCCACTTCAACTTTTTTATAAATATTTCTATTCATAATTGATGATGTGGAGATAAAGTCATTGTGAAGTGCATTGTCTAGATCTAGACAACCAACTTCACATTCTTCTTGCCATGTCATTGTTATGTCAACTTCATGTTTTATTCTACATTTGTATTGGAGAAGAATTTTTGGAATGAAAGTTTGTCATTCGTGGCAACAATTTTTTCTAAACTCACAATAGGGTTGGAGATGCTCTGAGTATCGACTATAGATAGTATGGATGTGTATTCCAAACTGAAATTACACAATACAAACCCCACGAACCTCAAGCCTTTGACATCACCATAGAACTTCTTAGGATCAATCATCCAACACTTCTGTGCTGGTTGCCAAAATATACAGAGTCCCCTGCCAGTTGCCATCACGAGAAAAGGAAGCCCAGTAGAAATCCAGAGACGAGGATCAAGGGAGGGAAGAAGCTGCGAGTAACGCGGCCTGTGCTTGCATCGTCCGTAGGATCTGGGGCCGCGGCGGGGCAAGCAAGTCCTTCCTTGCCTTCCCTGCACTCGCTGGCGAAGAGACCTTCAGGATAGTTCCCTTTGAGGCCTATATAGGTGAACATGGTAGAAGCACAGTCGTTGGTGCCATCGTCGATCTCGTCTGCGTAAGGGCATGCAAACTCCTTGAAAGCTGGGCAACACATGCCGACGGGGTAATCGGGGCCCTTGCACTTGCTCGTGATGATGGTGTAATTTGCGTGCTCGAAATCTACAGTGCAGCCTGCAGGAGAGGAGAAACACGGCTTGTCAAGCTAATAAGCAAAAAAAAAAAAAAAAAAAACGAGGGTTTTAATAATTCAACTTCTATACAAGTGTTGTGGTGTTTCATAATGATATATATGTTCTTAATTCCTGTTATGACGTTATATTTATGTATTAGAGATACTAGAATACTTTAGTCCCACATCGGTTAGGAGGAAGGTTCCCTCCCTACCTGATCACTTGTGTATCCAATTGTATTCTTCGAATCACTGTTTGCAACACTGTTCTTTCATAATGATATAAGAAGTTCTCAACTGAACTAAATGTCCCTAGAAATGCCCCCCCCCCCCCCCCCCCCCCCCTTTTTCTAATAAGTAAACGTGACGTATCTGCTATAATATAATATAATCAAGAAACTCCCATGTTTCCATAATCTCAATCCTCATCCGTCACTGTACACATATCAAAGGACAAACAATGAAACTAGAATCTCTCATTTACAAATTAATACACGTAAAAAGTGTTTGGGTGAATCGTAGCAAAACTTATCTACCCAAGTTCTAAGAGATTCACAATCCATTTAGAACTGCAATCAAACAATTCTGTAATGTTGTGCAATCAATAGGGCAGCAACTTTTGATCTATAACTTTTGTAATTTCTATCATCATCTGTGTTCTCTCCAACTACAGAGCTTCTCATAAGCTGTAGCACCTTGATCATTCTATATTTGCAAGATTTAAAAGAGTAATTATAGCACACATGGAAACTAATTCACATATAAATGAGCAGTTAAAAAAATAGAAAACTGTGCATGAACTTAGTTATGGGAGAGTCTAGTCGCTATCCTGTAAAAAAAAAAATTTGAAGCTTTCCTGGAAACCAAATTAATCACATCTATATGAGCAGTTAAAGAATCTAATGTCTGTTTCTTGTGAAAGTTTCTTTGACGAGTTATCTTCTCAAGATTATGCAATTGCACAACAATTAAAGAGAAATTGACAAACAAGCTTTAATTAGGCTATATTCATGTATAGCTTGAAACCCTAAACGTTCATGAAAACTTTTTTCTGCTTACATAAAATGTGATAAATTTGAGAAGGCTAATTTGCACTTAAAATACCTTCAACTCACACCAATTTGCACATAAATATGCCATTCAAGTATCATGTGCAGTTAAATACCTTGAACTTTTTTTCCAACAACTTAATTCCGTAAAACCTCTTACATAAAGCTGGAAAACAACCTTGTCCTTGTGCTAAAAAAGTGTTTCTTTTCAGACATAAGATGGAGGCTGATTTCGATATTGTCAGTCAAAATGAAGGGTTTGGCAGAGAGAGTTGACATTTATGGTACTTAGAAAGATAAGAATACAACATGAGGGTTTCCTAATAACTCTGTGTAGAGAATAATAGTTGTATATTTTATTGATTGGCTACTCCACTACTTATAGGGAGTCTAGCTCCTCTTCATATTACATTTTCCAATGTGGGACTAAATCCCTTATTAGTTCTCAACACTCCCCCTCAAGATGGGCGATAGATATTAATCATTCCCATCTTGTTACATAGCTTCGACAGACTTAATGAACTAAGACCCTTAGTCAGACAGTCTGCCACTTGTTCTTCTGAGCGAACATGATCAATCTTCAGTATCCCTTGTTCCAGCTTCTCTTTGATGAAGAATCGATCGATCTCGATGTGCTTCGTTCTGTCGTGCTGAACTGGATTGTTAGCTATACTTATTGCAGCTTGACTATCGCTCAGAAGACGTAACGGTGCTCCCTTGTCCAGCTTCAACTCTGTCAGCAACGCTTTCACCCACAGCAACTCCGACACTCCTAAAGCCATTGCTCTGTATTCTGCTTCAGCTGTAGACCGTGCTACCACAGACTGTTTCTTGCTTCTCCATGAGACCAAGTTTCATCCTACAAAGACACAATATTCCGTGGTAGACCTTCTATCGTCTATGCAGCTCGCCCAGTCTGCATCGCAGTATCCATCAACTTCTATACATCCATTCTTCTTGAACCATAGCCCTTTTCCCGGCGTCCCTTTCAGATATCTCAAGATCTGAAATACTGCATCCATATGACCCGTTCTTGGATCATGCATGTAGCGACTTACAACACTCACCGCAAATGAGATATCAGGGCGAGTGTGCCCCAGATAAATCAATCTCCCTACAAGTCGTTGATATCTTTCATGATCAACTGGCTCTCCTGCTTCTGCTCCTAACTTGCACTTCTGGTCAATTGGAGTAACTGCTGCTTTGCATCCCAGCATCCCTGTCTCCTTCAGCAGATCTAGTGCGTATTTTCTCTGTGAGAGAATAATTTCTTGTTCGCCTTCACACACCTCGTTACCTAGAAAGTACCTCATCGCTCCTAAATCTTTCACCTCAAACTCCTTCGCGAGTTTTGACTTCAGCTTAGCGATCTCGACTTCATCATTACCTGTGATTACTATATCATCCACGTATACAGCAAGTATAGTGATGTGGCCTCCTGCATGCTGAAGAAAGACCGTATGATCTGCATTTGCTTGATGGTATCCCATGCCTGTAACAGCCTTTCTGAATCTGTCAAACCAGGCTCGAGGAGATTGCTTGAGTCCATATAGCAACTTCTTCAGTTTGCACACTTTTCCATGCGATGTCCCTCCGTCTGATTCTGTAGCGTAGCACCCTGGCGGGAGTTCCATGTACACTTCTTCTTGTAGGTCCCCATGGAGAAAGGCATTCTTCACATCTAACTGGTATAGCTTTCACCCATAGTTTGCTGCAATGGAGATCAGAGTTCTTACGGTGCTCATTTTTGCTACTGGAGCAAACGTCTCATCATAGTCGATGCCATATGATTGTGTGTATCCTTTTGCAACCAACCTTGCCTTGTATCGTTCCACTTTTCCTTCTGACGTCTCCTTTACTGTGTACACCCATTTGCATCCCACAGTTTTCTTCCCTTTGGGTAGTGGAACCAGCTCCCACGTCTTATTTTTCTCCAGTGCCCCAAGTTCTTCCATCATTGCAGCTTTCCACCTTGGATCTTTCTTTGCTTCCTGCCAACTTTTGGGCAACGAAGTAGAGTCTAATGATGCAATGAATGCTCGATAATTCGAATAAATGTTAGAATAAGACAGGTAGTTGGCAATATCATGTTCATAATCATCAAAACGACTAGGAGCCTTACCCGCATTGATGCGAGAAGATCTCCTTAAGGGAGCAATAGGTGGTGGAGAGATCATACCATCAGAGTCAGAGAGATCCGCATCAGAATCAGATTGATTCAGTGCGGGGGCAACATCTTCAAGAGTTGGAGCAGGAGTAGACGAGGGACTTGGTACAGTAGGCACGGGGCACGGTACAGGCACAGTACTAGACTTCTGCTGTCTCCTTCTGTAGACTTGAAGCTCCTTTTCCATTGTCTGCTGCTCCCCCTGTTTAACATATGTATCTTCTTCATCTTCTGTATCGGATTCACTGCTTTCTCTCCCTTTCGTCCAGTTTTCCTCGCCCCCTTTCGTCCAGTTTTCTACGACAGGACATGGGACCGATCCGACCACCACAGATGGACTTATTTTCTCCCCCTCACATCTAACACCCACTGTGTTAGGTGTGTCACCAAACGCTGAACCGTCATCCGAACCATAATATGGTTCCACTTCTCTGAATGTAACGTCCATGCTTACAAACATCTTCCGCTCAACGGGGCTCCAACATGTGTATCCCTTCTGAGTTGTCGTGTACCCGACAAAGACACATTTAACCGCCCTAGGATCCAGTTTGTCAACTCCTGGCCTATTATCTTGGACAAAACATACACACCCAAATACTTTCGGTGGAACAGTGTACGTGGTTGCACCAGTAAGCATCTCCAACGATATCTTCCAGTCCAATACCTGAGATGGTATTCTGTTGATGAGATAAGAGGCCGTTAACACCGCCTGCCCCCATAAGTGTTTCGGGACATTCATAGCCAGCATCATCGTCCGTGCGACCTCCAGCAGGTGTCTGTTCTTCCGTTCGGCCACACCATTTTGTGCCGGTGTATAGGCACATGAAGTTTGGTGTAGTATTCCATGAGTGGATAAATACTCAGCAACCGTCTTATTTGTATACTCCGTCCCATTGTCAGACCGTAAGCACTTAATTTTAGTGCCATATTGTGTTTCAACCCGGCGATGAAAGTCTCGAAACGTCTCAAAGACGTCACTTTTATTTTTCATAAGGTAGACCCATGTCACGCGAGTATAACAATCAATAAAAGTGACGAACCATCGAAAACCGTTAATACCGGTTGTAGGACAAGGGCCCCATACGTCCGAATGTATCATATCAAATGCAGCTGAACTTCTACTTCCTGAACTCACATACGTGCTTCTGGTATGTTTACCCAACTCACATGCATTACAAAATAACTTCTCTTTATTAGCCCATTGGTATAAGGACGGATACATTCGACTAAGAATTTTAAAAGAAGAATGACCAACACGCTGATGGTGGAGGAGCAATTCGTCTTGTACACTGCGTCGTGAATCTGTCGGCGGTGTGTCAGCTACCAGAGATGTCAATACTTTGTCCAGTCCTGTCCAAGTACCACAGTCCCTTATGCCATGTGTCAGTCCCTAGTCGTCGTCCTGTCCCCTTCTCCTGAAAAGTCACCTTAGGAATGTCAAAGGAGACAGTACAATTAAGATCAAGAATAATGGCACTAATAGAAAGAAGATTGACAGGAAAAGACGGAGCATGTAAGACATTGGTGAGAGTGAGAGAGGGGGTGCATGCGACAGTGCCTTTACCCATGACAGGGCTGGAGTTACCATCAGCAGTCTGAATGCTCTCCGGCGTCGGTAGGTGAGCATAGTCCTGGAACTCACCGCAGAAACCCGTGACATGGCGAGATGCCCCAGAGTCCATAATCCAACCTGGTTGGTGGACAGCTGCTGCAAGAGCGCGATCAGGAATACCTGTGCTGGTTTGGGCAAAGCAAGTGAGGTGATCCCCCGAGGGAGATGATGCCCCATGATCGCCGTCCGAACCCAGCTTCGTGCTGCGTAACCTCGCGAGGAACTCCTTCTCAAGAAGGGTTAATTCAGCCAGATTTTTTTTCTTCCCCTTCCTCCGCCAGATTAGCTTTGTGTCCTCCAGAATAATTTCTTCTTCTACCAGCATAACCGTCTCTACCACCTCGACATCCTCCGCGGTCCCATCCACGATCACCCGACTGACTTTGCAGGAGTTTTGGACAAAATCTGATGTAATGTCCCGAGTCACCACAGTTGTGGCAAACACCGGCCACAGAGGGAGGCTGATTGAAGGCGGCAAGGGCAGATTTGTCAACAACGGCCGGCTTCTCCTGGAAATAGCCCTTGTTGGGCATCAACTTCAATCGAGCCTCTTTCTGTGCCATGGCAGCTATGGCGTCATCTAAGGTTGGAAGCATGGGCTGTGCTAGGTGTACATTCCGTCTATGCTCAAACACAGGGTTAAGACCCTTCAAGAACTTCATCATCCGTTGTCGCGAAATATAATCCAAGAACTTTTGGAAATGTTTCGCAAATGCCGGTTCAACTTGTGCATCGTCCATCCCAAGAGGATCATAGTGATCCAGATCAGACCAGTACTTCTTCAACAGTGCTGCATACTCAGAGATGGTACGGTCGTCCTGGGCCACCCTATCAAGTTCATCCTGCAGTTGGAAGACCCGCATAGAATTGCCAAAGCCTGAGTACATATCCTTCAAAGTCCGCCATATGTCAGCGGCAGCCTCCATCGCCTCTACATTGCCCGACACTTGGTCGGTCAAGGAGGCAGTCAACCATCCAGCCACAACATTGTTGACAATGTCCCAAATAGCAAACTCCTTTGAGGAGGGATCATCTGGCGCCTTGGTTTGGCCATTGACGTAGCCAACCAAGCCTCGTCCCTTCAGCGTCCGCAATGCCTGCCATGACCATTTCAAGTAGTTGGACGTTCCTTCCAACTTCGTCTCCAGCTTGTCCAGCTTCTCCATTTTGTAGGGTGACGGATCCACATCAGTATGGATCACACGTGGGGATGCTTCGATTAATCTTTTTAATAAAATATCATCAACCAAGGCCTTCATCTCTTCTGCTGTCAGTTTACCACTGATCGAATTCATGGCGTCTTCAACTGTGAATCGTCGTCGTCGTCGTCTTCGGTGGCTTCGTCGTCGGCGGCGGCTTCGTCGGCTTCGTCGTCGTCGTCTTTATGTAAAGTCTTCAACAGAGACCTTACGAATGCGCTGATAACGTATCCAACACCGACGCGCGCATGTAGACCATAATTTGCAGATCGAGAACGAAAAATAAATAAAGCATTTGTAATTCCGGAGGACGTAATCTAGGAACAGAAGGTGCAAATAAAGTATTTGACAGCCATCTGTCTTCGAATAACCGTCCACATAATCTCTCTCAAATTAGGATTTTTTTTTGCTGTGAAAAAAAGGAGGGGGGTCAGCAGCAGATTGGATCAGAAGAGAGGGGGGCGTCGGGTGGGGGGGCAGCAGCAGGGCGGCAGCAGGGGGGCGGCGGGGGGCAGGGGGGTGTCGGCAAGGCAAGGGGGCGTCGGGCGGGGCAGGTGGGGGGGTTTGTGCAGGGGGTGGGTGTCGTCGGCGGGACAGGGGGCGGGTTCGTCGGGTGGGGCAGGGGGGCGTCGGCAGGGCAAGGGGGGGACGTCGGGCGCAGCAAGGGGGGGGGGGCGTCGGGTTGGGCAAGGAAAAAAAAATTTGTGGTTATGGCTGACTGCCTCCTTGACCGACCAAGTGTCGGGCAATGTAGAGGCGATGGAGGTTGCCGCTGACATATGGCGGACTTTGAAGGATATGTACTCAGGCTCCGGCAATTCTATGCGGGTCTTCCAACTGCAGGATGAACTTGATAGGGTGGCCCAGGAGGACCGTACCATCTCTGAGACAAAATCTGCCACGCTTGGAGGTTCGTCGTCCACATCTCTGGGAGGACTGAACAATTTTATAGGAGGACTGAACTTAGACTCACAATACAAACTCGCTCGTACAAAGAAAGCCTAGGGACGAAAACCTAGGTACATCAATCTAAGTACGATTGTTTGAGCCTTCTGTCTGCGGCTGGCTTTTGTGGTATGAATAATAGTTGTATATTTTATTGATTGGCTACTCCACTACTTATAGGAAGTCTAGCTCCTCTTCATATTACATTTTCCAATGTGGGACTAAATCCCTTATTAGTTCTCAACACTCTGTAAACATTTGGAGGACCAATGTTGATCCTATATTTAGCTAGAGAAGGACAAAGCCAGTATCAATCAAATGCCAATGAGACTTGCAGCTGTAGTTAGTGAATTTCATGCCAAAAAATGATTATACCAAGTTGCCGAATGGCACTGCTTCTTAAGTTCCAATACATACATACTATCAATTCGGAGAAACTTGTTCCATGAAAGCCATACCTATATGTCAAACTCCAGCAGGGGAAAACGCACACACCGAACCCAGCCAACATAACTAGTTAAGTAGGATTGATAAAGACAACATGTGACAACCATCAAAACATAGACCATTAAAAAAGCTAATTTATAATTAAAAACCCTCAACTATCCCAATTTTGCAACTTTATCCACAAACTATTTTTATTAGCACTTTACTACCACGAACAACTGAGATTTTGCTACTTAATACCTTATCCTTAAGTCTTTTGTCACAATTAAGTGTCACGTATGCAATGTGTGTGACGAGTTTTGGACTATTTTGCCCTTGAAACTTCAATTAAAAATAGTCATTCTCATCCCCCATCCCCCCTCCCCCTTCTCTCTCTCGAGAATACCCTAGGCCTCGTTTGGTTTGCGGAAAGGAAAGGGAACCAATTCCTTGGTATTTCCTTTCCTTTGGAAAATTACAATTCTCATCGATTTTCCTTTCCGGTGTTTGGAAATGCCAAGGAAATTGGAAAGGAAAGTGAATATTTAAAGGTGGGATGGTGAATCCTTTGCTTGGATGATGGAACCATTTTCTCCCATAATTTTATTTCTATTGGGAATCACTTTCTTTTCCTCCTCAATTCCTTTGGCACCCAAACATAGGAAAGTAATGACTTTCCTTTCCCAACCTCATGATTCCACGAACCGAACGAGGCAGTCCTAACTCTGGCAATTCTCTACCACCCTCCCGTACACTCTCCACCACCACCCCTTCCAGCACATTGGAGCCGCAACTGCGCATGCATACCAGTGTTGCTACCTTGCGCATCAGCTGTGCCATGTTGTGCAGAGGGGGCGGGGGTTATCAGTATTAGGGAGTTAGGGTTAAGGTTTGAGATGTATTGGGTGAGGAAGAAGGAGAAGGGAAAAATAGACTTTTTGTCATTTTATGTTAACAACGTCGTGATAGTAAACTGCAAAAATATTTTAGGGTAAAAAAGTGCTAATAAAATTAGTTTCTGGTATGAAGTTGTAAATCTGGGAAGTTTAGCGTATTTAAATGTAAACTAGCCTTGGAAAACTTTCCACGTCCAGGCATTTTCTTCAAGAAAACCACACGACAAATGAGGCTCTGCCTCTTTTCTACTTCATTTTCTTCTGATTGCAAATGAATGCTCTAGAAAATCTAGAATAAATATTCTTGCAGTTTAACTATAGGTACCCCCGACTAGGGTTCTCGGACTTCTTCAAAGCCAAATCACTCTTGAAAATTAAGGTATTTATATGGAAATTATCCTCAGAAAACCCTCAAAGTCCCAACAGCCAGGCCTTTTATTCCAGCAAACCACACAATGAATGAGGCTCTTGCGCCTTTTCTTTTTTCATTTTTTTCTGAGTTACAAACAAATGTTGTAGAAACTATAGTCTCGAATAAATATCCATGTAATTCAATTATAGGAACCCTCAATTAGGTTTCTCGGACTTCTCCAAAGCCAACTGATTCTTGATAATAGATCCGGTATGATTTTTCTCCTCCCTATCTCCTACACCTTTAATCAAATCCATGGATGAGTAACCAAGTCAATATGATACTTGACGAGGAAAACCTCATAGAACAACACACAACAGCCTGAACTCGATATCCTTCTTAATCTTGCAATTCTCGGTGAACCAGAAAAACCAACCCAGCAAAGGGTCCATATCATGGTGGTTGACAACCTCCATTGGGAACGAGGAGGCCCTAAGTTCAATACCATAGTTTGTATATCGGCCGATACCGATACAAATTGGTATATCCCGATCCGATACCAACCGATATCAGATACTAACCGATACCGATATTGGGGATCTCTTTTCCGGTCAATTCGGCAAAGAAAATTGAACGAAAAAAGATAAATCAACAAGGACGTAAAAATAGTAAGGTTGTAAAATCATGTAAAAGAAGAAAACTTATCAATCGCATGTAAACCAATCGCAAGAGTGGCTACTATTTCCTTCAATTTCAAAACCACTAAGAAACAACATAGGCAATACTTAAAATTATGCCTAAATGTATAAAATAATTTTTTTCTAAAATGTTAATAACTTATTAATAATTATTTGTTTTCCGATACCAAAAAATCTGATACTCCGATCCGAAACCGTCGATAGTGTCGATACCGCCGATCCCGATACTCGTAGAAATGGTCCGATACTGATACCGGTACTGCGAACCTTGTTCAATACCACCAAACCATTAGTCTAACAAGCAATACGTCAAATGAAGAACATAGCTTTTGAAAGATATATAAATTGAAGCTCGGCAACGACAAAATCCTTACAATCTCATTTTCTCCTAAATATATCAAAAAAATCCTAAGTAGTGTAGTTGTGATATAATCAACGAAAGTCGCCATCCATACCTAACCAGACTGACACTCTCTCCAACACAAGGAATTTTCTCCAAGAATATGACCAAGAAAATTGAAGAGGAGAATGCAATTCCATATAGCAAAATCATATCATCTTACCTCTTCGTCTAGACTATTTTCTGTCAAGGAGAAGTTGTAGTATGCTTTCTAACTTTTAGGTTTTATGGTGATACCCTCTCTTGCTCATAGGTACTTTGGCTAGGAATGTTGGCACCATAATTGGCACCAATTTGACAGTCTGTTACTTTATGGAGTTGTCATGCTCCATAATTCATCCCCATTTTGATAACAAAGGCTCAGATGATACCGATGAAAAAAAAATGGTGTCGGACACAGCCCGAACACTCCAAGATACGCCCAAAATAGGTGCCAGTCTCCACGCAGTGTCGTGCCGTTCTATTGTTGTGTCGTATCCGTTCTATTGTTGTGTCGTATCCGTGTCCATGCAAATAAATACGGTAGGCCATGCCAAATACAATACCGTGTCCGTAGCGTGTCGTATTTGTTTCCGTGCAACATAGACGATGTATAACCAATCCGACAAGTAAACGTTTAGATTTTTATTTTTTTAAAATTTTTTTTCACTTGTCAAATCTAGTTCCAAATACGAAAATCAATATTACAGAAGGATGAAGAAATGGAGAGATCCGTACTCTTTTTGGCCTGCAACAGGTTCCGACCGATGGATCCTCGAGACTGGAGCGCACCATCTAACATAAACAAATAATAATAATAACGAAAATGAACCAAAAAAATTCAAAAAAATTAAGGAAAATATTTTTAAAAGAAATTTTTTTTTTACCGGAGATTAATGTGGAGGAAGTGGCGACACCGAGCAGAAGCGTCAAGAGGAAGGCGAAGAAACTGATCTTCGGATCCATAGCTAGGCTTTCTCTCTCTCTCTCCTCTCTCGATTCGAATGGAGGAATACTGGAAGAGAGAGAGAGAGAGAGAGAGAGAGAGAGAGAGAGAGAGAGTGTGTGTGTGTGTTTGTGCTTTAAGTCTGGTTTTGTGGTCGACAAATTAGAGAATAGTCAGGCGGGACGACGGAGATTGACTTGGGAAGTTGGACAGGTGGTTAAGATGGTCCGCATGAATAAATAATTGGAAACGCGGTTGGACTCCTGACCAATAGCCTCCAACAAATTCGGTGCCTCCAAAACGTGTCCCTAAGGTGTGTTTGGTAGGAGGAAAAAGTGGGAGGAAGGAAAATATAGAAGGAAAAAGTGAAAGAAAAAGTTCATTTTTTTTTGTTTGGTATGGAAGAAAAATAGGAAGGAAGAAAAAGTGGAAGTGGAGGGATTACTTTTCCCTTATCCCTCCTAACCTAAGGCTGTGTTTGATAGGAAGGATGGAAAAGTGGAAAGAAGGAAAAAGATAAGAATGTATTTTCCTTGCATATGGAAAGGAAAGATCATTTCCTTCCTTTGTGTTTGGTTGGAATGATGGAAAAGAGAAGATATGCATTATTCTTTGTTTGGTATGGAAAGAAAAGTGAAAGGAAAGAAAAAAAAAAAAAAAAAAAAAAGGATTTTACCAATTCTATCCTTAACTAAAACACATATTTACCATTTGATTTCATTAATAATTTTTAAATAATACAATTCACATTGGGGTACAATTGTTAATTAGTATAAGTTTTCACTTTTTCCTCCACTTTTTCTCCCACTTTTGGAGTGATTGGTTTTCTTAGGTTAGGAAGGAAAAACAATCCCTCCACTTTTTCTTCCCTTCACTTTTCCTTCCATACCAAACAATAGAAAATGAATTCTTCCCTCCACTTTTCCCTCATGCATTTTCCTTCCTCCCACTTTTCCCTCCTACCAAACACAGCCTAAGAAATCCAATCCCCCCAAAAGTGGAAGAAAAAGTGGAAGGAAAAGTAGAGGCTTGTATTAATTAACAATTATACCCCCATGAATGTATTATTTAAAAATTATTTATGAAGTCAAATGGTAATAAGTATTTTTAGTTGATGGTAGAATTGATAAATCATATATTTTTTACTTTCTTTCCTTCTACTTTTTCTTTCATACCAAACAAAGGAAAATGCATCTCTTATCTTTTCCATCCTTGCTACCAAACACAAAGGAAGGAAATGATCTTTCCTTTTGTCACGACCCGCACCCGCTTTCCGGACGCGAGCTCGTGAGCAAGCCAGCTACGTATCGAGCGGACTCCAGCCCGACTCGAGTACGTATAAGCTGTCAAGGTCATGGTATCATATCTAATCTAAACTATATCTCAATCCACATGAATCATATAAACAAGAATGAACAAGTATGAGTCATGGTTTGCAGCCCATTAGCATATTGTCCGATTAGACTCCAAAAAGATATTGAGTCTATAAAATAAGCAGAATATATCATGGCATGGAATATATAGTACGAAAGGATAATAAAGAAATATCACAAGCAAATACCTGTATCATACATCGCAATCATCTACCATCCCGCTCTGCTAACTAACTCCACGCAGTCGCTAAACCTGAAGAGATCATCAGGTCCTCAGAGGACTAGCAAGATACATAATATACAAGCCAACAGGTAACAGTACAAATATACCAATAAGTAAGGAACAATCAAAGATATCCAACGAGACAAAATGAACTAAGACACAAGATCTAAATGCAAGGATCCTAAGACACTGGCATGCCATACTAGAAATGGCTGGCTATAGACTGCAGTCAAGGCAAGTACTCACAATCTATAGTGTCTCAATCGCAGTCAAGGCAAGTACTCACAACCAAGACAGTAGTCAATCCTAGTATAAAAATCCTATAGACCGTAGTCAAGGTAAGTACTCACAATCTATAGAATGTCAAAGTCAAGTCCTACTCAAGTCATGTCAAGTCAAGTCAAGTTATAATCAAGTCGAGGAAATCGTAGTGTAGGACTAGACGACTCTATCAAGAAATACATATGAGACTAACACAGTGTAACCGATAGAAATATCATAACAGAAATGAACGAGAATGTGCAGGCAATTAGAACACATGTAAAGTAAAACTATAACAAGACGAGTGTACTAGACATGGAATAAAGCAATCACGAATGTAAGAAAAAGAACCGCAGCGAGATGATGAACATGCATATAAATTATACTGTACAAGTTGGCAAGGTATACTTGTCTGGAGGTTGCACGAAGAGCCAGCAATAAACCGTCAACCGGTAAGCCAAATAAGTCCAAAATCTACAAATGTCTCCGAAAGCTGAAATAAACATTACCAATATTTTCAGAATAGTCAAATTAGCTAGGATTGTCTATCCTTAAGTCCAATTCTGGACACAGGGACAAAACGGTAATTTCGGAGAAACGATATCCGCCATTGGACATGCTTTGCACCGAAAAGCGTGCCAGAGCCAATGGTCTCTAAAGTCGTCAAACTATATGTCTACAGGTCCAGTTTTCTGATACAAACCCAACCGTATGTCCAAAGTTGAATTCCGGCGGGCCGTGCATGTAGTGCCCCGTCCCGCAAAGTCAATCGGAGGAATCGAAATACCGACGGCGTTCGGACTTAGCCTTGCAACGGCTGCTCGAAGGCTCGCTCGGTCAAGGCGACCGCTCGCTCAGGTGGGGTAGTTTCGGTGAACTCTCCTCATCTTTGCCTTCACATAATAAATCGTGTTTTCAACTTGCACAAGTTAGGCTTGATAATAAAAGCTACGCATCCACATAGATAAGGGAATAATTCCGACGGGTTGAATCGAGTTAGAACATGGAAAACGTTCCACGGTCGGCTTAGAGTTGGTGCACGGCGTGCTTTGAAAATGACACTCGGTCCTTCGTCCCGTGGCTTGGGAGAAGGAAAGTTGGTCTTCGGTGCAAAAGCTGAGAGTTAGCCTAAGTCATAGGCGTCGCCCGCACAATGCTTGCTAAAGCATGCACGGTCCTGTCCCGCAAGGCTTGGCATAGCCTTTGCTCGTCCCTTGGGTTATGTTGTAGGCTTGAGTGAGTTAGGCAAAGTTATGCCGGTCGACCTAAGTTATTCTACGTGCTGTCCTGCTCATTCTGCGGTTGTCAAGATAAATAGTCCCACGACCCCAAGGCCCGTCATATGAAGTATGACTTGGGCGATAGCGTTGCGTAAAACACGAGTCGGTTTAGAGGCACTAGCCACGGTTGGTTCAGTGGAAAGTTAGCCACGGTCGGTCGGTACTTAAGAAAACACGTAGTGTTCAAGTTAAGTTGGAAGGCTATGCAGTAGCTGTTCCCTGAGTTCAAAGAACATTAAGTCTAAGCGATGGTTAGTCGCCGAGAGGAAATATGTCGGGACTGTGGTTCAGTCGTCGAGGCAACCCTGGTTTGGGGCTCTGCAAAAGAAGTGTGAAAAGAGGAAAGAGTAAAACAAAGGAACTAAGTGATGATGATGAGACCATGCATTACGTTAAGTCTAGAAGTTAGCGTAGGCGCGTGGTCATGGACAACTTGTCGACAAGGGCGATGGTTCTTCGAGCGGCAGCCCTGGGCCATGGGCACCGACTCGGCCTAGGAAGAACAGATTATAGCCGAGCTGGGTATGAAGCAACCGGTAGGTCGGGGACTTGCATCGAGGATCGCAACCGGCGGTGCAAGGGTCCCGAATGCCAGGCTATGTCCACTATGGCTAGTCAATGCCAGTGACCTTTCATATAGATGTGTCGGCACGGGCGGCAATCCGCGTAGGTGCCTTTGGATTGAGTTGAATATGTATGAGTTAAAAAGACACAATGTCTGAGCCTATGATTTGGCTACAGCGAGAAGGCGGCGTGCTTCGGCACGAGATGTGGCGTCGAGTGTTAAGTTGTTGGCATAGAATTGCATGAGTTAGGCTTGAGCTGTTGCGAGTTAAGTCGAAAAGGACCGTAGGGCAAGTTGTGTGAAGTTACATTGAGTTGTGGGCACGGCCTCGAGATATGAGGTACGGCCACGTTGTCACAAGACAAGTGTAGGCGAGATTAAGCGAGGAGGCACTGCCTCGGAGATATTGAAGCACGAATCGAATTAACGCTAGCCCGAGTCGTTACGTCCCAGAGTTTGGCACGAAAGTCAAGTATAAGTCGGTGCGTCGATAATGCAAGCACGAGAAAGGTCTAGAGGCAAGGAAATGGAGTCTTTCGTGTAGTTGCGTCTCTGATTATGGCCGTAAGGCAAACACGACTTGATAGGTTAACGTTGTTGGCACGAGGAGTGGTCTAGAGACAAAGTATGAGCTAACGTTGACATTGCAAGCACGGGATGGTCCCGATACACAAGTTGCGCTAAGGCGCCGGTCCTAAAACTGATCCTAAGGCAAGAATAGAAAGACAATCATAAAAGGGTTTATGTTGCACAAAGTAAATGAAACGTGTAGGTTTTGTATGGGTGGGCGAGGAGCTCACTCCACCAGTACAGTGGTACTGACACCCATACAGTATTTCATGTGCAGGCACAGGTAGAAGCTCGTGGTGCGGAGCTCGCTTGGATGCGTCGAGGCACGGAGTTCCTTGGCGAGTCGAAGCGTACAGCTGCGGGATCTGAAGACTTATACAGGACATAATGTATGGACATCGCCTTCCGAAGCTTCCGCTGACTCAAGCATTGTAATTGAGAGAATGAGAGAGAGCAGAGTGACTTGTAATTGAGAGATATGTGAGCACGAGAGACTTGTAATTTGGCCTTGCGCCCACAAATGTAATCTTGTATTCAATATCAATAAAAGAGTTTCTTCTGAATGACTTGTGTTTATGTGTTCTTGTTCTTAAATTCCGCTGCATATTCAATATATCTGCTTGGGACTATCTGTGCGACGACCCCGTCGCCGCCGTTGTAATCGGCCGTTATGGAACCTGCCTGGCACGAGCGCAATCTAGGCTCGTGCGGCATCACGCCTTAGCGAGGACGATCGCTCCTACGGGAGCGGGGCATGACATAATGGTATCAGAGCACGGCTTTACGTCCTTGGACCGTCGATTGAATTCTTTCACTTTGATGTTTCCGCAAAACTCTGTTGCTTCCGCAAGTTGTTATCGTTGGTGCGCTCTCTCTCAAATGTCCCTCGGCATGTCCATACAATAAGTCTAAATATTTTCAAAAGCTCGTACAAGCGTTCAATCTAACGCATCGGTAGGCCGTTACCAAATGCGTCGATAGGGCCTTTGTGCCGAACGTTGCAAACTTGACTCGATAGAAAATATGTGCTAATATTAGCAAAGTCGCACGTGTGCCCGAATAGTCCTACGTTGACCTTAGCAAGTCGCGTGCATGCCTAATTAGTCCAACATCGACCCTAGCAATTAAGCATGCAAACTCGGAATATAGTCCGCACGGGATGGCTATGCACACGGCCCTTTTGGCTAAGTTGTGTTTCGCGTCGCGCACCTCGACTTTTGGTGCAAACGAGTCGCGAGCGATATTAAGTATCGTTCGGTCAGGAACGGAGATGCACTTAGAGGGTCTATCGATAGGAATGCTATCGAGTTAACGCTTAGGCATACACAGAAGATTGACTTGGATTTTGAGGAATAGTGCGATCGACTTAGTGCGTCGATACGACGCGAGCGACTACGCTAGCGATTCATCGAACGAATCTGAAGGATGTCTTAGCGAATGTGATTGAGAACTAGATCGTATGGCTTGAATCCGAGTGGTGTATGTGATAGGTTCGGAGAAGAATAAGAATGAGTGTCGACGACTAGTCGAGCGGCTCGAATCCGAGTGGTGTATGGTTCGTCTTGGAAATTGTTCGAGTGAATATTGAGGATTACAAGTATGTCGGCGAGGCGATGCGATCGCGCAAAGCCTTAGAACGCGTCACGCTTAGTTGGTCGTGACTTCGAATGTCCCGAACGAGCATCTTGTTCGGACAACTTGTGAACGAGCAACGCAAGTTAGAAAATGTTTCGGAACGATGAATGAAATTAAATGGTCTTGATCGAGGAAACTTAGAGGATCGCATGTGCGATATCGGATTGATGCAACTGAAATGTGACTTGAGTTTTGAATAACGACCTTGAAACGAGCTTGAGGAAAAGTGACTGAACTTGATCTTGAGTATTGAGAAAATTGTGGAATATCCAACTCGGACAACAGCATCAACGCACGACTCGAAATTGGTTGCAAAGGAAGATCGTCAAGTTACGCATATCGTCGATGGTATTGAGGCGTATCAAAGATCGATATGCGATAACTCGGGGGCACTCTGACTCGGCGAATGACGGTCGTGCAAATGTCATTGTTCCGTTGGATGCTATACTTGGGATGTTAAAAATGTGTCGAGGAAAAGATAGACTGGCTCGAAGATTTTCTAAGTTGAACGAATGACGATCGAACATGGCTTGGATGGAAACTGGAATGTTTGGATGTGCTTTGTCGATAACCACAACGTTGACGTTCTTGTCTTATGCGGGCGCTACTCCAGCCTCGTACATGCGTCACACCGATTAGGGCGATCACTCTGCGTGAACGCTGGTATGGTGATTCATACAGCGGGAGTGGTCGAACTTGCACGGTACGACAATCTGTGCTTCGACTTGTAGTTTGACGCGAAGATGACTTGAGAATGATTCGGTGTGCTTGATGATTAAGTTTGAGGATTGAGTAGATCCAATTCACGTATCGAGAATGAATAAGTCTAAACTCAAACAAGAGTTACGTCCCGATGAGAATGATTATTTCGCGGGAGCGTTGCATGGTGATTCATGAACCACCGCGGATTATCAGACTCGCGTGAGATTGGAGCGTAACGTATTGTCGAGCGAGACGACCTCATGATCGAATACATGAATTGGTTAGAATTGGTGAATTGAAGGGATTTGAATATACGCAACGTGTGCCGTAATGCGAATTAGGTGATCGTGCTCGATGTTTAGAAATCTGAGTGACACGAGCTTGGGTAGAAGACCCCGTATGATCGACTTTGATTTGACCCTAGGATTGGGGTCAGTGTTGGTATTATTGTTTGGGAACTATGATTCCAATCCTGATATTGACTTAGCCTCGAAAACAAATAGCCTAGCGGTTAGGCGAGACGCCCTGTTTCAAGTGTTAGCAATCGGAATGATTGATCTTGAGGATTGGCATGGATGGATAGCATGAATCACGAATGTAGGAAACCCTGCTCACGAGATTCGGCTGACATACATATATTTCAGGGACGCTTGCGTATGTGCACGATGCGACTCGAGTGAGAATGACAAATTTTCTATCATGCGGCTTGGCTGAATGCATGTATTTTGGGGACGCTTGGAATGCGTGCATGATCCAGCCAAGTGATACGACGAGTTCAAGCAAGGCTTAAAAGATGGGAGTGTGTCGAGATCTTGAGATCGTGTTAAAGGAAAGATTGATAATAGTACGAGCGTGGCTCGGAATCGAAGGAACGCGTAGGCAAAATGTGTACGATTAAATCTTAGCCATAGAAATGGTAGGATAGCTTGCCTTCAGGAAAGTCTCGAGGACGAGACTTGTTCTGAGTGGTGTATGATGTAGTGCCCTGTCCCGCAAAGTCAATCGGAGGAATCGAAATGCCGACGGCGTTCGGACTTAGCCTTGCAACGGCTGTTCGAAGGCTCGCTCGGTCAAGGCGACCGCTCGCTCAGGTGGGGTAGTTTCGGTGAACTCTCCTCATCTTTGCCTTCACATAATAAATCGTGTTTTCAACTTGCACAAGTTAGGCTTGATAATAAAAGCTACGCATCCACATAGATAAGGGTATAATTCCGACGGGTTGAATCGAGTTAGAACATGGAAAACGTCCCACGGTCGGCTTAGAGTTGGTGCACGGCGTGCTTTGAAAATGACACTCGGTCCTTCGTCCCGTGGCTTGGGAGAAGAAAAGTTGGTCTTCGGTGCAAAAGCTGAGAGTTAGCCTAAGTCATAGGCGTCGCCCGCACAAATGCTTGCTAAAGCATGCACGGTTGTAAGCCCCTAATTTTTAAATTCATTTTTAATTAGTGTTAATTAATTTTTAATGTCATTTATAGCCTTAAATAATTATTAGAAATTTTTAGGAATTTTTCTAGAATTTTTAAATGATTTTAAATGAGTTTTAAAATACAAAAATATCAATTTGTAATTTATTTAAATGTTTTAATATCAATTTGCAATTATTAGAATTATTTTAATACTGTTTTGTAATTATTAGATTTGTTAAAATATTGGTTTGCAATTTTTCTAAATTATTTTAATATCGTTTTGCAATTTATTTAAATGTTTTAATGTCATTATGAAATTATTGAATTGTTTTGATATGTGGAATGCAATTTATTTATTGCATTTACATACTGGGAGGACCTATTTGTAATTATCCTAAAAACTAAGGGCCTAAGTGTAAACCTACGCCCCCCCCTCTCTCACACGACTCTCTCTCTCCTCCACCTCTCACCCGCTCCCGTTGACCGCTGCCCCGACCGACCCACGCCGCTGCCCCCGCCGAATCCGGCTGCCCCCACCGCCCTAAAGACCCTATATAAACTCCCCCTCTCCCCCTGAACTAAACCCTAACCCTAAATCTCCTCCACGACCGACCGCTGCCCTCTTCTTCCCCGACGAACCCCCAAACCCTAACCCTACTCCGGCGAACGCTGCACCGCCCCAACCGACGACCTTCACCGTCAGCCACCACCACCATTCGACGCGCCCTGCCGAGCCAACCCCAGCGCCACCCAAGCGCAGTGACGCCGACGTCTCCTCCGCCATCCCCGACCTTCGAATCACCCTTCAACTCGCCGGACACGTGAGTGTCAGTGTTCCCCTGTGTCGTACGTGTCTCGTATTGGGTCAGAAGCGTTCGCCGTGTCCTGGCGAATACTTTGATAGAACTGGACACGCGAGTTTGAGCTCGTGCGTGTCGTGCAGGCCAAGGACACGAGGATACCTGTGTCCTTAACTGTCAGGACACAGGTTGGCTTTTATATTTTTTTTTTATGTTAAATCATTCAAAACTAAATAAAATAAACCCGAGCCCCATCCTAACAGCAAGCCCGCTCAGGCCTACTGGCTAGCGGGTGGGGCTCCGAGTCTTCCTCACTGTGCACAGAGGGCCGAGTTCGAGCCCTCTGTTTGTGTTCTTTTTTCTTTCTTTTGTTTTTCTTTTGTTTTTCTTTGTTTTTATTATATATATATATATATATATATATATATATATATATATATATTTGTGTATATATGTATATGAATATTTCTTTATGTATAAATAAACTATTACATACTATATAATATTTGTTGTCTTATATATATATATATATATACTATGTATACATATGTATATATGTATATTATATATATTTATTTCTTTATATACATATAAGTATTTTCTATATATATATATATATATATATATATATATATATATATTTATATATATATATATATATATATATATATATATATATATATATATATATATATATATATATATATATATATATATATATGTTATAAGTATATATATTTAAGTACATAATTATTTAGCCTAAGTAAATTATGTAATATTTACATATGTATATTTTAAATATATAAATATTACTTGTCATATTTTTATGACTATTTTGTAAGTTTTCACATAAATAAAATATTAATATTTACTTTGCTTTTCTACCACTTAGTATTTTTTGTATATTTAAATTACTGCAACCATTTGGTGTCCAAGCCTAGCATGGGTATTTGGGCTCAAATATGTTTTCACACATTCAAGACCTGTACAAGTCATATTGGACTTGATTCATGGCCTTGGGTCCTGTATTTGAACTTTGGTTCAAATTATATACATGGACAAAATACGCAGATAATTAATTATTGTGTGCATTGCTGTTTTTGATTTTCTAAAAATACTTAAAGTATTGCTAAAATTATGGAAAAATAGTATTTAGATACTATGTTAAGTTAGCTAATTTAGTATAATTTTTGTAGTATTTAATTTACTGTTTTGCCACTAGTTTGGCATATGAAACCAAAACTCATTTTCTGTATACTTAGGAAAACTGATTTTTATAAAATATTTGTACTGGTTAATAAATTCCAGAAAAATTATAATAAATTTCTATGATTAAAAAGGATCACTTTAGTACTTTATTTTAAGAAAAACTAGGCTTTTTGTCTACTTTAAAAATTGTTAGAACACAATGATCTTTTGATTTATTTATTGATTAATTACGACTTGTAGCTTTTTGTGTTATTTGGAGTTTTAGTCGTATTGAACCCAATCCCTCACTAGTGTAAAGACCCTAGGAAGTTAGTTAACATAGTGTGTCACCCCACATTGGTCTCCTATGCCAAGTCATCATTTTGGCTAGGTGCCCAGTCACAAGTCGTGTCGTACCAATTAGTGTCCTAGTGATTTAGCTTAGTGTAAAACTAAGTTATTATATTTTACTTCTACAGCGACGAGTCACTGGACATCCATAGCATTGTTATCGCAGCTTGTTTTGTTTTGCTTTGCTAGAGGCAAGTACTTTCTACGAACTTTACATATTGTCACATAAATGAACTGCAAACCCCACCATGTTAAATGCTGATCCTTGGGGTAGCAAGTTAGAATCTCTACATGTTGCACTTCCAGTTACTACCATGCTTAGAACAGTCTTGATGTATCTCTCACATGATTAGAATATGGGTTATGGGAAAACTGTTAGTAGTGTACGTGATTATGCCCCCTTCTCCCGTACGTATGTACCGAGCAAGGTTGACATTTTATATGTATACCTTGTCGTATGCTTTATCTCAACGCGGATTTGTACGTATGTACATCTGTCGCCGTTTCACTTGTACGGAAGTACATTTCATTATGTGCCCCTAGCACATTGTACATCTATTGACCGATCACGTACCTGCTACAGTTTTAAACATTACATATACATCTGTCTCTATGACATATGTATCCTTGCCATGATAGACTATGTGATGCCATACTTTCCAGTTATTTCTCACATGTTCATTCTCATGTTCATTTCCATGTTTCATATGCTAGTTTGCTAGATTTAGTGCTTGCTCCCGTCCTGACAGGATAACGTTGTAGGTGTCCTTACTGAGGAGGAGTTACTCTGCGACTCATACTATGGGATTACTGCCGAGGACCCGGCTCTGCTTTACGAGGATGTTCCTGCAGGGAACCTCGCCTAGTTGTCTTTTGTTTACTTAGACTTTTTGAGAGTAGACATGTATTAGACTACATCATTTTGTAACTGGACATGTATCCAGTTTTACATTTCAGTTTACTTGTACTTGGATATTTTACTATATACGACGACTTTTGTGTTTGGAGCATTTATGATTCTTCTTCACTTATAGAACTGTTAGTACATTTAGTCTTATCCTGTTGTCTTTAGAACAGCTTACTACGTTTTATCTCAACGTAGGCTGGACATGACTCGGCCTGGCCCAACAATTTGGGTAGCGGATCGTGACATATTTTTAGTGGTGGCCCATGCAGGTCCTGACTAAACTGTTTGGTTACGTTATTGTACCAAGCATGCCTGCAATTAGGAACTTAAGGTAATTAGACAACATTAGGAAAGACGCTTAGAACACTTAGAGGAATGCTAGGATTATAACATAGGAAATACATCACATGTTTGCTATTATAATTAGATTTTCTTGCATATGATTGCTTACTTTAAACAAGTCCTTATAAGTCTTTTTATGTGTAATTTAGATGGTGCTTACTCGTTCGTCCCAGTATGTCACCCCCGAGAATGGGCCCTCCATATCCAGTCAGCTGACCGGTTGACTGATACACCTCCACCTACCACATTCCCCCACTCCACAGATCCACAGACCCAGATACCACCTTCCACATCCCAGTCCCAGCAGGACCCGATACTTCCACCACCCCCTATCACTATACCCACCCAGGCTTCCGTCACTCTCGACGGGACCCAGCTGCTCACACTGATCCGGGGGTTCCTAACAACCCATCAGGAGCAGACTACCCTACTCCGCCAGAGCATGGAGCGTTCTGAGGGACGTCCCGTGGTCCCACCACATGTAGAGCCACGGCAGAGAGCAGGGACGGTCAAGGACTTCATGGGTCTGAATCCCAAGGAGTTCTCAGGGACTGAGGGTATAGTAGTAGCTGATGACTGGCTAGATTCCGTAGAGAGGAAGCTTCTGGGAGTTAGGATGCCGGATGACCTTCAGGTCGAGGCAGCAGGATTTCTGCTGATAGACTTAGCCGGAGTCTGGTTCAGGAATGAGCCGTTGTTCGCGAGAGGTAGAGCCACCTGGGACCAGTTCAAGACCCAGTTCAAGAAGAAATTCTTCTCGACCACTGCTAGAGTAGCCATGGGGCTACGATTCCAGAACATCCAGCAGGGGAACCATTCTGTTGATGACTATACGGGAGAGTTTAGTCGCCTGAGCCGTTTTGCTCCTAGTCTGGTTGCTGATCCAGAGGAGATGACCCGTAGGTTTTGCCATGGTCTAGTTCCAGACATTGGCATTCTTATAGAGGCGAACGGTACGACTGACTACTACCAGAGCCTAGAGTTGGCCCGGAGTATTGAGGAGCGTCTTCTGTCATGCAAGAGGCCGGCTTCTGTACACCATGAGGGTCCGTCCAAGCGTCAGGCTTTCCAGCAGAGAGCGCCGACGCCACCCCAGCAGACTTACCGTCCCCCTACACCACATCATCAGACCCCGCCAGTTAGAGCCCCGGGACCCCGGCAGCAGCAGCAGCAGCAGAGGGGAGCTATATATTCTTTCTGCGGAAGACCCGGGCATGATCACACCGTCTGCAGGAAGAGGTTGAAGCAGTGTTTAGCTTGTGGGTCTGCCACCCATCAAATTCGAGAGTGCCCAGTAGTGAAGACTAGAGGACCGCTCCCGACTCAGCAGCAGAGGTTCGGACAGCATCTGCAGCAGCAGAAGGGACCTCAGGGGAGGGTTTATAGTCTAGCCATTGAGCCGGAGCCGGAGCAGGTTTCGGAGCCGGACTACTTAGCTGACGTCATCACAGGTCATGTTTATTTGCATACTTTTTAGCTGTATGTTTGTTTGATTCTGGTGCATCTCATAGCTTCCTATCATTAGAGTTTATGCATAAACATCATCTAGTAGCTACACCTACTGCGGAGATTAGTAGAGTGATGACGGGAGAAGGACCAGTGCCTATTAGATCTATCTATAGGTGTTCTATTTTTATAGCCGGGAGAGAGTTCAGAGGACGATTCTTTGTGATGCCGCTCTCCGGTTATGATATCATATTGGGGATGGACTGGCTTAGCTATGCCCATGCATCTATAGATTGCTATGAGGGTAGTATTGTGTTCAGTCCCCCAGGCACAGCACCATTCAGTGTCAGGAGGACAGGGCCGGAGATCAGCCTAGAGCCGAACTGTTGTGCTACAGTCGGGAACGCAGCACCGCCACACCCTATCATTAGAGAGTTTATGGATGTATTCCCAGAGGATCTTCCAGGACTTCTGCCTGACAGAGATGTGGAGTTCACTATAGATCTAGTGCCGGGTTCATCACCAGTATCCCGGGCTTGCTATAGAGTGAATCCCAAGGAGGCCATAGAGATGAAAGAGCAGATTGATGACCTGTTGAAAAAGGGTTTCATTCGATCCAGTGCTTCTCCATGGGGAGCGCCAGTGCTCTTTGTGCCTAAGAAGGATGGTACAGTCCGGTTGTGTATTGATTACCGGACCTTGAATGCCATCACTATCAAGAACAAATATCCTCTGCCCAGGATAGATGATTTGTTCGACCAATTGAGCGGGGCGAAGGTGTTTTCCAGGATAGACTTGAGATCCGGGTACCACCAGGTGAAGGTTAGGCCAGCAGACATCCAGAAGACGGTGTTCAACACGAAGTACGGGCAGTACGAGTTTCTGGTGATGCCATTTGGTCTCACAAATACGCCAGCTGTCTTTATGAACTTGATGAATAAGACATTTCACCAGTATCTGGATAAGTTCGTCGTAGTATTTATCGACGACATCCTGATATACTCGAAGACGCCGGAGGAGCATGCAGAGCATTTGCGGATAGTTTTGGGGATTCTGAGGCAGGAGAGATTATTTGCCAAATTGCCGAAGTGCGAGTTCTTTTTAGACCGAGTGGAGTTTCTCGGCCATGTAGTCACTGGAGATGGAATCTCGGTGGATCCCAGGAAGATTGCTGCAGTTGAGACGTGGAAGGCTCCGACGTCAGTTTCAGAGATCAGGAGCTTTCTGGGTTTAGCAGGCTATTACAGAAAGTTCGTCCAGGACTTTGCTAGGATAGCTGAACCCATGACGAAGCTGACGCGGAAGGACGCAGAGTACATCTGGTCAGAGGACTGCCAGGCGGCATTTGAGGAGCTGAAGAGGAGGCTGACAACCGCTCCAGTTCTGACTTTACCTTCAGGTTCTGGAGGTTTCACCATATACAGCGATGCTTCTGGGAAGGGGCTAGGATGTGTTCTACAGCAGCATGGGAAAGTAATTGCTTATGCATCTAGGCAATTGCGGACTCATGAGAGGAATTATCCTACCCATGACCTAGAGTTAGCTGCGGTGATCTTTGCACTCAAGTTATGGAAACATTACTTATACGGAGAGCGTGTGGAAATCTTTACTGACCACAAAAGCTTGAAGTATGTGTTCACGCAGAAAGAGCTGAACACGAGGCAAAGACGATGGTTGGAGTTGATGAAGGACTTCGACATCGATTTACAGTATCACCTCGGGAAGGCAAATGTGGTGGCGGATGCGCTGAGCAGGCATCCGATGGCATGGTACCTGATGATTGATCGGCATTTGTAGGAGGATCTGGAGAAGCTCGGTATCGAGCTAGTTCGGCCAGGATCAGTGATACAGATGATGGCGCTTGACATTCAGTCAGGTTTGATGGAGCAGATCCGGGAGGCACAGTCTACAGATGAGAGTCTTCGCAGACTTCGACCCCAGGCATTAGCTGGATTGCTGGATGACTTCACTATAGCGGAGGATGGATCCCTGAGGCATGGCAGCCGATTGTGCGTGCCGAAGGGAGAGCTAGTAGAGGCAGTTTTGCAGGAGGCGCACCGATCGAGATATTCTATTCACCCTGGTGCTAACAAGATGTACCGTGACTTGCGGGAACATCTTTGGTGGCACGGGATGAAGAGGGATGTATCGCATTTTATCTCGAGATGTCTAGTTTGTCAGCAGGTCAAGGCGGAGCGCCAAAGGCCAGCTGGTTTGTTGCAGCCGTTACCCATTCCTGAGTGGAAGTGGGAACATATTACGATGGACTTCGTTTCTGGGCTTCCTCGTTCCCAAGGAGGGAAGGATGCCATCTGGGTAATCGTAGACAGGCTGACGAAGTGTGCGCACTTTATACCCTTCAAGGTGGGGCTTTCCACCGAGAAGTTGGCGGGGCTATACATGCAGCAGATAGTTCGCCTACACGGAGTACCGGTGAGCATCGTGTCAGACAGAGACAGTAGATTCACATCCCACTACTGGAGGAGCTTGCAGGAGGAGTTGGGCAGTAGGCTCAAGTTCAGTACGGCGTACCACCCACAGACAGATGGGCAGTCCGAGAGGACGATACAGATACTGGAGGATATGCTGAGGACTTGCGTGCTGGACTTCGGAGGATCATGGGAGAGCCATCTGCACTTGGTAGAGTTTTCATACAACAACAGCTACCAGGCCAGTAATGGTATGTCTTCTTTCGAGGCGCTATATGGACGACGATGCCGCACACCGCTCTTTTGGGATGATGTCGGAGACAGAGTTATGCTTGGGCCAGAGATGATCACGGATTGCAGCAGAAAAAGTCGGGATGATCAGAGATAGGCTCAGAGTAGCTCAGGACAGGCAGAAACACTGGGCTGATGCTAGTCGCAGACCGATGGAGTTCGCAGACGGTGATATGGTGCTAGTGAAGATATCACCTACTCGAGGGACGATCCGGTTCGGACGAGGAGGGAAGCTGAGCCCCAGATACATCGGGCCGTTCGAGGTGCTTGGCAGGATCGGAGAGGTAGCTTACAGGGTTGCACTTCCACCCAACCTAGCAGGAGTTCACGATGTCTTTCACGTATCTCAGCTGAGGAGATATGTTCCAGACCCCAGTCATGTGCTAGATCATTCAGAGTTGGAGGTCGGACCGAGCCTTACAGTTTCTGAGCAGCCAGTGGAGATATTAGACCGGAGAGAGAAGAGACTGAGGAACAAGGTTATACCCCTAGTGCGAGTAGCTTGGAGCCATCACTCCCCAGGTGAATCTACTTGGGAGAGGGAGTCGGACATGAGGGAGAGATTCCCTTACTTGTTCGATCCAACCGCTGCGAGGGAACCACCCGTTCCCGCTTGATACCTTAGAGGTTAGTTTCGATCGCAGCCTTAGTCATTTTGTTGCATTACTTGCTATGTTAGAATATTGTCGGGTCTTCAATCCTTGCGAATTTCGAGGACAAAATTTTTCAAGGAGGAAAGACTTGTAAGCCCCTGATTTTCAAATTCATTTTTAATTAGTGTTAATTAATTTTTAATGTCATTTATAGCCTTAAATAATTATTAGGAATTTTTAGGAATTTTTCTAGAATTTTTAAATGATTTTAAATGAGTTTTAAAATACAAAAATATCAATTTGTAATTTATTTAAATGTTTTAATATCAATTTGCAATTATTAGAATTGTTTTAATACTGTTTTGTAATTATTAGATTTGTTAAAATATTGGTTTGCAATTTTTCTAAATTATTTTAATATCGTTTTGCAATTTATTTAAATGTTTTAATGTCATTATGAAATTATTGAATTGTTTTGATATGTGGAATGCAATTTATTTATTGCATTTACATACTGGGAGGACCTATTTGTAATTATCCTAAAAACTAAGGGCCTAAGTGTAAACCTACGCCCCCCCTCTCTCACACGACTCTCTCTCTCTCCTCCACCTCTCACCCGCTCCCGTTGACCGCTGCCCCGACCGACCCACGCCGCTGCCCCCGCCGAATCCGGCTGCCCCCACTGCCCTAAAGACCCTATATAAACTCCCCCTCTCCCCCTGAACTAAACCCTAACCCTAAATCTCCTCCACGACCGACCGCTGCCCTCTTCTTCCCCGACGAACCCCCAAACCCTAACCCTACTCCGGCGAACGCTACACCGCCCCAACCGACGACCTTCACCGTCAGCCACCACCACCATTCGACGCGCCCTGCCGAGCCAACCCCAGCGCCACTCAAGCGCAGTGACGCCGACGTCTCCTCCGCCGTCCCCGACCTTCGAATCACCCTTCAACTCGCCGGACACGTGAGTGTCAGTGTTTCCCTGTGTCGTACGTGTCTCGTATTGGGTCAGAAGCGTTCGCCGTGTCCTGGCGAATACTTTGATAGAACTGGACACGCGAGTTTGAGCTCGTGTGTGTCGTACAGGCCAAGGACACGAGGATACCTGTGTCCTTAACTGTCAGGACACAGGTTGGCTTTTATATTTTTTTTTATGTTAAATCATTCAAAACTAAATAAATAAATCCGAGCCCCATCCTAACAGCAAGCCCGCTCAGGCCTACTGGCTAGCGGGTGGGGCTCCGAGTCTTCCTCACTGTGCACAGAGGGCCGAGTTCGAGCCCTCTGTTTGTGTTCTTTTTTCTTTCTTTTTGTTTTTCTTTGTTTTTATTATATATATATATATATATATATATATATATATATATATATATATATATATATATATATATATATATATATATATATATATATATATATATTTGTGTATATATGTATATGAATATTTCTTTATGTATAAATAAACTATTACATACTATATAATATTTGTTGTCTTATATATATATATATATATATATTATATATATATATATATATATATATATATATATATATATATATATATATATATATATATATATATATATATATATATACTATGTATACATATGTATATATGTATATTATATATATTTATTTCTTTATATACATATAAGTATTTTCTATATATATATATATATATATATATATATATATATATATATATATATATATATATATATGTTATAAGTATATATATTTAAGTACATAATTATTTAGCCTAAGTAAATTATGTAATATTACATATGTATATTTTAAATATATAAATATTACTTGTCATATTTTTATGACTATTTTGTAAGTTTTCACATAAATAAAATATTAATATTTACTTTGCTTTTCTACCACTTAGTATTTTTTGTATATTTAAATTACTGCAACCATTTGGTGTCCAAGCCTAGCATGGGTATTTGGGCTCAAATATGTTTTTATACATTCAAGACCTGTACAAGTCATATTGGACTTGATTCATGGCCTTGGGTCCTGTATTTGAACTTTGGTTCAAATTATATACATGGACAAAATACGTAGATAATTAATTATTGTGTGCATTGCTGTTTTTGATTTTCTAAAAATACGTAAAGTATTGCTAAAATTATGGAAAAATAGTATTTAGATACTATGTTAAGTTAGCTAATTTAGTATAATTTTTGTAGTATTTAATTTACTGTTTTGCCACTAGTTTGGCATATGAAACCAAAACTCATTTTCTGTATACTTAGGAAAACTGATTTTTATAAAATATTTGTACTGGTTAATAAATTCCAGAAAAATTATAATAAATTTCTATGATTAACAAGGATCACTTTAGTACTTTACTTTAAGAAAAACTAGGCTTTTTGTCTACTTTAAAAATTGTTAGAACACAATGATCTTTTAATTTATTTATTGATTAATTACGACTTGTAGCTTTTTGTGTTATTTGGAGTTTTAGTCGTATTGAACCCCATCCCTCACTAGTGTAAAGATCCTAGGAAGTTAGTTAACATAGTGTGTCACCCCACATTGGTCTCCTATGCCAAGTCATCATTTTGGCTAGGTGCCCAGTCACAAGTCGTGTCGCACCAATTAGTGTCCTAGTGATTTAGCTTAGTGTAAAACTAAGTTATTATATTTTACTTCTACAGCGACGAGTCACTGGACATCCATAGCATTGTTATCGCAGCTTGTTTTGTTTTGCTTTGCTAGAGGCAAGTACTTTCTACGAACTTTACATATTGTCACATAAATGAACTGCAAACCCCACCATGTTAAATGCTGATCCTTGGGGTAGCAAGTTAGAATCTCTACATGTTGCACTTCCAGTTACTACCATGCTTAGAACAGTCTTGATGTATCTCTCACATGATTAGAATATGGGTTATGGGGAAACTGTTAGTAGTGTACGTAATTATGCCCCCTTCTCCCGTACGTATGTACCGAGCAAGGTTGACATTTTATATGTATACCTTGTCGTATGCTTTATCTCAACGCGGATTTGTACGTATGTACATCTGTCGCCGTTTTACTTGTACGGAAGTACATTTCATTATGTGCCCCCAGCACATTGTACATCTATTGACCGATCACGTACCTGCTACAGTTTTAAACATTACATATACATCTGTCTCTATGACATATGTGGCCTTGCCATGATAGACTATGTGATGACATGCTTTCCAGTTATTTCTCACATGTTCATTCTCATGTTCATTTCCATATTTCATATGCTAGTTTGCTAGATTTAGTGCTTGCTCCCGTCCTGACAGGATAACGTTGTAGGTGTCCTTACTGAGGAGGAGTTACTCTGCGACTCATACTATGGGATTACTGCCGAGGACCCGGCTCTGCTTTACGAGGATGTTCCTGCAGGGAACCTCGCCTAGTTGTCTTTTGTTTACTTAGACTTTTTGAGAGTAGACATGTATTAGACTACATCATTTTGTAACTGGACATGTATCCAGTTTTACATTTCAGTTTACTTGTACTTGGATATTTTACTATATACGACGACTTTTGTGTTTGGAGCATTTATGATTCTTCTTCACTTATAGAACTGTTAGTACATTTAGTCTTATCCTGTTGTCTTTAGAACAGCTTACTACGTTTTATCTCAACGTAGGCTGGACATGACTCGGCCTGGCCCAACAATTTGGGTAGCGGGTCGTGACAACGGTCCTGTCCCGCAAGGCTTGGCATAGCCTTTGCTCGTCCCTTGGGTTATGTTGTAGGCTTGAGTGAGTTAGGCAAAGTTATGCCGGTCGACCTAAGTTATTCTACGTGCTGTCCCGCTCATTCTGCGGTTGTCAAGATAAATAGTCCCACGACCCCAAGGCCCGTTATATGAAGTATGACTTGGGCGATAGCGTTGCGTAAAACACGAGTCGGTTTAGAGGCACTAGCCACGGTTGGTTCAGTGGAAAGTTAGCCACGGTCGGTCGGTACTTAAGGAAACACGTAGTGTTCAGGTTAAGTTGGAAGGCTATGCAGTAGCTGTTCCCTGAGTTCAAAGAACGTTAAGTCTAAGCGATGGTTAGTCGCCGAGAGGAAATATGTCGGGACTGTGGTTCAGTCGCCGAGGCAACCCTGGTTTGGGGCTCTGCAAAAGAAGTGTGAAAAGAGGAAAGAGTAAAGCAAAGGAACTAAGTGATGATGATGAGACCATGCATTACGTTAAGTCTAGAAGTTAGCGTAGGCGCGTGGTCATGGACAACTTGTCGACAAGGGCGATGGTTCTTCGAGCGGCAGCCCTGGGCCATGGGCACCGACTCGGCCTAGGAAGAACAGATTATAGCCGAGCTGGGTATGAAGCAACCGGTAGGTCGGGGACTTGCATCGAGGATCGCAACCGGCGGTTGCAAGGGTCCCGAATGCCAGGCTATGTCCACTATGGCTAGTCAATGCCAGTGACCTTTCATATAGATGTGTCGGCACGGGCGACAATCCGCGTAGGTGCCTTTGGATTGAGTTGAATATGTATGAGTTAAAAAGACACAATGTTTGAGCCTAAGATTTGGCTACAGCGAGAAGGTGGCGTGCTTCGGCACGAGATGTGGCGTCGAGTGTTAAGTTGTTGGCATAGAGTTGCATGAGTTAGGCTTGAGCTGTTGCGAGTTAAGTCGAAAAGGACCGTAGGGCAAGTTGTGTGAAGTTACATTGAGTTGTGGGCACGGCCTCGAGATATGAGGTACGGCCACGTTGTCACAAGACAAGTGTAGGCGAGACTAAGCGAGGAGGCACTGCCTCGGAGATATTGAAGCACGAATCGAATTAACGCTAGCCCGAGTCGTTACGTCCCAGAGTTTGGCACGAAAGTCAAGTATAAGTCGGTGCGTCGACAATGCAAGCACGAGAAAGGTCTAGAGGCAAGGAAATGGAGTCTTTCGTGTAGTTGCGTCTCTGATTATGGCCGTAAGGCAAACACGACTTGATAGGTTAACGTTGTTGGCACGAGGAGTGGTCTAGAGACAAAGTATGAGCTAACGTTGACATTGCAAGCACGGGATGGTCCCGATACACAAGTTGCGCTAAGGCGCCGGTCCTAAAACTGATCCTAAGGCAAGAATAGAAAGACAATCATAAAAGGGTTTATGTTGCACAAAGTAAATGAAACGTGTAGGTTTTGTATGGGTGGGCGATGAGCTCACTCCACCAGTACAGTGGTACTGACACCCACACAGTGTTTCATGTGCAGGCACAGGTAGAAGCTCATGGTGCGGAGCTCGCTTGGATGCGTCGAGGCACGGAGTTCCTTGGCGAGTCGAAGCGTACAGCTGCGGGATCTGAAGACTTATACAGGACATAATGTATGGACATCGCCTTCCGAAGCTTCCGCTGACTCAAGCATTGTAATTGAGAGAATGAGAGAGAGCAGAGTGACTTGTAATTGAGAGATATGTGAGCACGAGAGACTTGTAATTTGGCCTTGCGCCCACAAATGTAATCTTGTATTCAATATCAATAAAAGAGTTTCTTCTGAATGACTTGTGTTTATGTGTTCTTGTTCTTAAATTCCGCTGTATATTTAATATATCTGCTTGGGACTATCTGTGCGACGACCCCGTCGCCGCCGTTGTAATCGGCCGTTATGGAACCTGCCTGGCACGAGCGCAATCTAGGCTCGTGCGGCATCACGCCTTAGCGAGGACGATCGCTCCTACGGGAGCGGGGCGTGACAGTGCGCAAAATCACCCGTTGAGTCGGACCGTGGGGCCCGCAAAACGGCGATTTTATCAACTTACTCAGAATCGGACCAAACTTGGCGTACCGGACCAGAAAAATGATACGCTCCTGTTGGCGCAAGTTTCGTCTCGATCTGACAAGCATGTACAAAGTAATTAGAAAATTTGCACAGAGACCGATACGGTGAATTTCGACGGATACGTATCAAATTCGTCGCGCACACGCGACCAATTTGAATTCCGTCAAAGCCCACACGACCACGAAGCCGTTACGCACCTTTCGATGCCTTCGGTTCGCGACCACGTCGCCCGGATTGGCGGGACGCATGTCGTATCGAATGTTTTTTTATTGTTTTTTAAACAGATTTTTCTTGGTTTTCAAACTAGATTTTCTTACTGTATAAATAGCTAAAAATTAAACAAAAAGTGGGGTTTCCATCTCGGTTAGGTCCTCTAGATATCTGTTCAATTAGGTTTCAAAAATTTGCTGTGGTTTGACAAAATCTAGCCTTCCTAATAGGGGTGGGGACTGCTCTGTTTTGCTTTTTGCAAACAGATTTATGTCAATCTTTGGGCTCGATTCGTGACGTGTGTCGTGCAAAGTAAATCGAGCTAATAGGATCGAAACGAAGATGGTTAGGTTAGATGCATACCAGAGAAAACGGCTCGATGATTAGTCGAGCGTGCGCGAAGAAAACACGCAGCGAATTCGCCTCGGCGGACTGCATTTGCTGCTGTTGTCTCGCGCCTGGCCATGCGTGTGGGGGTTCCGGCGACTGTTTCGCTGTCCACGGCGGCGCTGTGATCGCCGGGGGTCGACGTGGCGGCGAGTTGGTGCTAGGGTTTTTGTATTTTCTTTCCTTTCGGCCTCCCTCTCGATATATATATATCGAGAGCCTGTTAAGTGAGTCGGGTGTTAACTCTGCTCTAGCTGGCTCGGGGTTGCTGACCCATGGCCAGGCCGGGCTGGCCTGTGAGCCTGGCTCAGTTGGGTTTAGCAGGTGATTTTGCTTGGGCTGGGGAAAATGGTGTTGGGCTTGGGATTTGGGATTTGGCCGAGCCGCTCGGGCTGGGCTCGGGATTAGCCTGGGGGCTTTTGGGTTTTTATTAATATTTTTCTTTTTTTTTTCAGCCATATATATATATATATATATATATATATATATATATATATATATATATATATATATATTTAGCCACACATATATAATATATAATATATATATATATATATACGTATACGTACACATATTACCATATATATACACACAAATACATATTTAGATATTCATACACTTATACACATATACGTATATATTTTATCTATATATATACATGCACCCATAATAATATATATTTATATATATACACTCATAAGTACCTATGTATATATACATATATATATACACACTTATACATATATTTATAATATATATTTATATACAAATACACATATACAATATATTTATATTTTATATAAATACACATACGCACATATACATTTATGTATTTATATATAAATACACATATACAATATATACATATATATATATTCATTTATCTACTATATATATATATATATATATATATATATATATATATATATATATATATATATATATATATATATATATATATATATATATATATATATATATATACTTTAAATTACTAATTCTCTTTCTATATTCATTTGCTAGAAGAAGGGGAAACAGCTAGTAATAACTATATATTTATATATACGATTAATAGCAATAATAATAATAATAACAGAAATAAAATACTTAATATGCAATATTAAATATTCCACTATATAAATGATCACTAGGCTATAAAATGGACTGCCAATACGTATATACACATTTGTCTACCTAAATGGACGTTTTTGGTCTCACTATATGCCTGCTTGGGCTTGAGCTTAGTTCGAATCCAATCTGGGCTAGTTTGGTTCAACCGAGTTTCTGCAAAGTCAATAATCTAATAATAATTAATTAAACTATTTCTAATGGTCATTCTATAGCTTGGCCTGGTTTTCCTAGTTAGGACACACCGATGGCTTGGCCTTCCCCTACCATGGCTAAACACTAGTCCAAGTACGCTACGGCACCATCCGTGCCATGATTCCTAGCCATCTTGTACTTTAAAACTCTATCATGGCTAAAGTCATCCACCGTAATAATTAACTAAATAATCATTTATAAAAATCTAAAAACCATCATTTAAATCAAACAAATAATAAAAAAATATTTTAACAAAATTACCGGGAAGGGGAGCTACACCTTTCCATATGGAAGGAAAATGTATCATTATCTTTTTCCTTCCTTCCACTTTTCTATCCTTCCTACCAAACACAGCCTAAGGCACTAGTCTATTGGTAGTGCGGGCCGTCCGATCACAGACCTTGGATTTGAATCTTTCTTGGGCGGCTGGATAACTTTGAGCCACGGTCCAGCTTGAAAAAATGACACCTCAAAAAAAATTATATTAGGGGTACAATTTCGACGGATTAGGTCGGGCTCAAGGTGCGCACTGGATCGGGCTGGACCCAACCCGGACCCATAGCCCGATTTGGTCGGGACAGACTGAAGGCACCGGGCCGATTTGGTGCTGGATCGGACCAGCCCGATTTATTTTTGGAAAAAAAAAACTTTTACATTCTACTATTTAGGTTTTTCAAAAAAATCAAATTATAAAGTAAAAACTAATGAGAAAAAAAAATTTTACTTTCTACCATTTAGGTTTTAAAAAATACAAATTAGAAAGTAAAAGTTCATGTACAACATTACAATAATTTTTTCCAAAAAAAAATATAGAAAGTAAAAATTAATGAGTAATGTCAAGATAATTGAATGACTACTACGAGATTTGCATAATTTGAAAATTATTGACTAATACAAAAATTTCATAATTTGAAAATTAATGACTAATATAAGATTACTAGTACATAAACTGCAATTAATGTGAACAAAGACTCATACAATATTACTAGTACATAAACTGCGATTAATAACTCATACAAGATTACTAAATGTTGACACATGATTTTAAATGTATGCGTAGCTTTCCTATACCATGGCTATGGTCCCATTTTAATCGTTTCCTACAACGCAAACATACAATAAAAACTTTAGTGGAGTATCTTCTTTCGGTACCGTCACTTGCACGCTTATTGTAAACTCCGCTAAAATGATGTCAAATTTTCGAATCTGACTCAAGCTCTTCTTGCGGTGCGTGTTGAGGTTGTTGATCTTGCGGTTGTTGTGCTAGTTGATCATTATACATGATATAAATCGTCTCTTCACACGTGATTGCTTGTAAAAATTATAAGAGGAAAGAAATTGTTTGTGTGATTAAGTTTGAAGATTTATGACCTATTTATAGGTTTTTTGGGTGCAAAATGACCTATTTTACCCCAAAAAAATAGTTGTTATAAAGGTATTTTTATCATTTTTAGCAAAATGACCAAAATACCCTTCCAACGGTCTAAAACAACAAGTAAAATGAGGGCAAAATTGTCATTTGGCATCCCAACGTTTTTAAACCGAAATAAATTCAAAAACCGGTCGAACCGGACCTGTCCAACTTCCCAAGCCGATGAATCATAAGCCTAGTCCGAGCCCGAGCTCAACCCGATCTCGGATTCAATATATGAAACACAAGACCAAGTCCGGAGGATCGGATTGGACTCGGATTCATCGGATTTATCGAATTTTAATATAATATTTGAAATAATTTTAAACTAAAGTAATATTAACATATAATCAAATACAATAAAGTCTTGATCGTTACAAAATACAAACTGAAATAACGTTTAGGATTGGAGTTGAAGAGTTTGGGTGAAGAAATTTAGGATTTAAACTTTTTTATTTAAAAAGTATGGAACAATATATATATATATATATATATTTAAATATATATATATATATATATATATATATATATATATATATATATATATATATATATATATATATATATATATATATGGTCCTTCTACAATACATGGGATGTATCAATACATCCCAAACAATTGCATTGAAAATGCATTGAAAATTGTGAAAGGTCTTTACTTTGACTTTGACTTTACCTATTACTTTGACTTTGGCTTTAATCTGAACCATTCGATCAACATCCAATGATTCAGATTTGGGATGTATCGATACAAATTTTACATGGAATGTATTGAAGAATTCTCCATATATATATATATATATATATATATATATATATATATATATATATATATATATATATATATATTATTTTTATTTTATTTTTTTTTGAAGCAATGGGTAATTGTGGCGAACTCGTCTCCACTGGGACTCGAACTCCGACCACTTGGGCCGCATGCATCTCTCTTAACCACTAGGCTAGAGGTCATTTGCTATATATATATATATATATATATATATATATATATACATCTATATATATATATATACATATATATATATATATATATATATATATATATATATATAAGTCATATTTCGGGTTCTTATGGTAACACGACACACAAATCCGAGTCCAACCTTTTTTGATCAGGTTCAAATATTTTAACCCAAATTCGAATTCGAACCCGAGTATCTTCAACTATAATTCAACCCATTAACGGATTTATCCGATTGGGGTCGGATTTAGCCCATCTAAATTGCACTCCTATAGTCATCACGGTCGTTAAAAAAATTATAATATTTTTTATTACAACTCACGGACATCTCCATGTCTTTATCGAGATTGCCAACCGCATAGTGTTAGACCTCGTTTGGTACAGGATTTAAGGAACCAGGAAAGGAAAGTTGTTCATTTCCTTTGTTTGATAGCCATAAACTTGGAAATCAATTTTCTGACAAGAGAAAAATTGGAGGGAATATGGTTCCGCTTATGACCCATGTGATTGATTTTTCCTCCTCCTTTTCCAACATTTATTACAAAAATTATGACAAAAGTAACCATGTGTTATTGCTTATTTTACCATTAATGTTATATTTAATAATGTTAATTTTATTTTAAAAGGTAAGGATATCATTGGAACATTGCTATATTTTTGCTTTTTTTTTCTGCACAAACCAAACACTGTAAAGAAAATCAAATGGTCTTTTCTAAATGGTTTCCTTGTTTTACCAAACAACGAAAAAAAATAAATAAAAGAAATTCTACTTTTATATTCCTATAGAAAAACCAAGGAAATTTATTTCCTTTCCATGAACCAACTTAGTGTGTTTTTGAAGCGCAGGACATTATGGTATCAATAACACTATATTTTATCTTAGAGCATCTCCAACCCTATTGTGAGTTTGGAAAAAATGGTTGCCACATAGGAATAACAAGTATTTTTTTTTTCAAAAGTACTTCTCCAATGCAAATGTTAAATAAATTGTGAAGTTGACATGACAATGACATGACAAGAAAAATGTGAAGTTGGTTGTCTAGATTGAGACAATGCACTTCAGAATGACTTTATGTCCACATCATCAATTATGAATAAAAATATACATACAAAAAAAGAAGTGAAAAAGTTGTCTTTGAAGTTGAAAAAAAGATAATTTTATTGTCTTCTCAAACTTTTGCATTGGAGAACATATTTTTATCTCATAGGAAAACATTGTCTTATGTCTCATGCCGGATAGAATTTACAACACAAAACAAGACAATAGGGTTGGAGATGCTCTTTTTCTTGAGTTGATACGTGGCTTAACATGTACAGCTCCATGTAAATACTCTGGGTCCCACGTGAAAAGTGTCAGGTGGGTCCCATATACCGACAAGCAACAAAAGAGGGAAGGAGCCGTTGTTTACTCTCTTTTTTTCCCGGATCGTTTCCCGCGAACGTACCACCACCACCGCCGTCCGTACGATTCCGTTAGTTCTGTCGCTCCGATATTCTCCGGCCCAACCGACACCGTTACGGAGAGGACCCGCCGATATTCTCCGGTGCCCGGAAATGTCGGTTCCGCGACTCCTCGTCGTTTCTTGCGTTGCTGTCCTCTTCTCAATTCCCGGTAACCAATTAGTAATTTTTTTTTTTTTTAATTGTGACGTTTCCGTTCCCATAGCGTGCTTTGCCAGCCGTCTTGATGCGAATTTGTCGGTGTTCGTGTCGGACGCGACACAGATTCAGCGTCGTGATTCCACTAGAACGTAGTATAGGTGCTGATGACACGGATGAACCAATGCATTCCTTCTTGAGATTTTTTTTGTTACAAAATTAGGAATGTGTGGGCTTTTGTTCAACGCAGCATTAGGGAAAAGGCGAGAGAAAGAGGATCAGCACCGCACAATCCATAAATTCTTGGCCAAAGGCGCCGTTTCATGTCGGACACATATTGGACACGGTCTAGACACTCCAAAATATACTAGAAAAAAAACCAAGATGTGTGTCATGCACGTGGCGCCGAGTCCTCAGCATGTCTGTGTCGTGTCCGTGTCTGTACAACATAGATTTTGGGCTCCGTCGAAGTGGAAAGCTGGCGATTGCTTATTATATATATGTAGATGATAGATCGTCAACCGACCTAAAAGCAATTTGAGAAAATCAAATCCAAGTTGGTTCTAGGCCTTCCCGTGTCTAGTTCTTCCCAATGTAGCAATTTTTCTTGTACGAATACTCCACCAAAATGATAGTTCTGATGCGGGTCTTAGCATTTGTGTCTATTTTCAGGAGCACTTCAGTCTTTCTACTTCTAACCATAGATTGCAGTATCAATCGATACCGATCCGATATGGCTGATGTGGATACGGTTTGGCATGTTTTGATCCAATACCGACTGATACCGATGTTGACAAATACTGACCAATACCGACATTGGGGGTCGGGTCTTTCCGGTCAAATCGGTAAAGAAAATTGAACGAACAAGACCAATCAACAAAGGTGTAAAAGAATAGTAAAGCTGTAAAAGTATGTAAAAGAAGAAAATTATCTATCACAGTTAAATCAATCGGCAATGGTGACTACTATTTTATCAATTTCAACACTACTAAGAAATAACACAGAAATACTTTAACTACCTAAATGTATAAAGTATTTTTTTCTAAAATTTAAATATTTATTAGATTTCCGATTAAAAAATCCGATACTCTTATCTGATACTGCCGATACTGCAAATTTTGATACTCATAGGAATGGTCCCCGATACCGATATTGCAAACCTTGCTTCTAACTTATTGCAAACGAGAATCAATTCTATGTGTAGGTACTTTTTATTTTATTTTTTCATTCAAAATTTTAAGTCTTCTTCAGAACAAAGACCTCCATCCCCTCTTCTTATCAGTCGATCTCCATGCCTACACCCACATGAGAAAAAGATAATCATGATAAGTATTTGCAGATAGGGTTATATATGGCTTTTTCTTTTGTATGCACAATAAGTAACTTTATTTCATGCAGGAACATTTTCTTCAAATGCCGTTACACTTGGCTCAATTCAAATATTCGAAACTCACGAATGGTTGGCTCCCAGACCAACAATCTACTTTCACTGCCATGGAGAGAACAAGACAATCTTGCCGGACGTGAAGGAGAAACATTTTCTCTACATTTTCAAGGGGGAAGAATCTTGGCAGGTATGTCTTCTCCTAGCACGCCGTTTCTGACATTCTAAGGACTTTGTACAAATATTTAAAAAAAAGAACTCTTTTTTTAACCACTCTAAAAAAGTTGATTTTTTTTTTTGACATTTTAAGGACCATGTTCTGCATTTTCTAAAAAATAGGGAGGTTTAATCCAAAAATGGAGATTTCACATTAGTAATATTATAACGGAGGTTAAAAGTTTGGAGCCTTCCGGTTTTTGGGACCCTGATTTACACATACTCAGAAACGGTCATGTCTTCTCAGCATTGAGATGACAGGATTGGTTAGTTTCATGTTAATGCCTTTTAGGCAGAAAGTTCTCTTTTTCTGCATAGGTATGGAACTATCTTGAAAATAAACAGCAACTGTATCATTTATATGAGTCTCTTTTAGCAACTTTGCCATCTCATTGTAGGAACTTTAGGCTCTGTTTGATTTTGTGGAAAATTCAGGAAAAGGAAAAGAAAATAAAAGTATTTCATGTAGAAACTTGATTCCATTTACATAGGATCAAGTTTTATTCATTTCATTTCTCTCACTTTCTTAACAACCAAACGAAGATTCACACTATCGATATCGAATCCTTCCTATGAGTATCGGGATCGAAGGTTTATCAGATTTTTTGGTATCGGAAAGAAAATAATTATTTAATTTTTTTAAATATATTACGCATAGTTTTACGTATTTTATATATATTTTTAGTAATTTTGAAATTGAATGAAATAGTAGTCACTCTTTCTGATTGTTTCACATACGATAGATAATTTTTTCTTCTTCTACATACTTTTACAACCTTAGTATTCTTTTACACCCTTGTTGATTGGTCTTTTTCGTTCAATTTTCTTTGCGGAATTGATTGAGAAAGAGACCTTCAATGTCGATATCGGATCGGGACATGTCAAACCGTACCGGTATCGACCGTATCGGATCGGTATCGGCCGATACAACAAACCATGAACCAAACACAAGTGTTCAAGTGTATGTATGCCGACACGGGCTGTGTAATTGTGTGTGGCTGGCACGATGTTCTTTCTATCTTATGCAATACTTGGAATATAGTTGCTCCATATATTGATCTTAGCCAGCCAAAATCGTCTTACTTCTCGATTCCTTCCCGTGTGTGTCATTCCTTTGAAAAATGGTAAGAAATTTAACGTCTTGCTTTCATGGTTAAAGCCTACAGTTTCTCCAGTCTCATACTATTTGACAACCAGTGCTGGAGGTCTTCAATCTCATTATACTGTTAAAACTTAGAAAATCTGGCTTGTACTTCAGGGAGAACCTACATCTTCTTATGCACTTTTGGATGCATCAGGTTTCAAGTAAATAGTTTGCAGTATCAGCCGATACGAACGATAATGATACAGTTTGATATGTTCCGATCCGATACCGATCGATACGATATTGACATTGGAGGTATCTTTGCAGTCAATTTGTCAAAGAAAATTGAACCAAAAGACAAATCAAGAAGGATGTAAAAGCACGTAAAAGAAAAAAAAACAACAACTCATCTTTCACAGATAAACCAATCGACAAGGTTGATTACTATTTCATTTTATAATTCTTAAATTAGTAAGAAACAACACACGAAATACTTAAAATTATACTAAATATATAAAATATGTTTATCTAGAATTTTTAGTAATTTATTAATAATAATTTGTTTTCCGATACCAAAAAAATCCGAAACTCCAATCCAAACCCGTCGATATAATAGGAAGGATCCGATACCGATACTGATACTGCGAACCTTGCTTCTAAAATGCAAAGTTAATTTCAAGATATGAAAACAAGCAGGTAGCTGTCATACTATATACCAGTCTCTCGCATTTTTTTCCAAACTAACAAGCATTGTGTCACCCTATCTGCAGCCTCTCACTGAGCTTCCCGATAAGAAATGCAAGCGGTGTGGCCTGTATGAAATGGACGTCATGAAGTCCGATGATGTATTTGACGAGTGGGAGCTATGTCATGATATTTTCCTCGACGGATATGATGTACACTACAAGGAGAAGGAGTTCAATGCCACATTCAAATGTCTCGATTGTGCAGCCACCTTCGGTGAGTATACATAGCTAATTTAAGACTGTCTCAATTTCTCCAGCAGCTAACCTTGCTAGAGATTCTTCATCTGAGGGGTAGCAGTTATGAGGTGATTTTAGAGTATCGGTTATGAGCGGTTATGAGGAGTCCGATTTTGGATGGTTTTTAAATAGCGGCTTTTAAATCAGTGTAATTCACTAACGAGTGGTTGTAAAAGTTTTTTTACGCGAATAAAATTAAATAGGGAAGGGTATCAGTAGTTATAATTATATATTTTTGGTGAGGATATAAATGAAATAAAATAATAAAACCCTTCAAAACCTATCGATTTGGGGTGTTTATAAAGCCATTCAAAGTTACATTTCACCGGTTTTGGAGGGTTCTTGAGCCGACCAAAATCAGTGCCTTAAAAAAAATTAACAAACAGAAATTTTCATAAACAGTCGGTTAAAAAACATCACTGAACCAGTAAAAACACTGTTACCAAGCAGACCCTTAAGTTCTTCTTCTTTGTGTTATTCTTACTTGAAGCATGAGGCTGACAATGTTCTGGTCTTGATATAGGTTCTAATGCAAACGAGAAAGCTTCAGACAAGAAGGACAATGTAGCTGTAGTTATAATCATCAGTGGGTTAGTTTCTGTTATAGCAACCATCGGCGTTGTGAGCACTTATAGATATTGGAGGAGGAGGAAGAGGGAGCAGGACCAAGCAAGATTTTTGCAGCTGTTTGAAGAAGGCGACGATCTTGAAGACGAACTCGAGAGCTTTTAATTCCTGGCCCTAGTGTTCGGTAAGTGGAGACATAGTGCATCTTTGACTAGATGGATTCGATTCCACGAAAAAGCAGATTATTACGTGGGAGTTTAAAATATATGTATAAACCCGCGCCAGACAACAGAGAAGATTGTAATCTGTCCAATGTTGAGAGAGAGTAACTTAAATTTCGATTATGTGTTTCTGTTCTTCCTTTTCAGGTTAAGTCATAGAAGATTGTAATGATGTAGAATGGATGTTCACGGATTTTGGACAAATGTTATGACAAGCTTGCAAATATTGTATTTGTATTTGATTAACTTCCAAGGAAGCAATTTCCGGGTGCAGATCATTCTGCTGATATGTTCCATGAGTTATTTTTATTATTTTGGATTGCCCTTCAGTATCTTCACAAACTACACAATAATTATTCAGCTACTAGAATTGTTAGTGCATGTATACACACTCCAAGATACACAAGAACATGTTTCATACCAAAGATGATAGTGTCAGGTACGCCATGTCCATAACAGGGCCAGCCCTGAGTTTATGAGGTGTTGAGAACTAATAAGGGATTTAGTCCCACATTGAAAAATGTAGTATGAAGAGGAGCTAGACTACCTATAAGTAGTGGAGTAGCCAATCAATAAAATATATAACAATTATTCTCTACATGGTATCAGAGTCATAACCACACAAAAAAAAAAAAAAAATTCCACCCCTTCCCAACCCGGCAAATCCACCCCCCCCCCCCCACCCCCCTCCCTGCCCCCCCCCCCCCCCCCCCCGACGCCCCCCCCGACGACCCTCCCCCTCCCCCCCCCCCCCCCGCTGCCCCCGACTTCTGGTCTGATCTGGATCACTATGATCCTCTTGGGATGTAAGATGCACAAGTCGAACCAGAATTTGCGAAACATTTTCAAAAGTTCTTGGATTATATTTCGCGACAACGGATGATGAAGTTCTTGAAGGGTCTTAACCCTGTGTTTGAGCATAGAAGGAATGTACTCCTAGCACAGCCCATGCTTCCAACCTTAGAAGAAGCCATAGCTGCCATGGCACAAGAAGAGGCTCGATTGAAGTTCATGACCAACAAGGGCTATTTCTAGAGGAAGCAAGCCGCTGTTGACAAATATGCCCTTGCCGCCTTCAATCAGCCTCCCTCTGTGGCCGGTATTTGCCACAACTGTGGTGACTCAGGACATTACATCAGATTTTGTCCAAAACCCCTGCAAAGTCCGTCGAGTGATCGTGGACGGGGTCGCGATGGACGTCGAGGTGGTAGAGGCGGTTATGCTGGTAGAAGGGAAAATTATTCTAGAGAACACAAAGCTAATCTGGCGGAGGGAGGGGGTGAAAATCACCTGGCTGAGTTAACCTCTCTTGAGAAGGAGTTCCTCGCGAAGTTACGCAGCACGAAGCTGGGTTCGGACGGCAGTCATGGAGCGTCATCTACCTCGGGGGATCACATCACTTGCTTTGTCCAAACCAGCACAGGTATTCCTGCACGTGCTCTTGCAGCAGCTGTCCACAAACCAGGTTGGATTATGGACTCTGGGGCATCTTGCCATGTCACGGGGTCTCGCTGTGAGTTCCAGGACTATACTCACCTACCGACGCCGGAGAGCATTCAGACTGCTGATAGTAACTCCAGCCCTGTCATGGGTAAAGGCATTGTCGCATGCACCCTTTCTCTCACTCTCACCAATGTCTTACATGCTCCGTCTTTTTCTGTCAATCTTCTTTCTATTAGTGTCATTATTCTTGATCTTAACTGTACTGTTTTCTTTGACATTCCTACGGTGAATTTTCAGGAGAAGGGGACAGGACGATGACTAGGGACTGGCACATGGCATAAGGGGCTGTGGTACTTGGACATGACTGAACTGGACAAAGCATTGGCATCTCTGGTAGCAGATACACCACCGGAAGATTCACGGCGCAGTGTAGAAGATGAATTGATACTCCACCACCAGCGTGTCGGTCATTCTTCTTTTAAAATTATTAGTCGTATGTATCCGTCCTTATACCAAAGGGCTAATAAAAAGAAGTTATTTTGTAATGCATGTGAGTTGGGTAAACATACCAGAAGCACGTATGTGAGTTCAGGAAGTAGAAGTTCAGCTGCATTTGATATGATACGTTCGGACGTATGGGACCCTTGTCCTACAACCGGTATTAACGGTTTTCGATGGTTCGTCACTTTTATTGATTGTTATACTCACATGACATGGGTCTACCTTATGAAGCATAAAAGTGATGTCTTTGAGGCGTTTCGAGACTTTCATCGCCGGGTAAAAACACAATATGGCACTAAAATTAAGTGCTTACGGTCTGACAATGGGACGGAGTATACAAATAAGACGGTTGCTGAGTATTTATCCACTCATGGAATACTATACCAAACTTCATGTGCCTATCCACCGGCACAAAATGGTGTGGCTGAACGGAAGAACAGACACCTGCTGGAGGTCGCACGGACGATGATGCTGACTATGAATGTCCCGAAACACTTATGGGGGCAGGCGGTGTTAACGGCCTCTTATCTCATCAACAGAATGCCATCTCAGGTATTGGACTAGAAGACGCCGTTAGAGATGCTTACTGGTGCAACCACGTACACTGTTCCACCGAAAGTATTTGGGTGTGTATGTTTTGTCCAAGATAATAGGCCAGGAGTTAACAAACTGGATCCTAGGACGGTTAAATGTCTCTTTGTCGGGTACACGGTAACTCAGAAGGGATACACATGTTGGAGCCCAGTAGAACGAAAGATGTTTGTAAGCATGAACGTTACATTCAGAGAACTGGAACCCTATTATGGTTCGGATGACGGTTCAGCGTTTGGTGCCACACCTAACACAGTGGGTGTTAGATGTGAGGGGAATAAAATAAGCCCATCTGTGGTGGTCGGATCGGTCCCATGTCCGGTCGTAAAAAACTGGACGAAAGGAGGAGAAAATCAGTGACTCCGATAAAGAAGATGAAGAAGATACATATGTTAAATAGGGGGAGCAGCAGATAATGGAAAAGGAACTCCAAGTCTACAGAAGGAGACAGCAGAAGTCCAGTATTGTGCCTGTACCGTGTCCTGTGCCTACTGTACCAAGTCCCTCGTCTACTCCTGCTCCAACTCTTGAAGATGTTGCCCCCGCACTGAATTAATCTGATTCTGATACGGATCTCTCTGACTCTGATAGTATGATCTCTCCACCACCTATTGCTCCCTTAAGGAGATATTCTCGCATCAATGCGGGTAAGGCTCCTAGTCGTTTTGATAATTATGAACATGATATTGCCAACTACATGTCTTATTCTAACATTTCTTCGAATTATCGAGTCTTCATTGCATCATTAGACTCTACTTCGTTGTCCAAAAGTTGGCAGGAAGCAAAGAAAGATCCAAGGTGGAAAGCTGCAATGATGGAAGAACTTGGGGCACTGGAGAAAAATAAGACGTGGGAGCTGGTTCCATTACCCAAAGGGAAGAAAACTGTGGGATGCAAATAGGTGTACACAGTAAAAGAGACGTCAGAAGAAAAAGTGGAACAATACAAGGCAAGGTTGGTTGCAAAAGGATACACACAATCATATTGCATCGACTATGATGAGACGTTTGCTCCAGTAGCGAAAATGAGCACCGTAAGAACTCTGGTCTCCATTGCAGCAAACTATGGGTGGAAGCTATACCAGTTAGATGTGAAGAATGCCTTACTCTATGGGGACCTACAACAAGAGGTGTACATGGAACTCTCGCCAGGGTGCTACGCTACAGAATCAGACGGAGGGACATCGCATAAAAAAGTGTGCAAACTAAAGAAGTCGCTATATGGACTCAAGCAATCTTCTCGATCCTGGTTTGACAGATTCAGAAAGGCTGTTACAGGCATGGGATACCATCAAGCAAATGCAGATCATACGATCTTTCTTCAGCATGCAAGAGGCCACATCACTATACTTGCTGTATACGTGGATGATATAGTAATCACAGGTAATGATGAAGTCGAGATCGCTAAGCTGAAGTAAAAACTCGCAAAGAAGTTTGAGGTGAAGGATTTAAGAGCGATGAGGTACTTTCTAGGTATCGAGGTGTGTGAAGGCGAACAAGGAATTGTTCTCTCACAGAGAAAATACGCACTAGATCTGCTGAAGGAGACAGGGATGCTAGGATGCAAAGCAGCAGTCACTCCAATTGACCAGAAGTGCAAGTTGGGAGCAGAAGCAGGAGAGCCAGTTGATCGTGAAAGATATCAACGACTTGTAGGGAGATTGATTTATCTGGAGCACACTTGTCCTGATATCTCATTTGCGGTGAGTGTAGTAAGTCGCTACATGCATGATCCAAGAACGGGTCATATGGATGCAGTGTTTCAGATCTTGAGATATCTGAAAGGGACGCCGGGGAAAGGACTATGGTTCAAGAAGAATGGATGTATAGAAGTTGAGGGATACTGCGATGCAGGCTGGGCGAGCTGCATAGACGATAGAAGGTCTATCACGGGATATTGTGTCTTTGTAGGAGGAAACTTGGTCTCATGGAGAAGCAAGAAACAGTCAGTGGTAGCACGGTCTACAGCTGAAGCAGAATACAGAGCAATGGCTTTAGGAGTGTCGGAGTTGCTGTGGGTGAAAGCGTTGCTGACAGAGTTGAAGCTGGACAAGGGAGCACCGTTACGTCTTTTGAGCGATAGTCAAGCTGCAATAAGTATAGCTAACAATCCAGTTCAGCACGACAGAACGAAGCACATCGAGATCGATCGATTCTTCATCAAAGAGAAGCTGGAACAAGGGATACTGAAGATTGATCATGTTCTCTCAGAAGAACAAGTGACAGACTATCTGACTAAGGGTCTTAGTTCATTAAGTCTGTCGAAGCTATGTAACAAGATGGGAATGATTAATATCTATCGCCCATCTTGAGGGGGAGTGTTGAGAACTAATAAGGAATTTTGTCCCACATTGGAAAATGTAGTATGAAGAGGAGCTAGACTCCCTATAAGTAGTGGAGTAGCCAATCAATAAAATATACAACAATTATTCTCTACATGAGGGCCTGAGACGAACTTCCAAAATGGACCCCCATACATAATGAAAAAAAAAGAATTAGAAAAAAGGCATTGCCAATAATTGAATTAAGGACCTCATATATACAAGCCTAATATAATAAACATCATACCATAATTATTTTACATTTAAGTAAGGTCCATGGAACATAATAGGTCTATTTTAGATACAAAATATTATATTTAAACTGATTTTTTTGGGCCCTTCAGATCCATGGGCCCTGAGCGGTCGCGTTGTCTGCCCTGTGCTAGGACCGCTCCTGGTCCATAATCTACCTCAAGGTGCAAAGTGGGTCGAGCGGCCTAAAATCTGCATGGGACCGGCCCGGTCAAACCTAAATTGGGCCAACCCAGGACCAATCAATGTGCATCCCAGCCCACAATTTCTTCAAGTCAACCTAGGTTTGCTCCTCGATCCGGTCGCCCAAACAGATCGGCCCGGATTTCCTTCATACAACCCGGTGGACCAGTCCGATCAAAACCTGGTCCACACCACCCCTCCCGGGTCCACCAATAGCAAGCATTGAGGGTTTTTCCAAGTAGTCATTTTTTTTTTTAGGGTGTCCACTTCTTACTGGTGCTTGGAGGCATGCCTCCAAGGGGGCTCGAACCCGCGCCACTGCGCCGGGGTGCACCACCGTTTCCAACGGGCTACGGCCACGGGGACATTTTTTCCAAGTAGTCATTTGATGAAGATATTTTTGGTCTTTTATTACAAAAATACACTTATTATTTACATTTTAGTTATGTTGCTAAAAATAATCAAAATGTTCCAATAATAGTTATATTCCAAGAATATTTTGTAGGTATTTGGTATTCGAAAAAATTCTATAAATAGAAATTAATACATCCAAATTTACCACAACAAAATTTTATTTCCTCTCTTTCAATACATTCAATCATTCTTGTGTTTTATTAGGTAAACTAGCTACTTTCTGGAAATTGAAGTGCAAAAAAAATCCCCAAAAATTATAAATCAGATTTTGGATACTTCAATGTAAATATCCTACATCTTTCCTTGGAAGAAATCTTGTTTAAATTAATACATCCAAAAGCAAACAGCAATCCACAATGTGCAAATATCAAAGTTAAATAATATCAATTCTTCAATGCCTTCAGTTAATACCCACACACTTGTTCCATTACAACCAGGATACCTGATTATCTACAGATTGCACAATGCAACTTCGCATCCTTGTTAACATCATCGACATCCCCATAGACGAGCCTAGCAATTCCCACACCATAACATACCACAAGCTACTTATAACAGATCCAACAAGTATTTCACCAGCAGTAGATCATGGATATAGCCAGTGACCATCCGGTCTCACTTCCACTTCTTGAATTTTCCTCCGAACATGCCGTGCTTCCCTCCGAACCTGTGCTTCCCTCCGAACCTGCGCTTGCCCCCGAAGAAACCGTGCTTCCCATACTTCCCATGCTTGAACTTGCCGTGGTGGTGCATGAATGATCCATGGTGACCATATCCGTGCCCGTGGAAGGACCCGTGTGCCAGGTGATGAGCCCCGTACATAGCAGCTGCAGCGGCGGCACCCCCAGCCAGCAATCCCATGCCGCCGCCACCCATGCTAGATCCGTGTCCTGAGAGAGGATTAAAATACTCGACAGTTATCAAAATGACTAACAATTGGTTACTCCTAACTAGATATCTTCAGGAATTCGTGTGTAATGTCAATTAGAACAGGTAACTAAAATGCTACTTCCTTTTCAGAAAGAGAAATTTACTGTTATGATCCAAACTAACTTTCGGTGACTATAATTTTATTTACAGTTCATAAACTGCATAATATTTGGCATTCATAGGACTAGATTGACTGAACGTATGAATGGTTTAATTTTGTAGTACAAAGGTCCCGGAAACAAGATACTATTGTGCACTTTATGAAACTTACTATTTCTAAAAGTGTAATTTTGATTTAGTACGTAATTTCTATGTAAAGCTCTTTAAAATGATGCTCTTTGCATTAACGTAAGACTTATTTGTAACTAAATACCATGGACTTTCTCTAATTTGTAAGTTTTTACTCTAAACTATCAAAATTAGCAAGTTGTTACCCTAAAGTATTATAATTAACAACTAAATAAGTTAAACTTTTTCAAATATCCAACTTGCTACCCATACGTCGTTAATGATGACACCTTGATATTTCCATATTTCTTAATAGTACCCTACTTAACCAAGTGTAGGGTAGTAAGTTGAAAATTGGTGAAAGTTGAAGGTATTTAGTTGCTAATTACGATATTTGAGGGTAGCAAGTTGCTAATTCTAATAGTTTAGGATATCAACTTGCAAATCGAGAAAAAGTTTAGGGTATTTAGTTACTGAATCAGCCTTAAACTAAAAGGAACAATGTCAGGTTGCAGAAATTCAAACAAAAGGAACATAATTTCTTGTCACCATTTCTGGCAAGGTTACCTTCCTAATAAACCCCCAAAAAACAGTAGGCATACTCAGTAGATGAAAAACAAAGTAATAACCAAACACACAAGAAAAGGTTATAACAAATAATTTGTAAGCGGAAAAAAAAAAATTAAGTCAGCTTCACAATTTGAAATTTATGGTCTACTTTTTTATTCGAGAAATGCTGCTTCTAGAACTTATCCCTCCTGAGTCTTGAAAGATCCAGATTTCTTAATTCAAAAGTCAGCAGAAATCACAATAAGCTGCAATTTTTTGCAGATCCAATTGCTAGCGCTACTAAACAAGATTATGCCAGTTAAAACAAACCCATGCAATTAAAATGGGCACCGCGTACCGTATGGTGGAGCCGATGGACCATGATGACCGGCAGGTGGGTATCCAGCAGGTGGGTATCCTGACGGCGGGTATCCAGCAGGAGGGTATCCATGAGGAGCTTGTGGAGGGTATGCGTACCCAGGGGGAGGATATGCACCAGGAGCTGGGGGGTACGCACCAGGTGGTGGGGGATATCCACCAGGCGCCGGAGGATATCCATGCGGCGCACTTGGGTATGGGGAATACCCAGAGGGGTATCCATGTGCATAACCACCCATACCATGTGTCAAGTGAGAGAAAATCCCTTGTCACTTGTGTCTGGTACATCATGTTTGTCCTTCCCGCCTCCCATTTTTCTTTGCTAGAATTTGCAGCTGCACAATGATACTTGGTAATTAACTATCGTACACTTGAAAGATAAAAAATAGATTGATCGCATTATCAAAGAGTTAAAACCATATTTCCAGGATGAGCAATATCCACACAGTAGGCTACACTAATGCTGCTGCTGCCATGGAGTTGGAGATTTATATAAACCTCTTCTGACCCATCCAAAAATACCACCACAAAGCCATGTGCTGATCTAGACTTGCTCAAGTTTGTGCAATGTAAGGTATTCATTCATTAAAAATATGTAAAATTTCGATTGGGCATTGAACTGCCAGTTGTATAACGATTGAACTTCAAAAGGATCGTGGAGCTCCCTATTACAAGCGCAAAATTTCTCCAAAGAATGTTGTTGCAAAATTGAGACGTAAAAAATGAATGAGAATGAAAATGGAATTTTTTTTCATTCTATCAGTCCATTTTCTTTTAACATTATCATAACACTAAAGGCGGATATTAAGAGTACCCTAACACCAACAAACCTACACAATCAATTTAATGTGGCATCTGAAATGACGAGATAATAATTAATTGAAATACAACAACAACAAACAAAAAACATATCCTTCTTTAAAACCTCAATCCATGTTCCTTTAGGCCTATTTCTAGTCGTGGCGGATCTTTTGGGCAAAAATATGAAATAGTTTCTTATAGGAGGTGAAGTGGTTCTCTATACAATGCACAATATATTTGTGTGGCTAGCTTTAGTGCATGTGATTCATCTCAACATTTCTTAGACTTGTCCCATGTCTACCAAACTATATCAAGTGCTAGCTGACACTTGTACACGCTTGAAAAAGATTAATTTTGTCGGCAAAGGATTTGACCCCGATTCAAATGCTGAAATGGTTCAGGATGTTTGATGTTTATAATTCGAGTGTAATGCCTTAATCTTTAATTCCAACCCTGCGGAAGATTTAAAGGTAATGTTGCTTAAACGTGTGTTCATAATGATCTAGATAACCTTCTGCTATAAAGTCGAGATGATACCATGGTGTAGTCGTCTTTTAGTAGTGCTTTTCAGTTGAAAGTTTTACATATTTACATTATAACTTGTTTGCTTCATAATCCCTTCCACTTGCTCGTCACTATGTTCTCTCGATCAGTTATCCTGGTCCAAGCAGTCACCTTGTTCACGTAGGGGCTTTACTAGAACCTACTGTTTCTTGAAATTCTTTCTTATGCAAACTACAAAATGGCAAGAGCCTAATTTTTGGAACTGGTGATTGGCACATAACATTTGTTCCATAACCCTAATTCTCTCAAGGGCAGGCTATCTAAGCCTAGGAACGACAGACACTCCAAAATCGATGGCATGTCTGTGTCATACATGAATTGGACAACCATCAACAAACAATATGATCCTTTGCAAAGGCAGAGCTAGGCAGGAGCCAGTGGGGCACCTGTCCCACCTAAACTTTCATTTCTAGTTAATATTTTAATACTAAGATGGCATGCCCAACCTAAATTTGGTATGATTAGATTTTGAAAGATATCTTAAAATAAATATATTACCATATTTCACAAATAAAAGGAAACAATTTTAAGGAATATTCAATAGCCATAACAATAGTTTAATCATTCCATACATTCAGTAACAAGTAGCTTATAATTGATTATACGACAGGATACGAATGGTCATAATTACTTTTGTTACAACAACAAAAATAGAAAGTTTTGATAGCAAATATGGAAGTTCTGGAAGAGAATAATTATTATAGGAGCTGAGGGGAAAAAAGAAGTCTTTTGTTGGGCCAATTAAGATTAACCAACAGTATTAAGGATTTTATCGATTTTTAATCTACATATATGATGGAATTAAAAACGTATACAAAGATGTTAATTTCTATGTTTTTAACTTGCCAAATTTTACTTTATGATTTGACTTAGCATGAATAGATTTTAAGAATTGAAATACATTATATGCCATTCATAAACTTGATTTTTCTTTCTTTTTTTCTTTCTTTTTTGATTTACTAATTGCTCATATATAGTCATCATAAGAAAAATAGGGTTTGGGGCACACACGTTACGTGTACAATTTGGTGAAAGAAGAATGGTGCACAAATCGAAAGAGTGAAGGATTATGACAATTTTATATTAGTATGAAAGTTTGAGTTGGCGGGTGACGAGATGACATTTTTATCCTTAATAATAACATTTTTAGATAATAAAGTGTTATACTAAAAAAAATTTAGTAATACCCCTGGTATTTGGGTTATATATTAGTATAGATGTTCACCAATAAATAAATAAACAATGCCCACATACTTATAGTCTGCTTACGTGCCAAATGGATCTTTGCCAGGGCGGACATATGTATAGGTAGGTGTGCTCCAACCAACCAATTTTTTTCCATGTGATATTGGCCCATACGCCAGTCCACATCCCAAACTTCTTCGAACCTACTCGAACTCTTATCTTCGAGTCCATTTTTGTTCACCCACTTAAACTGTGGTGGAAGTTCACCCTTCCAATCAAGGGTTGCCACGTATCATTCTCATCCAACCTAAAGCCACATTGGGAGGGGAACAGATAAGTTGTCCCATAATCGTAAACTGTTATACCAATTATGTCCCCTCTTCTATAAATGTAACACATATATATTTTTTATTTAAAGAATTAAATAATTATGGATACCAAAAGTTGCATTTATAGGAGACGGGACATAATTGATATAAAGATTTTTGGGACAACTGATATGCTCCCCTTTGGGAGTGGTTTAGTGAACATCTACACTAGTTTTTACCACTAGTTTGACAAGTGGCAACCCTTTAGTGGAAGGCTGAATATCTATCCTAATTTTGGTGGGTGAACAAACATGTACACATAAAGCAGTCCATTGTTCCAAAATAGGAAATTACTAAACCCAAATGTTAAGGGGCAACACAATAAGTTGAGAAATTGTTAGGGGCAAATAGTCCCCAACCAAACTATAATTCCAAAAATAATTGTGTTCGAAAGAAGAAAATGTTGCAGGAAAAGGAAAAAGAGGGAATAGAATAATTTGGGTATTAAACAATGACCTTTTTTTTTTTTTTAAAGATGTGATAGGGCCTGTAACAATTTCCAGGAAAAAAAAGGTTTGTTCAGTCCTAGGTGACTCGAATTACTCGTTCCGCCCTTGCAACTTTGGGTGCTCAATCTTCAACAAATCCCAAGTTTGAGCAGTCTGAATCTCTGTTAGCAATTCGGCAAACGGAGAAAATACGGGACAGCAAAAGTATGAGTATAAATAAGTCCAATGCAAATAAAATATATTCAAAAATTCGGTCAAAAATTTGAAAAATAAAAATATTGAGGTTAGAAATTTCACAATCTTAAATATATTGTCAAATTTGGTTAATTAAACAGATTCACACCACGTTTTTTTCCCCAAAATTTTTAATAATTTATACAGAACATGTTTAAACTTCGCATGCTTAAATTTTAGGATTATACGTTTCAGAATTATACGAAAAAATTCGCGTATAATATGAGTTTTATTCGGGGGTTGCTAACAAGGATCTCCACTTAGTCCAAAGAATTTTTTCTCATTAACAACTAATAATCTTAAAATCGTATCAAAAGAAACCTCGAAGAAAAACTCACCGTCCCTTGATAATCTCCTCCTCCTCCTCTTCTCCTTCTTATTCTCTTCTTCTTCTTCCTGTAGTAATTATTGTGGAACTCGTAAGGAAGAATAAAAATTGGGGTATTTATAGAGAGAGTGGGAGGGAATAATAATAAAGAAGAAATACGCGTTATTATAACGCAAGCGAGCCAAAAAAAAGAAAAGAAAAGCGTGGAAAGCGGAGGACCGGACACGTGGACTTCGTCGTTAAGCAAACCGAGGAGGAAGAGGGGTTGAAAATCGGTCAAGCTAGTTAGTTGGAGGAGAAATTGTTACTTGTCGTCCACGCGAAATCCACGTGATTAAAATAATAAAAAAACATACACGTGTGGTATTTGCATAGGAGTATCTTTTGCTTTTAGGTCGAGCACTATTCGGTTTTGACCGAAACATCCAACAGAATCGGACCAATAACATATTTGATTAGGTTTTAAGAAATTGGCCCAATTTCTAAATTTAAAAACACTGTAGTTTTTTTTTTTATGTTAAGACAGGAATTTTAGATTTTAAATTTTGGAGAAAAAGTAGTTGAGATTATGGGTGAGCATTATTCGATTTTGAACCGAAAACCGAACCGAATAAGAGATTCGGTTCGATTTTAAAAAATTTCGGTTCGATTTTGAAAATACTAAATTTTTTTATTCGGTTTCGGTCCAAAACCGAAAACCGAATAAGAATATATATATATATATATATATATATATATATATATATATATATAATAAAAAATAATATATATATAGGTATATAATAAATATATCTAGGTATATTTAATTATTATATATATTAACAAAAAAAAATACACAAATAAACCCAAAAATAGAATAAACCGAAATCGAACCGATTTAATTCGGTTCGGTTCGGTTATTGACCAATTCGGTTCGGTTTCGGTTTTGCTTATTCGGTTTCGGTCCAATTCGATTTTCGGTTATTCGGTTCGGTTTGAACCGAATAAACCGAATACTCACCCCTAGTTGAGATGATACATTATAAGGATTTATGAGTTCACTTCTTGAAGAACTTGAAAACGAATATTTTCTTCTTTTTTTTACTGTGTGATGATAGAAATAACCAAAAATATATAGCTTTACTGAGAGCATTATTAGTAAGGTCCAACCCATTTTTAGATTCTAGATCTAGAATATAGGAGTTCATTTTGTAGACTAGTAAGATCCATCATAGGTTTCAATTTCTAGATTTTCAGGTCCAATCCACCCGTAGGAGCTATAAGTTATGCCTGAAAATTTCTAAATTCAGAATGTAGGAAATCATTTTTTAGAATAGTAAGTCCCAATTTGAAACCCAATTCTAGATTTACATTATGTTTTCTCATTTTAATTTTTGACCACACAATTTTTGGGACAAAAGCTCATTTGATCATTTTTTACTTATTTTCATATAAACCCAATCATTCTGTATTTTTTTTTTTTTATCAAAATGTTGAATCTCAAGATAAAATTTTGAATACCATCTACTAATAATGCTCTAAATATCAGATAATTGTTTCTTGAGTTAGCTGTGAATAAGTTGAGAATTTATCTCGATAGATGCTTAGGCCGTAGTTAGTACTATGAACAATTAATTCCACACATATTAAGTTAAAAATCATAAACATTTTATACAAGAAAAGAACAAAATAAATAGTAATCCTAAATAATGAAAATCATAAATATTAAGAATCTTGATTCAAAACATAAAATATAATCCTTATAAATTAGGAATAGAGTTCTTCGGAATATGATATCCCTAAGTCCGGTCGTAGACAAAGGCAAATTGGACGACCGACCATGACCTATACTATAAAAGGGTCCAAAAATTTATACGAAATTCCTATTTTGCCAGTCCGCGGAGCTGGCTGGCACCCGCATGACGGACAGCCATTAGCCTCCTTGCTAATTTGGGTCCACACTATGCGGGAGAGCCAATGGCTGTCTGCCACGCGGATGCGGACCAGCTCCGCGGACGGACAACCTAGCAGCGCTCACATTTATAACACGGTGGTTTCAATTGCTGATTTTGAAGAATAGCAACCTTCCCTATATTAACATTTATTAATTCTTTTGAAGTCTGTTAGGAAACAAAACAAACTTATTGTGTATAATTTATGATGTGGGCCTTCTTCATAATTATTAAATTTGTTTTTAGCCACATAGGCATAGGCTGCACTTATTGGTTAGGCAATTTTTTTTAATCTGGATGAGCTACAGAAAATTAGGCCACATTTACTCCTTCAGCCATATTCATCCTCTTTAATCTTTATTTTTTTAAATCAATTTATAATTCTTTCTTGTAATTTGTATGATAAATATATACATAAATAATTATTTTTAAATGATTATTTAAACTTTGGCAAATAGAGAGATAGTATATTTATAACTATTGAGATACTTTTCTGTAACTAGTATAATAAAATGATTTTATATTTTGCATTTGTTGAGGGTCCCAATATTCTTAGGTATTGTTTGGGAAGAGTGGAAAATGGGGAGAAGAAAAATATTGAGAAAAAAGTGGGAAAAAAATTAAAAGTAGTGGTGTTTGGGAAGGGGAGGAAAAATGAGGGAGAGGAATGTGGAAGAAAAATTCAGGTGGGCCCCACTCAAAAAAATTTCTCCCATAAGTGGGAGGAAAATGAAGAGGATTGAGGGGATTGTGAGAATAATTACCCAACTACCCTCCAATAAAGTAAGTATTAATTATGATTTGAAAAAATCAAGGACTAAATTGTAATTGTATCTTTCTTCATAAATAAACAAAACAATATTTTTTAAAATTTTCTTCTCCTACTCTTTGGTTATCCAAACAAGTGAAGAAAAAATTAATTTCTCCTCTATTTTACTCTCCTCCATTTTTCTTCCCCTCAAATTTTCCTTCCTCTCCTCAAAAAGGATCTGTTCGGGCTATCCCAGTCCTAATTATATATTTAGGACCAAATAGAAGAATAAAATGTAATATTAGGTAAAGAGATGGATGGAAAAAAAGGATCAAGGAGTGAGTTTAGGCCTCGTTTGGTTCGCGGAATGGAAGGGAAAGGAAATCAATTCCTTGTCATTTTCTTTCCTTTGGAAAACTTTAATTCCTATTGATTTTCCTTTCCGATGTTTGGCAATGCCAAGAAATTTGGAAAGGAAAGTGAATACTTCAATGTTGGAAAGTGATTCATTCCTTGGATGGATGGAATCACTTTCCCCCCTAAGACCATCTCCAATGGTGATTTCCAAAATTGAGTTCTTATCCTACTTGGCATTGTACTTTAAGGAGATTTCTATCCTAGTTGGAAGAGTTTCTACATAGAAATTGTAGACATACAAAAATGATCTCCAATGGTTCTCCATTTCTATCCTATGTGTCACATAGTAAAAGGACTAATTTAATGGTGTGGGGTCCAATAATAATTGTCATGAGAGATAGGAGAATTTCTATGAGAGTTTCTACATGTAGAAATCCTCCTAGAAAGTTTCCATCCTACATCATTGCCACCTAGGATAGAAATGGTGATAGAAACTACCATTGGGAGAAATTTTTTCTAAAATAGATTTCTTCCATAGAAATAGGGAAGATAGAAACCCCCATTAGAGATGGTCTAATTTTTCTTCCATTGAGAATCACTTTCCTTTCCTCCTCAATTCCTTGGACGTCCAAACATAGAAAAGTAATCACTTTCCTTTCCCAACCGGGAGATTCCGCGAACCAGTGTTGATGGAAATAGAGTAGGGAGTAGTAGAAGGAAGAAAATAGAGGATAATTAATTAATCCAAACATACTCTCAATAGGAGAATTTGTTTGTTTATAACAAGACTTGAATACATAGTCTTTTAGTTGAAGGAAGTGTTTAAAAGTTAAGAATTTTTTTTAAAAAAAGATTCAATACTTAAAAATACACCCTCCACTCAATTTATAAAAGACTGAAATTGTGATTAAATTTTAAAGAGTAATTCAAATAACTTAAGGTCCCATGATATATGTTAATAATTTTGAAATGCACCAAAACTGGTGTCTACTCGAACTATTTAATTCATGTTGTCACCGCCTCCAATTTGTTTCATTTCATTTGGTGGCTTTTTTTTTTCCACCCTACAATATGATGCTCATGCCTAGTTTTTACAAACGTTAGGCGGCGTTTGGTATGCGGAATACTATATAGCCGAAAATTCTATATTCCCGGAAAACAAATTTCAAGGAATTAAATTTTCTGAAAAATTACATTCCCATGTTTGGTGACAATATAAATATTCCCGAAAAAAAAAATAATGAAAAAAATGAACAAATATAAAAAAAACCGGTAAAAACGAAAAAAAAATGGTAAAAAACGACAAAAAATCGGTAAAAACGACAAAAACGATGAAAAACGACAAAAAATCGGTTAAAACGACAAAAATGACCAAAAAGCGACAAAAAATGTATAAACGACAAAAAATGGTAAAAACGACAAAAAAAACCAAAACATGATATAAAATCGGTAAAAATGACAAAAAATTCAAAATACGGCAAAAACGACAAAAAAGACAAAAAATAACAAAAAATCGGTTAAAACGACAAAAAATGACAAAAAAATCGGTTAAAAAGACAAAAAATTGGTTTAAATGACCAAAAAAACGGTTAAAAACGACAAAAAAATCGGTTAAAACGACAAAAAATAACCAAAAGGCGACAAAAACGAAAAATAATCGATAAAAACGACAAAAAAGAACAAAAAATCGGTTAAAACGACAAAAAAAAAACCAAAAACGACAAAAAAAAAATCGGCAAAAATGACAAAACGACATAAAATCAGTAAAAATGACCAAAAAGCGACAAAAACGACAAAAAACGACTCAAAATCGGTAAAAACAACAACAAAAAAGCTAAAAAAACGACAAAAATTCGCTTAAAACGACAAAAATTGACAAAAAAAAAAACGACAAAAAGAACAAAAATTGGGTAAAAAACGACAAAAAATAATCAAAAAGTGACAAAAAATGGGTAAAAATGACAAAAAAAATCGCTTAAAACGAAAATTTTTTGGTCAAAACGACAAAAAATGACAAAAAAACGATAAAAACGACAAAAAAAGAAAAAAATGTTCAAAACTAATCAAAATTGATCAAAAAAGAAAAAAAAATTAGACAATTTTTTTTTGCCCGGGAAAAAAAAAAATAACCACCTATTTTCAAGGGATAGAATTTCCATGTTTTGTGGGTAAACTATTTACCCGGGTATTTATAATTCCTGGAAATAAATTTTTTATAAGCCAAACAAACGTGGTAATAGATTTCCATCTTAAATTTTTCCGGGAATAAAAAAAATTACCGCGTACCAAACGCCCCCTTAATGTATTTTTTTTTTTAACTCCCAATAGAAGAAAATAATAAGTTTTGTTTGTCTTATTTTTCAATGGCTCCTGTTTGTCCCATTTTATTTATTGGAATTTATCCTAACAATAAACTAAAATTCTTAAAATCCAACCGGAACCGAATAAATGATTAAATTTATTTCGTTTATTATATTTGTTCAGTTGGACTATTTATGTTGTTTAATGGGTCCGGTCCAAAGTTGTAATCATGATTAAATTAGATTAAACTGTAATTTTTATATACACATTTATTGTATCTCAAAGTCGTATCTAAAGTTAGGCTAGTTGTTAAATTATCAAAGTTGAGCTTCAAAACATATACATATAATTGTTGGTTTCAAAGTATACACATTTTTAATGACAAAATATGCATATAATTGAGAATATTTACATAACTTCATAAGTTTTATTCGGTTTTGGACCGAAATCGCAATCCAATAATTTTTTAGTATTTTTAAAATCGAAATCAAACCGTTTTTTGCTTCAAATCGAACCAAATTTCTTATTCTTAGTATTTCTAAAGTTTGCTTCGATTTTAGGTCTAAAATGGAATAATGCTCATTCCTAATTATTTCCATCCCCTTGTCTTCGAGGGACAACCCATGACTAAACTATACAAATATTGACTGAACCGCGTGCTGTCATTGTTCTTGGAGTTAACTCATTTAACTGTTCTTAACTTTTGATAGTAGGTCAGGCTATTTTCAAAAGATGTTTAAAAAAAATATTCAAGATTTTTTTTATATAGGTTGTTGTTAAAAAAAACATCTATGTATCGCTTCTCAAGGAAACAAAAGGCTTAAACAACCTATAACAAACAATTCCAAACTTAACCTAATACTTGGTTTGGGAGTGTTTATACCAATGTTTTAAAAACCGGACCGGACCGGACCGGACCGGCCGGTTCAACCAGTTCACCCGTGAACCAGTCATTTTTCCGGTCCGGTTCAGTATTGACTCGGTTTTGTTTAAAAGTTAGTATTTTTGTAAAAAATTAATGGCCATAAGGGATTAATTTGGACCACTTAAGCTAACTCAGTGGTTGAACCACTGGTTGAACCAATTTGATCCGACCCAATGTCTTGGCCGGGTCAACCACCGGTCCGGTTTTAAAACATTGGTTTATACTACTACTCGTTTGTTCCAAAATCAGTCCTCCTAGATATTTTGTCACAATTTTGTGACAATGAGGCTTTGTTTGGAATTATTGTCACTTTTAATTTTGTGACAATGAGACTTTGTTTGGAGTTGTCGTCACTATTAAAAAAGTGTCAGCACAAACAACTTTAACAATCTCAAAACTTTTAAATGTTGTTCCAAAATCGAATTGATTTTTTTTTTTTTGGGGAATAGATAGCTGAACACTTTTTGACATTGCTTCTTAAAGAAAAGCAGAAACGATCAAGGTAAGCAATAACAAACCAAATTATGCCTATTTTTTTGACAAGCTGCTTAATTTTTGGGATAACTTATAAAAGCAGAAGCAATGTCAAACTCAATCTCAAAACAACTCCTGAAAGTTGTTCTGAAATCGAATTGATTTTATAATTTTTTTTCGAATAGCTATTTGTCACCAAACACTTTTTGACATTGCTTCTTAAAAAAAAAAAAAGCAGAATCGATCAAGTAAGCAACACCAAACCAAATTATGCCCTCTTTTTTTGACAAGCTGCTGAATTATTGGGACAGCTTATAAAAGCAGAAGCAACGCCAAACCAAGCCTGAAAAGGTTGTGTTACTTCTCTCTTTTCGAAGCCCATATACCCCAGTTCGGCCCAAACAAAATTAGGCTCGCGCGTATACGTGTAAAAATAGTGAGTGACGATATCGAAGTCCCAAAATAATCTTCCCCCAAATCGTGAAATTAGGGTTTTCTATTTTGGTGCTGTTTCGGGAGACCGCCGAGCCGTCAGGTGAAATTTTCCCCCATCTCTCTCTATCTACGTCGATCATTTATCTGTACTTTATCAACTGATTTTTTATATATATTTGAAATTAATTGTCAAATTTTAGATGATTTTGTTAATTCTTCAGCTCTGGTTCTCAGAAATTTAAAAAAAAAAACAAGTTTAGATGTAGAATTGATGTATATAATTTGGTAGATAGCATAAAATTTATACCATGCTAACAATTCAATTTTTTATCCACTGGAAAAGTTTGAAACTTTTTTAGAGAACACTGAAAAGAATTATTAGAACAGGAGAATCTTTCAAATGGACATCTATTATAGTAATAAATCGAAGAAAATTCAAATTCTCCACAGAAAAGAGGAACTTTCAGAGCCATCGACCTATTCACGTCATTCACATGGACATCAGGTTTTTTTTTTTTTTGGGAAAAGTTTTTTTTTTTTTACTAAATCAAACAAAAAAAGAACTAATTTGTTGTCATGGAACTATTTAGATTACGAACAGTTCATCCTGAAACTGTGAAGTATCTATCCTTGTTGACAACCAGCGATATGCTTTTCAAGATCTAATTTCTTAGATATGCGTACGATTTGGTAAGTACTTAACATTAACATGCTCATAATTGGTCCATTCTGATGTTCACTCTCTAGAATTTGTCAGTTAGAATCTCTGTCGACTACCTTACAGAAGTAAATTTTAGGGCTAATTAGAGTTTAGACCCTGGATTTTAAACCAGCTTAGAGTTTAAGTCCTATCATGTCCAATTGAAAAATTTTGGCGCTGGATTTTATTTTTTTGTTCAATCTTTTCCATTATATCCTCCATTTTACATAGAAAAAATTCATTCTCAGGCATTGGGAGGAAGGGCATAATGGGGAAAAAAAGAAATAAAAAAGAAATATCTAGGGTCCAAACTTTCCAATTGGACATGTTAGGGCTTAAACTCTAAGTTGGTATAAAATCCATGGTCTAAACACTAATTAGCCCTAAATTTTAAGGACTGGGAGATACCTATCTGGATCATTGTTGACTATCGGATTCTTGTTGTTTGTCGATTTATCGTGCGTGTTTTTATAAAGAATACTAGTGTTGAGTCCTCTTCCTGGAACTCCTGAAAACGGCGGTGACCTGATCAAATTGGACATCTGTGACATTGATACAAGAAGAACTGATAGAAAGGGGATCAGTAAGAGAGAAAGAAAGACTGAGTTGAGAAGAAGATCTTCAGAAATTTATAGGTAGGAATTAAGGAAATTCATTACACAATACTTCTTCTTCTTACAATTTCTATACTTATAGTAGTTTCTTTCCACTTGCAGGTTTGTCCAGCTATTGTAACAGAATTGCTGACGTGGCTAACAATAATTGCCATTACGTGGCTAACTAACAAATTGGATGATTACAAAAGTACCCTCTGGTATTGGAGTGATCCTCAAGGCAGAGCTGAGCACACTGAGTGTTGTGTATTCGTTCAGTCTCCAGCTCCTGGCAATGTAACAACTGCCCTCCCCTTCATTTGGACCTTGTCTCAAGGTCAAAGTGAGGATAATTCTTGGTGAACTCTTCATAGGAAATCCACTGAGCTTCTTCAATAGAGCAGTCCTTCCACTGGATAAGCAAGTCCACAGCTGCCCTGTTCCTTCTTTGCACTAGCCTCCTGTCCAACACCCAATCTGGTTCTAGAATCAGTTCTTCAGTCTGACTTGGTTGCCCAATTTGAACTGAGACCCTCCTGCTTATGTGCCTTTTGAGTTGTGATACATGGAAGGTAGGGTGTATCAGAGATTCTTCAGGTAACATAAGCTTGTATGCCACTTCCCCTATCTTAGCAAGTATCTGGTAGGGGCCATAATATTTAGGGGCTAATTTTTGAGGTTTCCTGTGGGCAACAGAAGATTGTCTATAGGGTTGTAGCTTTAGATATACCCAATCTCCAGGTTCGAAGGTCCTGTCAGTTCTGTGGGAGTCCACCATCTTCTTCATCCTGTCCTGTGCTAGCTGAAGATTGTCCTTCAATAGCTGCAAAGTGTTGTCCCTAGCCATGATTGCAGCAGCAACCTCTCTATCTTGCACAGAGCCTGGAACATAAGTGAGTATGTGAGGAGGTTCTCTACCATAAACCACTTCAAATGGGGTGATCTTGGTAGCAGAATGCCAGTTGGTATTGAACCAAAATTCTGTCCATACCAGGAATTTACTCCACTCCCTGGGTTTATGTCCACAGAAGCATCTCAAGTATCCTTCAATGCATCGATTTGTTACTTCTGTTTGACCATCTGATTGTGGGTGATAGCAGTACTGTACTTCAGCTGGGTTCCTTGTAGCTTGAAGAACTCCTTCCAGAACTGACTAGTGAATATGGGGTCCCTGTCTGAAACCATAGTCCTAGGCATGCCATGTAATTTGAAGGCTCCTTCCAAGAAGACTTGAGCTACATCTGCTGCTGTGTAAGGATGGCTAAGGGCAAACAAGTGTATATATTTAGAAAGTCTGTCAACAACAACCATTATGGTTGTTTTGTGATGGCTAAGGGGTAGACCCTCAATGAAATCTAGGGATAAGTCCTCCCAAACTTTTTCAGGGATAGGTAAGGGTTGCAAGAGTCCTGCAGGTGACACATTTTCTCCTTTGTTCTTTTGACAGATTTCACATGATTGTACATAAGAATTGACTGCTCTCTTCATACCTTTCCAATAGCAAACTCTCCTTAGCCTGTGTAAGGTCTTCTCCACTCCAGAGTGTCCCCCCTGCAAGTTGTCATGGTGTTCCTTCAGCATTCTTTGAACAAATTCAGAGTCAGGATCAAGGAGGAGTCTATGTTTGTAATATATTAACTCATCCCTGACTGTATATTTGGTAGGATCAAGTTTTTCTTGTTCCCATTTGCTCATTTGTTTCTTGTAATACTCTGAGGCTTCCATCTGTTGTTTGAATTCTTGTATCCATCCTGCAGACACCACTGTTACAGCAGCTAATGAGACTTCCCCTCTCCTGGACAAGCTATCAGCAGCTTCGTTTTCTTTTCCCTTTTTGTACTCTACTCTGTATCTATAACCATGGAGCTTGTAAACCCACTTATACTGGGCCTCTGTGTGTACTTTTTGTTCTAACAAATGCTTCAAAGATTTGTGATCAGTCTTGATTACAAAGGTCCTGCCCCAGAGATATTGACTCCACTTCTTTACTGCTAATAAGATTGCTAGCATTTCCTTTTCATATGTGGATAGAGCTGTGTTCCTTCCTTTGAGACTTTGGCTGAGGTAAGCAATGGGTCTTCCCTTCTGCATCAAGACAGCCCCTATTCCCAACCCAGAGGCATCACACTCTACAGTGAACTCATCAGTGAAATCTGGCATGGCCAGTACTGGTGGTTGGGTAAGGGTTAACTTCAAGTTTTCAAAGACATTTTGGGCTTTGGGATTCCAAAGAAAGGAATTCTTTTTTAACAATTCAGTGAGGGGATTAGCTATAGACCCATAGCCTTTAATGAATCTTTTGTAGTAACCAGTGAGCCCCAAAAAACCTCTTAACTCTTTGAGGGTATGGGGAATAGGCCACTCCACCACTGATTTGACTTTGTCTTGATCAACTTCAACTCCATTGCCAGAGATGATGTGTCCCAAATATCGTACTTGCCTCTGTACAAACATACATTTACTCTTTTTCAGTCTCAACTGATTTGCTTCCAGCTTGTTGAATACAGCTTCCAAGTGTTTGCAGTGTTCCTGCAAGGTGGCACTGTAAACAAGGATGTCATCAAAGAAGACTAGTACAAACCTCCTCAAGTAGCTCCTAAAGACTTCATTCATCAGAGCTTGAAAGGTGGAGGGGGCATTGGTCAAGCCAAAAGGCATGACAAGAAACTCGTAGTGGCCCTCATGAGTCCTGAAGGATGTTTTGTGGATGTCTTCTTCTGCCATCCTCACTTGGTGGTACCCTGCTCTTAAATCCAGCTTAGAGAAATACTGACTCCCATGAAGTTCATCAAACAATTCTTCAATAAAGGGAATGGGGAAGGTGTCTTTCACAGTATTCAAATTTAACCCCCTATAGTCAATGCATAGTCTCCATGATCCATCAGCTTTTTTTATTAGGATTACTGGAGAGGAATATGAACTATTACTTGCTCTTATAATACCAGTCTTCAACATTTCTTGTATTTGTCTCTCAATCTCATTTTTGTGCATATAAGGCTGTCTATAGGGTCTGTTACATACTGGCATTGACCCAGGAAGAAGAGGAATTTGGTGATCAAATAATCTTTTTGGGGGTAAAGTTGTTGGCTCTTCGAACAAATGATTATACCTCTTGAGTAATGCAGATATGGCAGGTTCCTCAGAGTGGACTTGCTCTTCAGAGTGGTTGTCTCCTTCTATGGTGCACAGTTGGATGATGTAGAATTGGGACTTTTGCCTCATTTCCTTGCTGTCAGGTTCCTGGAGATGATGAAGTTGAGTTTTGGTTCCCTTCAGTAGTTTGGTGACCCCCTGTTCTTCAAACTCCATAGTGAGTTCTTGAAAGTCCCAGATTATTTTTCCAAGGGTTCTAAGCCAATTGGTGCCTAGGACTATCTGGCAACCTGGTAAGGGCAAGAGTAGTAAATCCGCCTTGAGCTTATGTCCTTGACACTCAATACTGACTCCTGTGCACATCCCCTTGCTGCTCAATTTCTCCCCATTGGCCACCATGACCTCAAATAGCTTGTTGTCCTGTGGTGTTAGTCCCAACCTCTCACAGAAAACAGAGTCTATAAAACTATGGGTGGATCCTGAATCCACCAATATCAGCACAGGTTTATTTCTAACAGTTCCCCTTAGCTTCATAGTAGATGTAGGAGAGTTACCTGACAGAGCCTGTAGGGATATTTCAAATAAACTGGGAGGAGCTCCTGTACTGACAGTAATGTCTTCTGAGAGGTCTTTGACTTCATTATCCTCCATGTTTTCTTCATCTGCCACCAGCATGAACAGCTTCTTCTCCTTGCATTTATGCCCCTTGAACCACTTATCATCACAGAGGAAACATAGCCCCAATCCTTTTCTTCTCAGGATTTCTGAAGGGGATATAGTGTTCCTGGAATTTCTTTCTACAGGGAGAACATTGGCTCCTGCAGGGTTAGGAAAAATCTTCTTTGCCTGCTCATTACTCCCAGCTGAGGATTCCTGAGTGTAGTTGGATACACTTGAAGTCTTGTTATTGAACATATTGCCTTTGTAGTTCCTCTTGATTGCCAGATTTTTAGCTTCATACAACTTGGACAACTGCATAGCTGCTAGAAGGGTGCTGGGATTTGCAATTTGAACTTCATATCTGATTTCTTCCTTCAATCCCCCCATAAATTGACTGACTAAGCAGCTTTCAGGAAACCCTTGCACCTTATTAGAGATTTTCTGAAATTGGGTATTATACTCATGCACACTGTGATCTTGCTTGAGTAGCTTCAAATCAATTATGTGGTTTGTGAATTGGGAAGGTCCAAATTGCATACGGATGGCCTTGCAGAATTCATCCCATGTCAACATCCCATTTTTTATATTCATGAACCAATCTAGCCAATATGCGGCTGTTCCTTTAAGCTGGACTGAAATAATTTTGACCTTGTCCATCTCAGGAGTGTTGTAATAGTTGAAGTAATTATTGATCCTTAACAGCCATTCAACCACATCTCCTTCCCCATCAAACTCTGGGAGTTTCAGTCTAGGAGATGGTTGACTCCCATTGGACCTGACATTACTGGGTTCGTGATGGGCATTCAAGTGTGGAGGTATTGGCAATAGTGGTGGATTGGAATATTTTCCCTGCACACTAGGTGTTTGTTCAGTGGAAAATATTGAGGAGGCTCCCAATGATGGATTAAAACCCCATGAGTGATTGTCATTGACAGGGACAACAGCCGATGGTGCTGGTGGCGTGTTTTGATTCAAATTTCTGAAATGAATCTCAGTGTCTCGCCTAGATCTAACCATCTCTTCGAATAATTTTTCAAACTTTCCATTAAGATCCAGCACAGTACCTGCCAATGCTCCCACTGTATTCTCGAGAGACAGGAACCTATCTTCGTCGATCGGGAGTCGTCTTCCTTCAGACGATTCTCTTCCAGACTCGCCATGGCTCGTACTTCCTTCTCTGCTTCCCTCGATCATAGGGTCCAGAGGCTCTGATACCAAATTGTTGAGTCCTCTTCCTGGAACTCCTGAAAACGGCGGTGACCTGATCAAATTGGACATCTGTGACATTGATACAAGAAGAACTGATAGAAAGGGGATCAGTAAGAGAGAAAGAAAGACTGAGTTGAGAAGAAGAAGGTCTTCAGAAATTTATAGGTAGGAATTAAGGAAATTCATTACACAATACTTCTTCTTCTTACAATTTCTATACTTATAGTAGTTTCTTTCCACTTGCAGGTCTGTCCAGCTATTGTAACAGAATTGCTGACGTGGCTAACAACAATTGCCATTACGTGGCTAACTAACAAATTGGATGATTACAAAAGTACCCTCTGGTATTGGAGTGATCCTCAAGGCAGAGCTGAGCACACTGAGTGTTGTGTATTCGTTCAGTCTCCAGCTCCTGGCAATGTAACAACTAGTCTATTATCGATGGCTTAACTCTCTCCTAGGATGACCAAATTATTGATTTGGGAAATTCAAGGAAGAGCATCACAGGCTAATCTAACTACGTTTCTTGATCCAAATAGTTACTAAATGATACAAAGAGCTGGAGACTAAACCAGAAGGCTAGGCTTGGCTCGACTCAGCTTTCAGTTACTTCAATCTAAGTGTGTTCATAGGGTTAGGCTAGGGATTTCGTTACGTTGTGGAAAAAATGAAGTAGGGTACAGTCAGGCTGTGTTTGGTTGCGGGCAGAGTGAGGTTGTTCAGTATACATGACAAAGCCCGACTGATCAAGGTTCTTCTTGAGGTTTGTTGCAAAGATTGATCACAAACATAGTTTGGAAGATCACCATCATGTATTGGTCCATTGATGTTTCATAGCTTAAAAAGATCGGACGTGATAGATGATTTCAATCAACAAGGAGCATGGGATCTCATAAGCAAAATGGATGTCCTTGTCAAGTGAGGATTTCGATGTCCGAGATTTCAGTCCATGATTGATGGATCAACTTGGCTACAGCTTTGGAATGTTTCCAAGCGAAATTCAGGGGGATGTTTTTCAGTTTTCAAGGAAAACTTCTGAGGGGTTTATCAAAATATTCCTTCTAATTAAAGATTAAGAGTTGTTAGTTTATATGCATCTTTTTCCTTCTCTGGTGCAGGTTTTGGTTTTAGGTGCCCTTTCATTTATGTTTATATAGTCTGCTGCTTACTGCAGTAAAAAATGTGCTTATATTATCAACATCTTCACTTTTATTTGAATGCTATAAATGATCCTTGACCCTCTTGATCGCACAGTAGAAAGATGCCTCGTTATGATGATCGCCATGGAAACACAAGATTATATGTTGGCCATTTGTCGTCCCGTACTCGTTCACGTGATCTAGACGACCTTTTCAGCAGATATGGAAGGTACGCACCCATTAGAACTTAAAAAGCAGTGATTCACATATAGTGTTGTCTAACCAATTGTTCAACTTCAACATACTGCATCGTTTCTCATTTTGATTTCATAAATAACATCTGCCACCAACATGGAGTGTACTAACCACTTGGCGAGTCCTTCAAACTCTGAGTTTTATCTACACTATTCCTTTGTGTTTTATTCCTAATGTTATTTGCTTAAGTTCCTTATCGTTTGTCCACAGGATCTTTATGTCTTGTTTATACGATGGAGATCCTTTTCTAGTAATAATATCTTATTGGACCTTTTGCATGGCCTTGCATTATTTGATCCAAATTTCTTGGTGCTAGTATTAGCTGGTCGATATGTTGTTCTTTCTCAAGTACTTTCTTTAAATCTCTGGGTGGTGGGGAGATGACTATCTAGATGAGGATGGACATAAGTTCTATGCCAGGCCAACTTTTGTGCTTGGAAATGCAATATATCATTTATTTTATCTTGTGAGAAGGTTAATCCACGGTGTCTGTGTGTTTAATAATTTGAACATTCTTGTTGACGGTTGTTGGGTTTTTGCCCAATCAGGATGTCTATGGTGAGAATGTGCCTGTGGTGGAATTGGTGGCTATTCTTGCAATGATTGTAGGAGACTTTGGTGGTTCTTTCTATTATGTTATTGGTTTTTGTGGAAATAGCAACAATACCAAAGTGGTGTTTAGTTGTCTTCTGAGAGGCGAAATATTACATCCTTCGATACTTAAGTCATGATGGCCTTACTGTTTCTGGCAACCATTTGCGCAGAGTACGAAATGTGGATCTGAAGCATGACTTTGCCTTTGTCGTACGTAAACTCTCTTCTATCAGAATAACTGTGCTGCTTTTTTATTTGATCACTGACATCTTGATGTCTAAGCCGTTGGATTAGATATTGTTCTGAAATAATTTTTTTGAGCATAACGTTTCTTTCATGGTATTTGTTGTGTTTCACCTCCACACAATAGGAATTCAGCGATCCTAGAGATGCAGATGATGCCAGATATAGCTTAAATGGGAGAGACTTTGATGGAAGTCGCCTCATTGTGGAATTTGCCAAAGTAACTACTTATTATTCCTTTACGATTGTATATGGCTTGCTAGATAATTAATACATGTATCTCTTATCTCTCCTTTTTTTAATTTACTCTTCTACCTAGTTTGTTAGTGCCATTCCTACAATCTAAATAACTTCACTATGTAGGGTCCACGTGGTGGCTCTGGTGGTTCGCGTGATTATCTTGGCAGAGGTCCCCCACCTGGTTCTGGTCGTTGCTTCAATTGTGGGCTGGATGGCCACTGGGCCAGAGACTGCAAAGCTGGGGACTGGAAAAACAAGTGCTATCGCTGTGGAGAAAGAGGTCACATAGAAAGAAACTGTCAGAATAGTCCTAAGAGTCTCAGGTGTGACTTACTTCTCATATTTGTACTTTACTAAAGAATTGGAGCTTATGTGTAGAGCTTGATGACATAGGTCGTTTTTTATTGTTCATGCTGCAGGCGTTCACGATCACCGTTCACGATCACCATCCCCTCGTAGTGGTAGGGGCCGTGGTAGAAGTTATAGCCGAAGTCGAAGTTACAGGTACTCTAAGCCACTTTGGTCACTTCATTATATGCTTTATTCCTTTGTATTCTTAATTCAACTCATGCTTTGCAGCCTCAAGGCATTAGCATCATTATCAGTTTATGACAAGAACGATAACAAATATTTTAAAACTCTGATTCTTTGAGTTTCATTGCATGAGCTATTTTTGCTCGTTCAGCTTTTCTAAGTGCTCTCTCTGGGTAAGTAGCTGCCAAATGTCTGCATTTTCTGGAGGTCAATTTATATGTGACCTGACTTTGAAATGGCAGAAAGACTAGCTCTGTCTTCAAGGAAGCGTAGCATACTAATGCCTTTCTCATTTACGCTAGATTTTCACTCTCTTATTTGGGTTGACTATTTTCTTGTATTAAACGAGCCTTGATTAAATTCACCTTTATAACTCGCTCTGTATTATTTTTCCGAGACAGTAAGACTCGCTCTGCACATGTTTCTTTTGCTACCCTATTTTTTCATATTCATTCCCAAATGTAGTCATCCATTCCTGGAAAAGTAATTAATCACGTAAATAAGTAAAAAAAATTGACGTTCGACATTATTTTGCAATGCTCTTGCCGTCCAACAAGCATTCTCGACTCTGATCATTTATTGCTATTTTACGGTGATATATCCCGTCATATGTTCTTGTATAAACTTTGTAGCCGCTTCTAAGAATTTTGCCAACTCAGTCGATCCAGGTCTCCTGCTCCGAGGAGGAGAGAGCGCAGCGTATCAAGGAGCCCTAGGTACAGCAGGAGCCCAAAATCAAAGAGGAGCCCTCCTCCGTCGAAGGGGAGGAAGCATAGCCTTTCCCCGGAAGGTAGCAGAAGCCCCCAAGAGAGAGAGAGCCCTCTGCCGAAGGAGCTCAGGAAATCTGAGCGCAGTGGATCTGATTACAGTGGGAGCCCAAGGAGGGAGGACACCAGGAGTCCCACGAGCCCCGATAGGGAGAGCTCTCCGCTGCTGGAGAACAGGTTGCGTAGCCCTGCAAATAATGGCCGAAGCCCCAGCCCGAGGGATTATTCAGACAACAACAACGATCGTACTTCTCCCAGGGGCAGCGAGTCGCCGCAAGACTCAGTTTCTGGAGCTGGCTATTAAGTTGTGCTTATGAGATGTGGGTTGTGCTTTTAAGTGGTGGGTTTTTTTTTTTGGGATACTATGTTTAATGGTTAGACTGAAGATATATTTGAACTATGAAGCTCACATATTTTGTAAATTTTATTTGGTTGTGATAATTTGTGAGATGCACTTTGATGTTGAATACATACTTAAGATAGTTGTTGGATGTTTTAGTGTGACAAATATTATGAGGAGATGATGCTCATATAAACTTGCAGTGGACAAGATAATATCAATATATACTTGCCGTCGGCAATATATACTTCGGAAATGATATTTTGTCCGCAGTTTGTAATAACGGGTCAGGCCCGCGGTTACAAACTGCGGCCAACGTAGCACTCTTATGATGATGCTCAAATACACGAGGCATAGCGAAATTAGGACTATAATGATGATGCAAACTCAGCTACAGGGACTCGGGAAGCCCTTGAAGAGTCCCTTGAAGAGTCCCTTTAAAAGGAGCTCGCATGACACATAAACAGTAAGTTATTCGACATTTTTGATATACTTTAGGCTAAATTGTACTTTGATACCCTCAACTATTTCGCTTTTTCAAGTTGATACCATAAACTTTTTTACTCAACAACTTAATACCTCAACTATTATTTTTTTTTTTCAACTTGATACCTAAATTTTTAAAAATCTCCAAAATACCCTTATCCCTTCCCTCTCCCCTTCTCCCCCCTCCCCCACTCCGACGACCACCTCCCTCCCTTCCTTCTCCGGCGACCACCTCCACCCCCCCCCCCTCCCGCGGCGGCGACCCCCCCCCCCCCTCCCCCCTCCCTCTCCGGCGATGGTGGAATCGGGAAATGAGGGCAACGGGAGAGGGAGGGGAGGGAGCGGGAGGGGGGGGGGGGGGTGCGGGCGGAGGGGGAGGGTGCAGGCGGGGCGGGAGGGGGGGGAGAGGGGCGGAGGGGGAGGGTGCAGGCGGGACGGGAGGGGCGGAGGGTGCGGGCGGGGCGGCGGGGGGAGGTGTAAGCCCCTGATTTTCAAATTCATTTTTAATTAGTGTTAATTAAATTTTTATGTCATTTATAGCCTTAACTAATTATTAGGAATTTTTAGAAATTTTTCTAGAATTTTTAAATGAATTTTTAAATACAAAATATTGATTTGCAATTTTTCTAAATTATTTTAATATCTGTTTGTAATTTTCTGAATTATTTTATAGTCAGTTTGCAATTAAATTAATTGTTTTAATTAAGGAATGCAAATTCTAATTTGCATTTATAGCTGTGGGGACCTATATGCAATTCCTAAATCTATGGAGACTTTTTGGCTAAACTACCTAACCCCCCCCCCCCCTCCGACCGAACTCTCTCTCTCCTCTTACTCTCACCCACCCCCGACGACTGCCCCGACCGACCACGACCGGCTGACCCCGCCGAATCCGGCTGCCTCCACCGCCCTAAAACCCTATTTAAACCCCCCCACACTCCCCAGACCAAAACCCTAACCCTAGATTTCCCCCACGACCAACCGCCGCCCTCCTTCTTCCCCACCTCCCTACACCGAAACCCTAACTCCGGCGAGACCCCCAGCGCCGCCCCTACGCCGAGCACCACCGCCCGCAACCACCACCGATAGGTTCGTCGTGCTGAGCCGCGCCCAGCGCCACCCGACCGCCCTGACCACGACGCCTCCTCCGCCCGGTCGCCACCCCAACAGCAGCCCCTCTCCGGACACGTATGTGTCAGTTGTGTTTTCGTGTCTCCTTTGTGTCTCGTTTTCATGTGGACGACTCGCCAGGACACGGGGATGTTCGTCCAGTAGCTGGACACGTGATTCAGTGTTCGTGCGTGTCGTGCGTAGCACGGACACGAGAAACCCTGTGTCCTTAACTGTCAGGACACAGGACAGATATTTATTTATTTTTTTATATAAATGCTAACCTAAACTAAATAAAACTAACCTAAGGTCTAATCCTAACAGTCGGGCCAACTGGCCCACTGGCCAGCGCGCAATAAATAAACCCCTCCCCCCCCCCCGCTCTGTTGGCTCGAGTTTGAGCCCCCTTTTTGTTCTCTTTTTCGGTTTTCTTTTCTTTTTCCTTTTGTTTTGTATATATATTTATATATATATGTATATGTATATATGTATTAATGTATGTATATATATATGTATACTGTTTTTAACAGTATTTTATATATATGTATATATACTTTATAGTTAGTAAATTTTATGTATATATGTTTGTATATATGTATATATTTTTATGTGTATATATATATTATATATATACACTTTATAAATAAGAATTTTCTTGTATATATATATATTTGTATATATATATAGATACTTTACAATTAAGTATTTTCCCTATACATAGATATATGTACTTTCAACATGTATGTATATATTTATTTTGAACTTTATTTAAATATTAATATTATTTTTGTACTTTTACCAAGTTATATTTTTATTGTATTTAAATTACTGCAACCATTTGGTGTCCAAGCCTAGCATGGGTATTTGGGCTCAAATGTGTTTTCACACATTCAAGACCTGTACAAGTCATATTGGACTTGATTCATGGCCTTGGGTCCTGTATTTGAACTTTGGTTCAAATTATATACATAGACAAAATACGCAGATAATTAATTATTGTGTGCAATGCTGTTTTTGATTTTCTAAAAGTACTTAAAGTACTGCTAAAATTATGAAAAAATAGTTTTTAGATACTATGTTAAGTTAGCTAATTTAGTATAATTTTTGTAGTATTTAATTTACTGTTTTGCCACTAGTTTGGCATCTGAAACCAAAACTCATTTTCTGTATACTTAGGAAAACTGATTTTTATAAAATACTTGTACTGGTTAATAAATTCCAGAAAAATTATAATAAATTTCTATGATTAACAAAGATCACTTTGGTACTTTACTTTAAGAAAAACTAGGCTTTTTGTCTACTTCAAATTGTTAGAACACAATGATCTTTTGATCTATTTATTGATTAATTACGACTTGTAGCTTTTTGTGTTATTTGGAGTTTTAGTCGTGTTGAACCCCATCCCTCACTAGTGTAAAGACCCTAGAAAGTTAGTTAACATAGTGTGTCACCCTATATTGGTCTCCTATGCCAAGTCGTCATTTTGGCTAGGTGCCCAGTCACAAGTCGTATTTCACCAATTAGTGTCCTAGTGTTTTAGCTTAGTGTAAAAACTAAGTTATTGTATTTACTTCTACAGCGACGAGTTACCGGACATCCATAGCACTGTTATCGCAGCTTGTTTTATTTTGCTTTGCTAGAGGCAAGTACTTTCTACGAACTTTACATATTGTCACATAAATGAACTGCAAACCCCACCATGTTAAATGCTGATCCTTGGGGTAGCAAGGTAGATCTCTACATGTTGTACTTCCAGTTACTACCATGCTTAGAACAGTCTTGATGTATCTCTCACATGATTAGAATATGGGTTATGGGGAAACTGATAGTATTATACGTGATCACGACCCCCCTACAGTAGCGAGCGAGGTCGCATTTTATATGCATACCTTGCCGCAGGCCATTATCCCGCATTTCTGTACGGATGTACACCTATGCCTGTTGACTTGTACGTATGTATATTTTATTTACATGTACCACAGTACATTGTACATCTATTGACCGATCACGTACTTGCTACAGTTTTAAACATTACATATACATCTGTCTCTATGACATATGTGTCCTTGCCATGATAGACTATGTGATGCCATGCTTTCCAGTTATTTCCTCTTATGTTCATTTCCATGTTTCATATGCTAGTTTGCTAGATTTAGTACTTGCTTCCGTCCTGACAGGATAACGTTGTAGGTGTCCTTACTGAGGAGGAGTTACTCTGTGACACATACTATGGAGATACTGCCGAGGACCCGGCTCTGTTTTACGAGGATATTCCTGCGGGGAACCTCGCCTAGTTGTCTTTTGTTTACTTAGACTTTTGAGAGTAGACATGTATTAGACTATATCATTTTGTAACTGGACATGTATCCAGTTTTATATTTCAGTTTACTTGTACTTGGATATTTTACTATATACGACGACTTTTGTGTTTGAAGCATTTATGATTCTTCTTCACTTATAGAACTGTTAGTACATTTAGTCTTATCCTGTTCTCTTTAGAACAGCTTACTACGTTTTATCTCAACGTAGGCTGGGCATGACTCGGCCTGGCCCAACAATTTGGATAGCAGGTCGTGACATGTTTTTAGTGGTGGCCCATGCAGGTCCTGACTAAACTGTTTGGTTACGTTATTGTACCAAGCATGCCTGCAACTAGGAACTTAAGGTAATTAGACAACATTAGGAAAGACGCTTAGAACACCTAGAGGAATGCTAGGATTGCAACATAGGAAATACATCACATGTTTGCTATTATAATTAGATTTTCTTGCATATGATTGCTTACTTTAAACAAGTCCTTATAAGTCTTTTTATGTGTAATTTAGATGGTGCTTACTCGTTCATCCCAGTATGTTACCCCCGAGAATGGGGCCCTCCATATCCAGTCAGCTGACCAGTTGACTGATACACCTCCACCTACCACATTCCTCCACTCCACAGATCCACAGACCCAGATACCACCTTCCACATCCCAGTCCCAGCAGGCCCCGATACTTCCACCACCCCCATCACTATACCCACCCAGGCTTCCGTCACACTCGACGGGAACCAGCTGCTCACACTGATTCAGGGGTTCCTAACAACCCATCAGGAGCAGACTATCCTACTCCGCCAGAGCATGGAGCGTTCTGAGGGACGTCCCGTGGTCCCACCACATGTAGAGCCACGGCAGAGAGCGGGGACGATCAAGGACTTCATGGGTCTGAATCCCAAGGAGTTCTCAGGGACTGAGGGCATAGTAGTAGCTGATGACTGGCTAGATTCGGTAGAGAGGAAGCTTCTGGGAGTTAGGATGCCGGATGACCTTCAGGTCGAGGCAGCAGGATTTCTGCTGATAGACTTAGCCGGAGTCTGGTTCAGGAATGAGCCGTTGTTCGCGAGAGGTAGAGCCACTTGGGACCAGTTCAAGACCCAGTTCAAGAAGAAGTTCTTCTCGACCACTGCTAGAGTAGCCATGGGGCTACGATTCCAGAACATCCAGCAGGGGAACCGTTCTGTTGACGAGTATGCGGCAGAGTTTAGTCGCCTGAGCCGTTTCGCTCCTAGTCTGGTTGCTGATCCAGATGAGATGACCCGTAGGTTTTGCCATGGTCTAGTTCCAGACATTGGCATTCTTATAGTGGCAAACGGTACGACTGACTACTACCAGAGCCTAGAGTTGGCCCGGAGTATTGAGGAGCGTCTTCTGTCTAGCAAGAGGCCGGCTCCTGTACATCATGAGGGACCGTCCAAGCATCAGGCTTTCCAGCAGAGAGCGCCGACGCCACCCCAGCAGACTTACCGTCCCCCTACACCACATCATCAGACCACACCAGTTAGAGCCCCGGGACCCCGGCAGCAGCAGAAGGGAGCTATATGTTCTTTCTGCGGAAGACCAGGGCACGACAGGTCCATTTGCAGGAAGAGATTGGGACAGTGTTTAGTTTGTGGGTCTACCACCCATCAGATTCGGGACTGCCCAGCAGCGAAGCCTAGAGGACCGCTTCCGACTCAGCAGTAGAGGTTTGGGCAGCATCTGCAGCAGCAGAAGGGACCTCAGGGGAAGGTTTATAGCCTAGCCCTTGAGCTGGAGCCGGAGCAGGTTTCGGAGCCGGATTACTTAGCTGACGTCATCACAGGTCATGTTTATTTGCATACTTTTCTAGCTGTATGTTTGTTTGATTCTGGTGCATCTCATAGCTTCCTATCATTAGAGTTTATGCATAAACATCATCTAGTAGCTACACCTACTGCGGAGATTAGTAGAGTGATGACGGGAGGAGGACCAGTGCCTATTAGATCTATCTATAGATGTTCTATTTTCATAGCCGGGAGAGAGTTCAGGGGGCGATTCTTTGTGATGCCACTCTCCGATTATGATATCATATTGGGGATAGACTGGCTTAGCTATGCCCATGCATCTATAGATTGCCATGAGGGTAGTATTTTGTTCAGTCCCCCAGGCACAGCACCATTCAGTGTCAGGAGGACAGGGCCGGAGATCAGCCTAGAGCCGAACTGTTGTGCGACAGTCGGGGACGCAGCACCGCCACACCCTATCATTAGGGAGTTTATGGATGTATTCCCAGAGGATCTTCCAGGACTTCCGCCTGACAGAGATGTGGAGTTCACTATAGATTTAGTGCCGGGTTCATCACCAGTATCCCGGGCTTGCTATAGAGTGAATCCCAAGGAGGCCATAGAGATGAAAGAGCAGATTGATGACCTGTTAAAAAAGGGTTTCATTCGATCCAGTGCTTCTCCATGGGGAGCACCAGTGCTCTTTGTGCCCAAGAAGGATGGTACAGTCCGGTTGTGTATTGACTATCGGGCCTTGAATGCCATCACCATCAAGAACAAATATCCTTTGCCCAGGATAGATGATTTGTTCGACCAGTTGAGCGGGGCGAAGGTATTTTCCAGGATAGACTTGAGATTCGGGTACCACCAGGTGAAGGTTAGGCCAGCAGACATCCAGAAGACGGCGTTCAACACGAAGTACGGGCAGTACGAGTTTCTGGTGATGCCATTTGGTCTCACAAATGCGCCAGCTGTCTTTATGAACTTGATGAATAAGACATTTCACCAATATCTGGATAAGTTCGTCGTAGTGTTTATCGACGACATCCTGATATACTCGAAGACGCCAGAGGAGCATGCAGAGCACTTGCGAATAGTTTTGGAGATTCTGAGGCAGGAGAGATTGTTTGCTAAATTGCCGAAGTGCGAGTTCTTTTTAGACCGAGTGGAGTTGCTCGGCCATGTAGTCACTGGAGATGGAATCTCGGTGGATCCCAAGAAGATTGCTGCAGTTGAGACGTAGAAGGCTCCGACGTCAGTTTCAGAGATCAGGAGCTTTCTGGGTTTAGCAGGCTATTACAGAAAGTTTGTCCAGGACTTTGCTAGGATAGCTGAACCCATGACGAAGCTGACACGAAAGGACGCAGAGTACATTTGGTCAGAGGACTGCCAGACATCATTTGAGGAGCTGAAGAGGAGGCTGACGACCGCTCCAGTTCTGACGTTACCTTCAGGTTCTGGAGGTTTTACCATTTACAGTGATGCTTCTGGGAAGGGGCTAGGATGTGTCCTACAGCAGCATGGGAAAGTGATTGCTTATGCATCTAGGCAATTGCGGACTCATGAGAGGAATTATCCTACCCATGACCTCGAGTTAGCTGCGGTGATCTTTGCACTCAAGTTATGAAAACATTACTTATACGGAGAGCGTGTGGAAATCTTTACTGACCACAAAATCTTGAAGTATGTGTTCACGCAGAAAGAGCTGAACATGAGACAAAGACGATGGTTGGAGTTGATGAAGGACTTCGACATCGATTTACAGTATCATCCCGGGAAGGCAAATGTGGTGGCGGATGCACTGAGCAGGCATCCGATGGTATGGTACCTGATGATTGATCGGCATTTGCGAGAGGATCTGGAGAAGCTAGGTATCGAGCTAGTTCGGCCAGGATCAGTGATACAGATGATGGCGCTTGACATTCAGTCAGGTTTGATGGAGCAGATCCAGGAGGCACAGTCTACAGATGAGAGCCTTCGCAGACTTCGACCCCAGGCATTAGCTGGATTGCTGGATGACTTCACTATATGTCACTCCCCGATCCTGGAATACGTATTTTAATACGTAAACCAATAAATTGTATTTATCTTGTATTTATACTATGTTTATTATGCTGTATTTCTTCATGCAATTCCCAAAAATATTTGACAAAATATTATTTCCTAATTTATTTTCTGCATTTGGGCCTACAGTTTTGGCTCATTTGGGTAACCTATTCTTGGTTCACCTTGGTTCATCATGAACCCATGGGTCCAAGATTCTATATAATAACCCATCTCCTTCTCTCTCCTCTCATTTATTTTCCTCTCATTTACTTTCCTCCACCAACCAAGGCAAGTACCAACTTGCTCAAGAGATGGATCCATAAATGTTGTTGATATTTTCTTACAAATTATTTGTCAAAATATGTTCTTCTCCTTATTCTATACTAGTTTAGAACTTGAAGTTTTCCATTTTGAAGCTTTAATCTTTGTAGATCTAGGTTTTAACCATTTTCGGATTTTCTTGGTTTTGATCTAGCAAACTTCATTATTTTTAAGTTTTGATGGTTCCATGTTGTAGAGAATTTTATTCTACCCCATTTTGACCTAAGGTAGTTCCGATTTGGGCTCCGGATGAAGGTTTTGTGTAGCTTGGAAGCCATGGTTGCTTGGCTCCTCTTCTCGGACAGGTGGAGAAGAAGAGCAGTACTTGACCGCATGAGTCTTCATACGGCAAGTCTCTGGCCGCATGGCCTTTCCAGCCGCATGAGACTCTTTCGAGTTCAGCCGCATATGCATCGCCCAAACTCAGCCGCATCGGACGTCATCTGTTCATAGCCGCATACGCTGACACCCCTTCGCAGCCGCATGAACTCGCCTTTCCAGCCGCATGCGCCTTGGGGCTCTCTGAGCCGCATGAGCGTGTAGTCCCAGCCGCATGAACCAGTATTGACCCGGCCGCATGGACTCACTCCCCTTGGGCCGCATGGACTTTTGTGCCCCATATTGTTACTTTATTATTATTATTATTATTATTATATATATATTATATATTATATGCCCATTTTATATTCTTACGCCTTTTGTCCCGAGCATGATATGAGCACTATTGTGACCCGGAGAACAAAGTGTTCCTACCTGATATATGTACCTGAATGTCCCAGTTCTTGTTCATGCTCGACAAATGACTCGTAACTCCACGTGGCGTATTTGCAATGATGCATTACACTAAGGAGGGTAGAACATGTTGACATACTGATTGACATGGATCCTCTTTAGGGTACTCGTACTAAAGTACGACCTTAGGAGGATAATCATGCAGGCCACAGCATGTGAGTCCAAGATTTCACCTAGGGTTAAACTAGGCAACTAAATATACTAGATGCATGGGGAGGGAAAAATCCCGAGATCGTGTTACACCAGCCGCCTTGAGATGCTGTCTTGACGTGCCGGCTGGTCTCCACGGATACTGTGTCATCTGCAACGAGTGGATGACTGTATCCGATTAATTCCTGCTACATATTATATGTTTTAGCAAGGTGGCCTTGCGAGGGACCTGTTCTCAATCATACCTGTCTACGCGAACCCCTGGGTTGGCTAGCCTTGCTGAAAAGATACGATCTGAGGATTTTCTAATAACATGACGCGAGGATAACCTCGTTCCACTAGAAACGCGTAGACTTGATTGGCCGTGAAAACGACTTGCTTGTATCCTATTACCTTCCGTGAGTAACTGAGGGAAGCGGACTGTCATAGTACGTGATCCAACCCATGTTCTTGTTTGATTGTTGGGTTGGTTATCGTACTATGATAGGCTGTGGACCGAAGTTATGAACGGAAGACTTATTCTGGTTGTGAAGTGCTACTTCTGTGAATGACCGAGGAACATGGTTTATCGTGGTACATGATCCAACCCATGTTCTTGTTTGATTGTTGGGTTGGTTATTGTGCTGCGATAGGCTATCGACCGAAGTCACGATCAGGAGATTTTATTGTTTATACCCTTTAACTTATGCGAAAGTTATAGAGTACGACGCGTCCCGACTCCATGCGGCACCTTTTGTCCTTGTTTGGTTGTAAGGGTGCCATATGGGTTCGAGGATGTGGCGCCACCCTATAATGGTAGCATAAGTATTACTATTATCATTCTTTCTATTAACTGGGTTTAGTCTTAATTCTTGTGCCCCTTTGGCGGTACTTGCTATTCGGGGCTGACCCCGCTGGTTTTGTTTGGCCAGATCCCGTAGCAGAGCCAGAGGACACGATCTTCCTCCCTGACATCCATGGTGCATACTAGGAGCATGGCAGTTCGGGGACTCGAGTGGGTTTCTTCTCCACCACTCCTGCTTATACTTTTGCGGCGTTTAGCCACCGGCACCTGTTAGCCGGATTACTTGATATTTTGTGTCAGTACATAATTGTAATTAAACAGACTGCAGCTGTGTATAATTTTGTACTCCTGACTCTCCGAGATAGCTAAATTATGAAGCTAGTCTCTCATGATCATTTTGATACAGCGTCGGGGACGCCTTACTGCTTTATCTTTAATGCTCATCTTTTGCTGATGTGATTTGATTGATTGAGACATAGAACTCTGTGGGACCATAGGAGACTTGATTGTAGCATGTACCCCCTAGTCTCTCGATAGCCACGATCGCCGTATGACGTTACGTACCTCATATGGTGTAGCTGGCCTAGTCCGTCTCCGTATTTCGGTACTGGGGCGTGACAAGGTTTTAGTGGTGGCCCATGCAGGTCTGATTTTCAGACTTGTGGGGTATTGCAAATTATTAGGAGTCTCAATCAAAACTTGTTCCCCTTGAAATTCTGTTTTGAATTCCCTGTCCTTGCCTTGATCTCTAACTTGACTTGCATCCTCGAAATCTTCCTCGTCCGGACTTGATAATCTTATATTCTTCTCCATAGGGGTGCTTCATTCTCAGTAGCAGGAGAGGCCCGTGAGGAAGAGCAGCAAGAGCATGGCTCGACTGGGCAGCAACAGGGAAGAGAACCTTCTCCAGTGCAGGCACGAGCAGAAATGTAGCCAGAGGCAGTACAGCCACAGGTTATTGAAACTCCTGCAGCACCAGCAGCGACGGCAGTACCAGACGCCGTAGCACTCCTGGAGATCATCCGGGGGTTTCTTGTCACTAACCAACAGCAACAGACTCGGCAGCAGGAGCAGAACGTGTTGCTGAACCAAGGGATTCAGTTAGCTCTTGAGAGGAGTGCCGGGGTTGACTCGGGAGCATCAGGAAGGTTCCGTCGCTTGAACCCGAAGTATTTTGATGGCACGGAGGATGCCATCACTGCGGATGCATAGATTCAAGACATCGAAGCCATTCTTGTGGCAGCCAAGGTTCCAGATGATGAGAAGGTTGACCAGGTCAAACTGGTACTTCAGGATCTTGCCCGCGACTGGTGGGCATCAGAAGAAGTTGGTATAAGACGCCCTGTTCGTTGGACCACCTTCAGTGACAGATTCAAGGCCAAATATTTTGGCGTAGTAGCTCGATATGAGCTCCAGCAGAAGTTCATCAATCTCAAGCAAGCAGGCAAGACCGTAGATGGGTATGCAGCAGAGTTCTGCAGATTGTGCCGTTTCGTGCCAGCAATGGTGGCAACGGAGCCAGAGAAAGCTATGAGGTTCCAGCAGGGACTTCATTTGGAATTATTGCAGCTTGTGGAAGGACACGACTACCAGACGTTTGACGCTGTCTTGACGGCAGCCCGGAGGCACGAGCTTACCCAGCAGAGGTTGGCATCGAGGGCAGGAGGTCAGAAGAGATCTCATTCCCAGGTTGGAGGAGGAGCAATGCAGCGAACATCGGCACCAGCACCCGGTGTACGTATTCATGATACAGGAGCGCCGCGGAGGACGACCGTGTCAACTAATACAGCGCCAGTTCGGCATCAGCAGCCGAGGAACCAGCAACAGCGTCAGGGAGCACCCCAGGGCTGTACATTCTGTGGGAAGGCAGGGCACACGAGGGAGGTGTGCCGGTCAGCGAATGGCTTATGCTTGAGGTGTGGTAGTTCAGACCACCGTATTTCTACTTGTCCTATGATGCAGAGGCCAGGAGGGCCAGCTCAGCAGTTTCCAGCATTGCCAGCTCCGACGGCAACCCCGAGTGGAGGGCCAGTATTAGCAGTAAGGCCCCTAGCCCAGCGTCTACCAACGCAGGCTCAGATGTTCCGCCAGGCACAGGAGGCCGAAGGCCCTCAGAGGCAGCAACAGCATGGTCGAGGAAGGCCGCAACAAGGGGCTCCGCGGGACCAGGCTCTCACATTGACCTTGGGAGAGGCTCTAGCGTCTAGTGACGTGGTGGCAGGTAAAATTCTCATCACCTCATTTTCCGCTGTAGCATTATTTGATTCAGGCGCTACTCATTCATTCATCTCTGCACAATATGCTACACGGATTGGACTAGTGTTTGAGGCATTGCCGGAGAGGATGGATATACTCACCGACAATGGGCTCGTAGAAGTGGGCAGAGTGCGCTTTTCATGTCCGGTAGTGATGTGTGGGCATTTATTGCCCGCATCATTAATTGAATTCCCTATGGGGAATTTTGATGTTGTTCTTGGCATGGACTGGTTGAGAGACAGTCATGTGACCATTGATTGTAGAAGAGGTAGGGTCATATTCAGCATTCCTGGGATGGAGCAGTTCATCTTTACTCGAACCTTAAAGAATCAGGCCGGAGGCGTCATCTCAGCAGCAGTGTCAGAGCCAGGACAGATTCCGAGAGTGGTCGAAGATTTTCTCGACGTCTTCCCTGATGAGCTCCCAGGGATACCCCCAGTCAGAGAGGTAGAATTTAGCATTGAGTTGAACCCTGGAACGAGGCCTATTGCAGACAGAGTTTATAGAATGTCGCCGTCAGAACAGGATAAGTTGTATCAACATGAAAAAGAGTTGAAGTCTAAGGGATTCATCCGAGACAGTAAATCGCCCTGGGCCGCACCAGTGATTCTAGTTCCCAAGAAGGATGGGTCGACGAGGATGTGCATCGACTACCGCAAGCTGAATGCAGTAACAGTAAAGAATAAGTACCCGCTACCAAGGATTGATGACCTGTTTGACCAGTTGAGCAAGGCCAGCATCTTTTCCAAGATCGATCTTCGGTCGGGATACTATCAAGTAAGAGTCCGGGAGCAAGACATACCGAAGACAGCATTCAGATCTAGATACGGGCATTATGAGTTTTTAGTAATGCCCTTTGGACTAACTAACGCACCCGCAGTATTCATGGATTTAATGAACCGCATATTTCTGCCGTACTTGGATAAATTTGTGGTGGTGTTCATAGATGACATTCTTGTCTATTCCAGCAGTGAAGAGGAGCATGGGAAACATCTTAGGACTGTCTTGCAGACATTGAGGGAGCATCAACTTTATGCGAAGCTCGACAAGTGCGAATTCTGGTTAGATCACATTTCGTTCCTTGGGCATGTAATTTCTGGGGCAGGAGTGTCAGTGGATCCGAAGAAGATTGAGGCCGTAGAGCATTGGCCAGTCCCGAGAACGGTTGCAGAAGTACGAAGTTTCTTGGGATTAGCTGGTTACTACAGAAGGTTCGTGGCGGACTTTGCCAAGATCTCTGCGCCCTTAACGCGTTTGACGCACAAGGACGTGGAGTTTGTTTGGTCAGCTAGCTGTCAGGCATCATTTGAAGAATTGAAGAAGAGGTTGATCTCAGCCCCGATCTTGACGCTTCCGGTAGGAGCGGGAGGCTTTACCGTATATTGTGACGCATCTGGGAAGGGTCTTGGATGTGTATTGATGCAGCATGGAAAGGTGATAGCATATGCGTCTCGGCAGCTTCGAAACCATGAGAAGAATTACCCGACTCACGATTTGGAGTTAGCAGCTGTGGTGTTTTCACTCAAGTTGTGGAGGCATTATTTGTACGGGGATCGGGTAGAGATTTATACTGATCATAAGAGTTTGAAATACGTATTCACGCAACGAGATTTGAATATGAGGCAAAGAAGATGGTTAGAACTGCTGAAGGATTTTGATTTAGATCTTCAGTATCATCCAGGCAAGGCGAATATAGTTGCAGATGCACTGAGTAGGAGAAACAGTGCCTTTATCCTGACCTCGCAGAAGCATATTTTAGAAGACCTTCAGAGTATGGGAATCGAAGTAGTTTTGCCAGGGGATATAGGAAGAATGACCAGTATGCAGATTCAGTCAACCTTAGTAGAGAGGATAAGGGCAGCACAAGCAGGAGATCCACAGATTCAGAAGTTGCGGTCGGAGTGTGAATCAGGCCGTAGGAAGGAGTTAGTGATTCATGAAGATGGTACGCTCAGGTTTGGAAACAGACTCTGTGTACCGAGTGGAGACCTTCGGCAAGAAGTTATGTCCGAAGCTCATAGTTCTATTTACTCCATTCATCCAGGAGGAACGAAGATGTATCGAGATATCAGGCAGTTCTTTTGGTGGAATGGCATAAAAGAGAGATAGCGAGATTTGTATCCAAGTGTCTGGTCTGTCAGCAGGTGAAAGCCGAGCAGCAGAGACCAGCAGGATTGCTCCAGCCGCTTCCTATCCCAGAATGGAAATGGGAGCACATCACGATGGATTTTGTGACCGGTTTACCTAGATCTCCGGCTGGCAAGAATACAGTCTGGGTAATAGTAGATCGACTCACGAAGGTCGCTCATTTCCTTCCCTTCCGAGTTGGACAGACTACTGAGCAGTTAGCAGAAATGTACATGAAGCAGATAGTAAGGCAGCACGGTGTTCCAGTTAGTATAGTATCAGATCAGGATACGCGGTTTACTTCCCATTTTTGGCGGAACTTACACCAAAGTTTGGGAACCAAGTTGAGATTCAGTACTGCTTATCATCCACAAACTGACGGGCAATCAGAAAGAACCATTCAGACGTTAGAAGATATGCTACGGGCATGTACCTTGGATTTTGGCGGATCTTGGGAGGATCACCTTCATCTAGTGGAGTTCTCCTATAACAACAGCTATCAGGCTAGCATTCAGATGGCCCCGTTCGAAGCATTGTACGGAAGGAAGTGCAGGTCCCCTTTGGCATGGGACGACGTTGGAGAACGAAAGTTGTTAGGACCAGAGATGATCACACAGACTGTGGAGATAGTTAAGTTGGTCAGAGAGCGCCTTCGAGTTGCACAGGACCGACATCGTCATTGGGCAGATCAGCATCGTAGGCCTCTAGAGTTCAGAGCAGGCGACCAAGTATTTCTGCGGATTTCACCTACTCGGGGTATCATCAGATTTGGAACCCGGGGAAAGCTTAGTCCAAGATACGTTGGTCCTTTTAAGATTCTCGCTCGGGTAGGCGATATGGCTTATCGACTTGCCCTTCCGCCTTCGTTAACTGGCATACATGATGTGTTTCATGTATCCCAGTTACGTGGGTTTGTCCCGGATCCGAGTCATGTCCTCGATCATTCTGAGTTAGTCGTTGGTACCGACCTAACTTACGAGGAACAACCCGTATCTATTTTAGACCGGCGAGAGAAGGTACTCAAGAGTCGGACGATCAGCCTTGTCCGTGTTTTTTGGAACCATCACTCTCCGGGAGAGTCAACCTGGGAGCGCGAGGACAAGATCAGATCTCGGTATCCGCATTTATTTGACTGATAAGGTATATTTTTGCACCTTATTGACACGATTCCATGCTTATCTGCACCTACTTGTTTTTGCACTTTGTGATGTATGATAATAACTGCTATGATAGTTAACTTATATGATTGAGCCTTGCTTGCCCTGATTTTACTATCCTGTCTTGGCTGGAATTCCGAGGACGGAATTTTTCTAAGAAGGGTAGAGATGTCACTCCCCGATCCTGGAATACGTATTTTAATACGTAAACCAATAAATTGTATTTACCTTGTATTTATACTATGTTTATTATGCTGTATTTCTTCATGCAATTCCCAAAAATATTTGACAAAATATTATTTCCTAATTTATTTTCTGCATTTGGGCCTACAGTTTTGGCTCATTTGGGTAACCTATTCTTGGTTCACCTTGGTTCATCATGAACCCATGGGTCCAAGATTCTATATAATAACCCATCTCCTTCTCTCTCCTCTCATTTATTTTCCTCTCATTTACTTTCCTCCACCAACCAAGGCAAGTACCAACTTGCTCAAGAGATGGATCCATAAATGTTGTTGATGTTTTCTTACAAATTATTTGTCAAAATATGTTCTTCTCCTTATTCTATACTAGTTTAGAACTTGAAGTTTTCCATTTTGAAGCTTTAATCTTTGTAGATCTAGGTTTTAACCATTTTCGGATTTTCTTGGTTTTGATCTAGCAAACTTCATTATTTTTAAGTTTTGATGGTTCCATGTTGTAGAGAATTTTATTCTACCCCATTTTGACCTAAGGTAGTTCCGATTTGGGCTCCGGATGAAGGTTTTGTGTAGCTTGGAAGCCATGGTTGCTTGGCTCCTCTTCTCGGACAGGTGGAGAAGAAGAGCAGTACTTGACCGCATGAGTCTTCATGCGGCAAGTCTCTGGCCGCATAGCCTTTCCAGCCGCATGAGACTCTTTCGAGTTCAGCCGCATATGCATCGCCCAAACTCAGCCGCATCGGACGTCATCTGTTCATAGCCGCATACGCTGACACCCCTTCGCAGCCGCATGAACTCGCCTTTCCAGCCGCATGCGCCTTGGGGCTCTCTGAGCCGCATGAGCGTGTAGTCCCAGCCGCATGAACCAGTATTGACCCGGCCGCATGGACTCACTCCCCTTGGGCCGCATGGACTTTTGTGCCCCATATTGTTACTTTATTATTATTATTATTATTATTATTATATATATTATATATTATATGCCCATTTTATATCCTTACGCCTTTTGTCCCGAGCATGATATGAGCACTATTGTGACCCGGAGAACAAAGTGTTCCTACCTGATATATGTACCTGAATGTCCCAGTTCTTGTTCATGCTCGACAAATGACTCGTAACTCCACGTGGCGTATTTGCAATGATGCATTACACTAAGGAGGGTAGAACATGTTGACATACTGATTGACATGGATCCTCTTTAGGGTACTCGTACTAAAGTACGACCTTAGGAGGATAATCATGCAGGCCACAGCATGTGAGTCCAAGATTTCACCTAGGGTTAAACTAGGCAACTAAATATACTAGATGCATGGGGAGGGCAAAATCCCGAGATCGTGTTACACCAGCCGCCTTGAGATGCTGTCTTGACGCGCCGGCTGGTCTCCACGGATACTGTGTCATCTGCAATGAGTGGATGACTGTATCCGATTAATTCCTGCTACATATTATATATTTTAGCAAGGTGGCCTTGCGAGAGACCTGTGCTCAATCATACCTGTCTACGCGAACCCCTGGGTTGGCTAGCCTTGCTGGAAAGATACGATCTGAGGATTTTCTAATAACATGACGCGAGGATAACCTCGTTCCACTAGAAACGCGTAGACTTGATTGGCCGTGAAAACGACTTGCTTGTATCCTATTACCTTCCGTGAGTAACTGAGGGAAGCGGACTGTCATGGTACGTGATCCAACCCATGTTCTTGTTTGATTGTTGGGTTGGTTATCGTACTATGATAGGCTGTGGACCGAAGTTATGAACGGAAGACTTATTCTGGTTGTGAAGTGCTACTTCTGTGAATGACCGAGGAACATGGTTTATCGTGGTACATGATCCAACCCATGTTCTTGTTTGATTGTTGGGTTGGTTATTGTGCTGCGATAGGCTATCGACCGAAGTCACGATCAGGAGATTTTATTGTTTATACCCTTTAACTTATGCGAAAGTTATAGAGTACGACGCGTCCCGACTCCATGCGGCACCTTTTGTCCTTGTTTGGTTGTAAGGGTGCCATATGGGTTCGAGGATGTGGCGCCACCCTATAATGGTAGCATAAGTATTACTATTATCATTCTTTCTATTAACTGGGTTTAGTCTTAACTCTTGTGCCCCTTTGGCGGTACTTGCTATTCGGGGCTGACCCCGCTGGTTTTGTTTGGCCAGATCCCGTAGCAGAGCCAGAGGACACGATCTTTCTCCCTGACATCCATGGTGCATACTAGGAGCATGGCAGTTCGGGGACTCGAGTGGGTTTCTTCTCCACCACTCCTGCTTATACTTTTGCGGCGTTTAGCCACCGGCACCTGTTAGCCGGATTACTTGATATTTCGTGTCAGTACATAATTGTAATTAAACAGACTGCAGCTGTGTATAATTTTGTACTCCTGACTCTCCGAGATAGCTAAATTATGAAGCTAGTCTCTCATGATCATTTTGATACAGCGTCGGGGACGCCTTACTGCTTTATCTTTAATGCTCATCTTTTGCTGATGTGATTTGATTGATTGAGACATAGAACTCTGTGGGACCATAGGAGACTTGATTGTAGCATGTACCCCCTAGTCTCTCGACAGCCACGATCGCCGTATGACGTTATGTACCTCATATGGTGTAGCTGGCCTAGTCCGTCTCCGTATTTCGGTACTGGGGCGTGACACTATAGCAGAGGATGGATCCCTGAGGCATGGCAGCCGATTGTGCGTGCCGAAGGGAGAGCTGGTAGAGACAGTCTTGCAGGAGGCGCACCGATCGAGATATTCTATTCACCCTGGTGCTAACAAGATGTACCGTGACTTGCGGGAACATCTTTGGTGGCACGGGATGAAGAGGGATGTATCGTATTTTACCTCGAGATGTCTAGTTTGCCAGCAGGTCAAGGCAGAGCGCCAGAGGCCAGCTGGTTTGTTGCAGCCGTTACCCATTCCCGAGTGGAAGTGGGAACATATTACGATGGACTTCGTTTCAGGGCTTCCTCGTTCCCAAGGAGGGAAGGATGCCATCTGGGTCATCGTAGACAGGCTGACGAAGTGTGCGCACTTCATACCCTTCAAGGTGGGGCTTTCCACCGAAAAGTTGGCGGAGCTATACATGCAGCAGATAGTTCGCCTACACGGAGTGCCGGTGAGCATCGTGTCAGACAGAGACAGTAGATTCACATCCCACTACTGGAGGAGCTTGCAGGAGGAGTTGGGCAGTAGGCTCAAGTTCAGTACGGCGTACCACCCACAGACAGACGGGCAGTCCGAGAGGACGATACAGACACTGGAGGATATGCTGAGGACCTGCGTGCTGGACTTCGGAGGATCATGGGAGAGCCATCTGCACTTGGTAGAGTTTTCATACAACAACAGCTACCAGGCCAGTATTGGTATGTCTCCTTTCGAGGCGCTATATGGACGACGATGCCGTACACCGCTCTTTTGGGATGATGTCGGAGACAGAGTTATGCTTGGGCCAGAGATGATCACGGATGCAGCAGAGAAAGTCGGGATGATCAGAGACAGGCTCAGAGTAGCTCAGGACAGGCAGAAACACTGGACTGATGCTAGTCGCAGACCGATGGAGTTCGCAGACGGTGATATGGTGCTAGTGAAGATATCACCTACTAGAGGGACGATCCGGTTCGGACGAGGAGGGAAGCTGAGCCCCAATACATCGGGCCGTTCGAGATACTTGGCAGGATCGGAGAGGTAGCTTACCGGGTTGCACTTCCACCCAACCTAGCAGGAGTTCACGACGTCTTTCACGTATCTCAGCTGAGGAGATATGTTCCAGACCCCAGTCATGTGCTAGATCATTCAGAGTTGGAGGTCGGACCAAGCCTTACAGTTTCTGAGCAGCCAGTGGAGATATTAGACAGGAGAGAGAAGAGGCTGAGGAACAAGGTTATACCCCTAGTACGAGTAGCTTGGAGCTGTCACTCCCCAGGTGAATCTACTTGGGAGAGGGAGTCGGACATGAGGGAGAGATACCCTTACTTGTTCGATCCAACCGCTGCGAGGGAACCACCCTTTCCCGCTTGATGCCTTAGAGGTTAGTTTCGATCATAGCCTTAGTCATTTGATTGCAATACTTGCTATGATAGAATATTGTCGGGTCTTCAATCCTTGTGAATTTCGAGGACAAAATTTTTCAAGGAGGGAAGACTTGTAAGCCCCTGATTTTCAAATTCATTTTTAATTAGTGTTAATTAAATTTTTATGTCATTTATAGCCTTAACTAATTATTAGGAATTTTTAGGAATTTTTCTAGAATTTTTAAATGAGTTTTTAAATACAAAATATTGATTTGCAATTTTTTTAAATTATTTTAATATCTGTTTGTAATTTTCTGAATTATTTTATAGTCAGTTTGTAATTAAATTAATTGTTTTAATTAAGGAATGCAAATTCTAATTTGCATTTATAGCTGTGGGGACCTATATGCAATTCCTAAATCTATGGGGGCTTTTTGGCTAAACTACCTAACCCCCCCCCCCCCGGACCGAACTCTCTCTCTCCTCTGACTCTCACCCACCCCCGACGACTGCCCCGACCGACCACGACCGGCTGACCCCGCCGAATCCGGCTGCCCCCACCGCCCTAAAATCCTATTTAAACCCCCCCACACTCCCCAGACCAAAACCCTAACCCTAGATTTCCCCCACGACCAACCGCCGCCCTCCTTCTTCCCCACTTCCCTACACCGAAACCCTAACTCCGGCGAGACCCGCAGCGCCGCCCCTACGCCGAGCACCACCGCCCGCAACCACCACCGATAGGTTCGCCGCGCTGAGCCGCGCCCAGCGCCACCCGACCGCCCTGACCACGACGCCTCCTCCGCCCGGTCGCCACCCCAACAGCAGCCCCTCTCCGGACACGTATGTGTCAGTTGTGTTTTCGTGTCTCCTTTGTGTCTCGTTTTCATGTGGACGACTCGCCAGGACACGGGGATGTTCGTCCAGTAGCTGGACACGTGATTCAGTGTTCGTGCGTGTCGTGCGTAGCACGGACACGAAAAACCCTGTGTCCTTAACTGTCAGGACACATGACAGATATTTATTTATTTTTTTATATAAATGCTAACCTAAACTAAATAAAACTAACCTAAGGTCTAATCCTAACAGTCGGGCCAACTGGCCCACTGGCCAGCGCACAATAAATAAACCCCTCCTTAATTGTTAACCTTAGAATACAAGATATTTTTTATCATTTACATACTATAGTTACTAAAATAAGTAAAGTGTACTTATAATAACTCATTTTGACACGACCTTCGCATAATTATTGACGTATATTAACTAAAGAGTAAAAGTGTTAAAATGAAATTTCGGAAAAGTAACTAACGTGTGCCTATAAAAATGATAGTGGTTTGGACGACTTTCACATAAATTATTGGCATGCTAAGATGGGACTTTAGAAAATAACTAAAGTGTGCTTATATAATTAGTTATTGATTTAGGGTTCATTTGGATTATAGTTTAATGTTAGGGTTAATTTGGATTGTAGTTTGGTGATGGATGTTTGCAGTTAGAAATTAATAAATAAAATAAAAAATCTTCTGAAAACTATTTCTCACCTACTTTTAAAATAAATATATTACAAGACGATGTTACCAAACATCATTTGAATTACTTTTCAAATAAACAAATACAGAAACAGCCATGGTAGAAAACTAGGCTGAATTTGGGACATTCTTATGGTTGTTTTACTTATTCTTTTGAAAATTAATCCCAAAAATTGTTTACTTTCAATTTATCTAGAAATGGTAATTGTGTCGAACACTCCGAGCATCACCACTACCACTAGGCTAGGGATCATTGGATAAATTAATATTAATGTTAATGTTAATATTAATGTTAATATTAATATTAATATTTTTATTTTTTATTAATGTTAATGTTAATGTTAATGTTAATATTAATGTTAATGTTAATGTTAATATTAATATTAATTTTAATGTTAAGTTTAATGTTAAATTTAGTATTTAATGTTAATATTAACATTAATATTAATATTAACATTAACATTAATATTAATATTACAGATTAGAGTGAGGGAATTTTTAGAGAATTTTCTAAGGGAACTTTTGATCTGCTTCCTCTATATATATATATATTTTTTTTTTTTCCTCTATATATATATATATATATATATATATATATATATATATATATATATATAAAAGAATCAATAAGATTCATGAACCTTCTGTCTCCGACGTCTCTTCAGATCTGTATAGAGTACATACTCAAAAAATTTAAATTAAAATATATTTAATAGTTAAACTAACTGCATGGTACTATCTAAACATATATACTCTACAAAGAACATATTTTAATTAAAATATATTCAATATTTAAATTAAGTACACATGGTATTATCTAAACATATATTCAAAGTTCTATAAAACAAATTTTAATTAAAATATGTTTAACATTTAAACTAATTATGGTCGTACTTAAATTTATATATATATATATATATATATATATATATATATATATATATATATATATATATATATATATCCCCAATTTCTTATTTATTTTAACAACAAATTTTATGCACATGCATATTACTAATATTACATATAAAATGACAGAAGCTAGGTTGATTTTCACGGATTCTTATTATCTTCCCAACGGGAGAGTTGAGGAGAGCTCTGGAACCCATATGAATCTTGAGTTTACGAACAATACTTAGGATTTGAAACGTATTATAAATAAAATAGTCAAAAATGGATATTACAATTTTAAGAAATGCCCATCCCCAAAGATGAAGTTTCCAGTGAAATAAATGTAATTGTAACCCAAATCAGTCATGTATCTATTGGATTGGATTTGCAGTATTGGAATCGGTATCAAACCATTCCTATGAGTATCAAAGTCGACCATATCAATAGTATTAGTTATTTAGTTATTTCGTATTAAAATATCAATTTTTTTGTATGAAAAAATAATATTTTATACATTTAATTATAATTTATTTAAGGATTTTTAGTGTTAATTCTTAATAATTTTGAAATTGAATAATTTTTTTTTTTACATGATTTTACAGGTTTTACACTTACACTTGTTAATTGATGTTTTCGTTCAATTTTTTTTTTTTTTTTCCGAAAACATACAAAATTATATCGATGTCCAACGTACAGAATCGGTATACGCTGATAATGCAAACTATATGTTGGAGTTAGATATATATTGTATACTAAAAGAAAACTATGCACGGAAGAAGAGAATAGTAAACATGAGTTTGGGTTGTTACTTTGACTCACTTTCTCCTCCATGGTCAAAAGCTTCCACCGATCACCATTTTTTGTGGGAAGATACTAAGTCTAAAACCAAATGTTTATAATCTTCTTATAATCTCTCTCCCACCTCTTATATATGTGGGTCTCATCAGATTCCACCTCCTCTCTCATCTTCTACTACATGGACTCCAGCCGATTCCATCACTTTTCTTTTACTCCCATCGAAGTCCGACATGTGACGGACACATAACGGTTGTAAAAAATGGTAAGCATCTAGTTGTAGGCATAGCAAACCTCTGTGACACGAAACCTTCTTCTCATGTCAATGTCACCACCGTTGGCTTTGCTATCAAGCATGGTTCATAGAAGAAGAAACAACAAGAGCTAGCCAGATTGATAGATGGCCAACCACCAGACAAACATGCATCACCATTGATCTTAATTTCATGCACTAACTTCCTTTTTTGGCTCATCTAAACCTAACTACTCAACTGATACTTTCCTTTTTCGCCACTTACAGAGTCGCACCCAACCCCAAACTACACATAATTCCCAATCAAACCCCCACAAGAAAATATTAAATTTTTTTTCCTCTTTCTTTTGAACTCCATATGCCAATTATTTCAATTTTGTTCTACAGTTCTGCTTAAGTCTACTACTGAGGCCATCATTGATTTCTAAAATTGAGCTTCTATATCTAATAGTTGGTAGAGTTTTTATATAAAAATTGTACACGTTAAAAAAATATTTACAATGATTCTCCATTTAATAAAATGATCAATTTAACAAAGTGAAGACTCATAAAAACTCTTTATCCTATCTCACACAAAGAAGTTTTTTTTTCCTAGAATTGGTTTCTTCCATATAAATAGAAAAGATAAAAACGCTCACCAAAGATGGTGATTTCTAAAATTAGGTTTCTATCTTACTTGTCATTCTACTGCATGAAAATTTCTAACATATTTGCTAGAGCTTTTATATAGAAATTGCAACAAATAAAAGGATATATCCAATATTAAATGGTACGAGAGAGAGAATTTCTATGAGAGTTTCTATAAATCTCCATTAGTATGTTTTTTTTTAAGTAGATTTCTACTGTAGAAATAAGCTGGATATAAACCACCATTGGAGATGACCTTATAATATTACATATAATTCTACAAGATAACATATATGAAGTCTTATTTTTCACTAAAATATGCAAAATTAACTATTAGAAAACATGATATATATATATTAAATAAATAAAAATTATAATTATAATTTTTTTTTTAAACTTTATAGGATAAAGGTGACTCACGATTAAAAAGATAAGAAATATATCCATAAAAAAAATCTTAAAAGTAACATAAATATTATTAAACAATATAAATAAATTTAAATTACTATAAATATTATTAAAGATATTAGTGAATGATATAAAAATAATAATTACAAAAACTGGTTGTGTCACAGGTACATGTAGATAACTTAGTATAATATTTTCAAAATAGCACTTGATTGTTTTTGTTTTTTTTTTTTACCTCAGATTCTATAAATCTTACGAAAAAATTGATAGTTAATAATATTAAATTAATATAATAATAAAAATAGTTAATTGATTTAAGAAATTAAGAAATATAGTGGACAAGAGAAAGAAGGTGAACTAAACAAAAAAAATTGTCAGATAAATTTAACAAATTCAACAAAAGAGATAAACTGAATAAAAATAGGGGTGAATTTAACAATACTCTTTTTTTGAAGTGTTTCTTTACTCAGAGCCGCAACGTCTTGGGTATTCAAACTGTGCTCATTCACACGAGACCCTCAGGTGTATCCAACGGGATACACCCTTACCGACGTGATTATACGGTTCTGTTGATACAACTATATATTACATGCTAATATATCACACTCTGCTAAAATAAAATCCATCAGCTAAGAAAAAATAAAATCTGTGCACAAATGTATATTCTCAATTAAATAATAATTATTATTCAATAAATAATTAACTATGTGTATGTATCTCCTCAGTTAGTAAAAGAATTTAACAATTCTACTGACTACTTGAACATAACATAAAATAAATTCTCTAGCCTAGTGGTATTACAGTGGCCTGAAGGAACCAACAGGTTTGAGTCATCCAATTGTGTGTGTGGGATTTTAAACAACACTAAATTTAGTATTTAAATTATATTTAAACTGAGTACATGGTATTACCTAATTAAAAAATATCTAAAATCCTAAAAATATATCATAAAAATTCTATTAAACAATATTTAAAATATTTCAATACAATTTAATTTTTTTAACTATATCATAGATTTTTTTTAGATATTAATTACTTAACCATTTTGAAATTAAAACTAAATCCATTGTTAGATCAACTCCCCCACACCAGAAATTAAGTTGATCTACTAACACTCCAACAACTTCTCTACTCTACTCTATATTAGTCTCTCGTTGTTGATTGTACTACTACTACTACTCTCCTAAAACTCTCACCCACCATTTTTACTTCTAATTCACTCTTCCAACTCAAGTCTCCCCATGCACGTCGTTGCACTGGCAATTCTCGCGACCTTGGTATAAAACAAGCGCCATTGCCATGTCCTGGCTAGTAGACAAGTTCTCCCCCATGAGGTTCTCCCCCCTGATGGTAGACAAAGCCGACGGCGCCGTCCCCCGCCCCCGCAGCCTCGAGGACTTCCTCGGCTGCGCCGCAGACCCCGCCAGCGCCGACGCGTCGCCCTCCCTTTCCGACGTCCACGTCGTGGACGTCCGCAGCGGCGGCGGGGACGGCAGCACGCAGTACCCCTTCGTCCTCTCCTTCGCGGACCTGACGTACAGCGTCAGGACCGCGAAGGCGAAGGCCGACAGGGCCGCCACTGCCGATGCCGCGGAGCAGCGGAGCGCTGCTGGCGGCGGCGGCAGCGCGGCGGGGGGGAGGACGAAGACCCTCCTCGACTCGATAACGGGCGAGGCGAGGGAAGGGGAGATTCTGGCGGTGCTGGGCGCGAGCGGCTCCGGGAAGTCGACGCTCATCGACGCGCTGGCGAACCGCATCCAGAAGGAGAGCCTCCGGGGCTCCGTCACCCTCAACGGGGAGGTCCTCGACGGGAAGCTGCTCAAGTCCATCTCCGCCTACGTAATGCAGGACGACCTCCTCTTCCCCATGCTCACCGTCGAGGAGACCCTCATGTTCTCCGCGGACTTCAGACTCCCGAGGACCCTCTCGGCGTCCAAGAAGAAGGCGAGGGTGCAGGCCCTCATCGACCAGCTCGGGCTCCGCGCGGCCGCGAGGACGATCATCGGCGACGAGGGCCACCGCGGCGTCTCCGGCGGAGAGCGCCGCCGCGTGTCTATAGGCACGGACATCATCCACGACCCCATCATACTCTTCCTCGACGAGCCGACGTCGGGCCTCGACTCCACCTCGGCGTTCATGGTCGTCAACGTCCTCCGGCGCATCGCGCGGAGCGGCAGCGTGGTGGTCATGACCGTCCACCAGCCGAGCTCCCGGATCCTCGGCCTCCTCGACCGCCTCCTCTTCCTCTCCCGCGGCCAGACGGTGTACTTCGGCCCGCCGGACGCCCTCCCGCTCTACCTCTCCGAGTTCGGCCGCCCGGTCCCCGACAACGAGAACCGGACCGAGTTCACTCTCGACCTCATCCGCGAGCTCGAGTCCTCCCCGACCGGCCCGAAGCCGCTCGTCGAGTTCAACAGGTCGTGGCAGGCGATGAGGACGACGACGTCGTCGTCGTCATCCCGCGACGACAAGCCCGAAGCTGCCCGCAGCTCGCTCAAGGACGCGATCTGCGCGAGCGTCGCCCGCGGCAAGCTCGTGTCGAGCGGCACGACGTTCGTCAACCCGTTCTGGATCGAGATGCTGGTCCTCTGCCGGCGGTCCTTCACGAACACGCGGCGCATGCCGGAGCTGTACGCCATCCGCCTCGGGGCGGTGCTCGTCACGGGCTTCATCCTGGCCACCATGTTCTGGAAGCTCGACGACACCCCGAAGGGCGTCATGGAGCGGGTGGGCATGTTCGCCTTCGCGATGTCGACGGTCTACTTCACCTGCGCGGACGCGCTCCCGGTGTTCCTCCAGGAGAGGTACATCTTCATGCGGGAGACCGCCTACAACGCCTACCGCCGCTCCTCCTACGTGCTCTCCAACGCGATCGTCGCGGTGCCGCCGCTCGTCGTCCTGGCCGCGTCCTTCGCGGTGACGACGTTCTTCGCGACGGGGCTCTCCGGGGGCGCCTCGGGGTTCTTCTTCTTCTTCCTGACGATCCTGGCGTCGTTCTGGGCGGGGACGTCGTTCGTGACGTTCCTCTCCGGCGTGATCCCGCACGTGATGGTGGGGTACACGGTGGTGGTGGCGATCCTGGCCTACTTCCTCCTCTTCAGCGGCTTCTTCATCAGCCGGCAGCGGATGCCGGACTACTGGCTGTGGTTCCACTACCTGTCGCTGGTGAAGTACCCCTACCAGGGGGTGATGCAGAACGAGTTCGGGGACGCCGGGAGGTGCTTCGCGAGGGGGGTGGAGATATTCGACAACACGATGATGGCCGCGATGTCCGACGCGGCCAAGGAGAAGGCGCTGGCCGCGATCGGCTCTGCGTTCGGGGTGGAGGTGGGCGAGGACACGTGCGTGACGACGGGGACGAACGTGCTGCAGCAGGAGGGGGTGACGGACCTCAGCAAGTGGGGGTGCCTCTGGGTGACGGTGGCGTGGGGGTTCTTCTTCAGGGTGCTCTTCTACTTCGCTCTGCTGCTCGGGAGCAAGAACAAGAGGAGATAGATAGAGATCCAAAGTCTCCTACAGGGAATTATATATGGGGAGCTGCTATTTTGACCGCAACAGGCCAGCCCGCGTATTGGCCCTACGATTCGAGGGTAGGTCCACGTTAGCAGGAAGTCCATGCAGACACGGACTAGCACTCTGCAGGCAGTCAAAATAGTATTTTCGTTATATCTATACACTTATGCTCAATTTCTGTCATTTTAAGTGTGATTTGGCAGTTTCTCGCTTTTCTATCTATTACTGGAAGAAAAAGAAATATTCGTGTATGACTATAATTATACAAGATCCCATGCATGGAACTTGTTTATCCAACTGCTCCTCATTGACTACTAGAGTTACTTTAGCTTCTCTACTCCTCACTGACCAGTAGGGTCATTTGAGTAGTTTGAATCTGTATTTTTGACCGTTCTATTTTTTTTTGACCATACATATTAGTTCAAAATCAAAATCTTACAAAAAAAAAATTAAATAATTAAGGAACTATTAAATAGGAAGCTCTCAAATAAAAATCATATTTCAACCGTAATAACCCATCAATTATTCTATTTTAGATCATAACAGGATTTCTTACAATAATAAGTCTATATATCTAAATAGCACAACACCAATTATGTACATCCAAATCTAATCAAATTAAATATTTAATTAAATTTAAATTTCACAAATATGTTGTTATCAGCGAAAAAATATACATATATAGGATTATAAATACGGACCAGCGGCCTCGAAGTGGATCCACGTTAGCAAAAGAGCAAATGGATGGCCGTCACGCAGACTCGTACCAGCAAAGAAAAGTCCTGCGGACGAGTCAAAATAGCATTTTCGTTATATATATACTGATGATCAATTTCTGTCATTTTGAGTGTGATTTGTCAGTTTCTCGCTTTTCTATCTGTTACTGGAAAAAATGATTCATGTACGCAACTATGATATAAAGCACAGTGGATTTTTTGTCCGACCCATGTGCTTTGGTTCAACGACGATGAAAGGACTAAATTGCTCCTCTCTCTATAAGAGAGGAGGAGGTCCCAAGGTGAGTGCGGAGCAACCGGTTGTTCAAACGGCACCCCTGCCTCCAGCTCCTCTTGCACCGCCCCTCCCTCCACCGCCTCCGCTCCATCCTCGCCCACGTCGTCGTCGCCGGCCTCTTCCGCAACCCCTTCGTCGCAAGCAGCATCTTCCACCGTGCCGCCGACGCCGACCCTTCCTTCGCCGCCTCCCTCTTCTCCGCCATGACCAATTCCAACCCCTTCTCCTTCAACACCGCCATCGCCTTCTCCGTCGACCCACTCTCCATCTGTCACGACCCGATTCCAAATTATTGGGTCGAACCGGATCATGTCCAGCCTGCACCGTTGTGAGACGGCGGCAGTAAGCTGTTCTATATGCAGATGTTCACAACAACATCTATATATTTGTCACAACTCGAATATACGAAAATTTTTAAAACTTTTATTCAACAATTGAAAAGTACAACTGGAAATGAAAGAACTGAAATAAAGTACTGAATACAAAACTCCAAAACAATAAAACTAGAAAAATTAGAAACGACTAGCTAAGCAGTCGGCTCGTCGGCCTCAGGTCCTGCGTCCTCTGAGGGGGACTCCGGCAACACCACAGGGTACAAAATCGGGTCATAGTAGCTATTGTACAATAGCTCAGCATCCTCAATGTCACCTAAAAATGTGGTCTCCAGTCAGGAGGGAGCAAGTACGAATATGTATCTCATATTTCAAGTAATAATGGAAAAGTGCAGGCTAAACAGTTGAAACAATATTTTCCAGCAATTTAACAATTGAAAATAATGTAATTTGAATGTGTAATCGTCTATGACCAGCTTGGGTTATACAATAGCGTCCTAGCGACGCGATACGGCTTATCCCCGTGTGTAAGAGAGGTAAGCTCGCACAATCATGCAATATGGGGGGTATTGGCCATAAACGTTACACTATTCTCCCAATTTCCACAATCAATATCAATCAATATCTGAACCCTAGGAGAGGGTTCCGTGTAGCAATGTGGTTTAAACATGCAGCTTGACAATTACTAAATAAAATACAAGAAAACATAACCGTAACTTGCCTCTGTTAATTGACTGGATCGGGATTGTCGGTACCGAGGAGGAAGTTAAGTACGTCTCCGAGATCCTACAGTTGAGAACCTTGACTTAGAACCATAATGAAACCATTCTAGGTGTGCTAGTTACAATCTCTAGAAGCAGACCCTAGTCAGGTTTTAAGTTTATTTAATTAATCTACCGAAAATTGTCTTACGTCGCAAACTACGTTCGTTATCATTTTAATTGAATAAGTCGGTTACTGATTAATTGGGAAAAATAGCAATTACCGGTTAATTTGGCAAAAACTTTGTATTTTAAATATGTATATATAAAACTAGGCTTTTTCTTTTAAATGAGAAAACATGTGAATGTCTAAGTTACAAACTCGAAATCTTATTTTATTTAATGTGAGAAAACTCTTATTAATTTTCTATATTAAAATAAATACTCATTTTATTATTAACGCGTTTACCTATAGAACAACAATCCAGAAAAGAAAAGGAAAAACTAAACTACTTATTACAGGTCCACAGGAAAATAGAAAAGAAAACTTGGACTTATATCCTTACAATTTTTACATAAATTAATTTAATTTAAAGGTGAGCTCTGAATGCCGCGAACGGTCCAACAGTAGGCCGAAGCCCTGCACCAAAATTACTAACAGCAGTAATCCATTCTAAAAATAATAATAAATTAAAGATAATTATAAAATGCGTCTCAGACTTGGTCTAAACTGTCATGTTGCATTCTAGCTAATGCCTCAACGTCCGAAAGTTCCGGTTTCGTTTGCATTTCGCTAGTACTCAAAATATTATCCGTAAGCCAAACTGTTAATTGACTATAGTTGAACTCAAGAAATAAACCGAAAGATTTTCAAATATTTTTGAAAAATCGGGCAACATCTCCTTTGTAATCGGGATAACCCAAATAATGGGAAAATACAACCAACATATCCCAAACCAGGAATAATGCCAACACCAAATATATAACTAGAAAACCAACTAAATTCCATCTCAAAACCATAAACGTATATATATACCATAAAGAAATACACATAGTTAAAACCACCAGTATATGAGTTCCTAACAGAACTCAATCAGAAAATCCGAAAACTATCGAACTCGACATCGGAAACAAATCCGACAATTCCAAATCAAATTCGGAAAATCAGATCCAACTCCGAATAGGAACCAGATTATGAAACCCAAAAAATACAGCGTAAATTTCAAAATTTAATCGGAAACCCAACGAACCAATTCTGATTTAAAAATCAGAACCAACACCAACAATCGAATCCCATAGCGGGATTGAGACGACGTCATCATCGACACAAAGAGAGGGACACGAAGATACAAAAATATACCTCGGTTGCTCGGCTAGAGCTCTTAGATGAAAATATGAAAGAATAATCCACAAGGCAGCGACACGGAAACAGAAACACCAGAGAGCGCCGCGGAACAGTGGGTCGGGAAACCCGCGGGTCAGTGCTGGGAGAGCGGCCACGGGTCAGTGAGTCCCGGAAAGTCAGATCGGGACAGCACGGCCACAGGGGCAGTGCTGGAACAGCGCGAAGGGGTTGCTGGGGAAGACGTGGCAGAGCGCGGCCTCGGAACAGAGGCGACGGAGACCGACGGGGTCTGGCCGGACGGGAACGGGGTCGCCGGGGTGAGGGTTGGCCTCGGGGGTCGTCGGGGATGGCGGCCGAGGGGCTCGGGTGCGGCCGGGAGGCAGCCGGCGGTGCAGGACGAAATCGTCGGAGAAAGTTGGCGGGGCGCCGGGGCTAGGGCACGGCGGGCGGCCGGAGTTGGTCGGAGGAAATGGCGCCGGGTGGAGGCGCGGACGGGCCGGTAGTGCTCGGCTGGACGGGGACGCCGGGGAGGGCGTGGTCGCGCGGTTAGGGGGTCGACCGGAAGGGCGCGATCTAGGGCACGTGGACAGGGCGGCTGCGCGGGGTTGCGTCGGGATGGGCGCCGGCGGGGGCTACTGGCGCCGCGCGGGAGGGACGGCCACGTGGTCGGCCGGAGGAGATCGGGCCGGCAGGAGGCGCGGGGGGTCCGACTCGGGTCAGGGGCCGGTGGCCTCGGGTTGGGGGAGGTGGCGGTAATGGGAGAATGGAGGGGTTTGAAATAAGAGGAAGAGAGAGGTGAGGAAGAGAGGTTTATATGGTGATGGGGTGTTGTGTGTTTTTGTTTGGTTGTGTGGTGGAGAGAGGTTTGTGTGGAGAGATGGGCAACGTGGGAGAGAATAAAGGGAAGGCTGGGAACAAGTCTTGGGGATCGGGTGAGTGAGAGTGAGGGGTTGGGTTAGTCAGGAATTAGGATATGAATAGATATATTTACCAACAAACATACATTATAAATATATATATTAATAACCAGAATTTAAAAGAAAGAAGTAAGGACGGGTTCGGAACGGAGTCAGGCTTTGGAAAAATGGGTTCGAACTCGGGATCGGACTCCGGACACGAAATCGGGACTAGGCCACAAACAAAAATCCAATTAATTTATTTTTGAAATAAATGATCCGACTAAAATAATAATAACAATAATAATAGTAATAATATTAATATTAATCCTAATCTAAACTAGAAATCCAATAATCCAGTAATTCTAATAAACCAAAATTGCGGGTTTCACATCCTTCCCTCCTTAGAAAATTTTGCCCTCGAAATTTCAAAGATAAGGGCCGGGGTACAACCAAAATCACTTAGCCTTGATCAAAAATAGGATTTTAAATCATCAGGCACGATCTAAATTAACTAGATATGATAAAGTTATAATATTGTTGTGATTGAAATCATTTTAGGCACGAAAAAATCTAGGTACAAATATGATCATATAATAGGAGAAAATCAATTGAGGTCTCGTGAAACAGAAAAGGCAAGAAAGAAGCGAATGCCAACAGTTTATTGAGAAGACAGAAGGTAATAGAATCTTTTGAGATGAGAAACTAAAATGTCAAATCAAATTGGAGTGAGGTACAAGAATTTGTGACTCAGGAAAGATAAAAAGTTGTATGATGGTAGGATAGCAAAGATGATTAGAATAATATAACTATGTGTGAAACCCGCTTCCTGGGTTTAGCTAATTATTTTTGGTGATTATTATTGTTTGTATTATTATTATTATTATTATTATTATTATTATTATTATTATTATTATTATTAGTCGGTTAGGAAAATTTTATTTTTTTAAAAATGATTTTTGGACCCTTGATTGCTTGCCAGTCCCGATCCCGTGTCCGGGGTCCGACCCCGAGCTGAACCCGAATCCTGTCTTCCAACCTTTCCCCTGAATATTTTTATTTCTTGGAACCTATATACCAAAATATATTGTTATATAAATATTAGTTAATTTACTAACAAACCTATTTTCCTAATCTAACTTCCCACGACCAGCTCCCTGTTCCCATTCTTCTCTCCCACTTACTCCTCCTCACCACTCTCTTCCTTCTTTCCTTCCCCTCCACAAAACCCTTTCTCCTCCTCCTTCTCCTTAAGAACCGAACACCAGCTTCCACCCCTCTCCATCTCATTTTCCCATCCTTTCTTTCACTCTCTCAAACTCACCAGCACACAACAAACCCCCCTACTCCCAAACCCTCTTGGCCGAGTTTCCTCCAGGCCGTGCCCGACGTCGACCCCCGACCCCTCCAGCTAGCACCCCTCCAGCCAGCGCCCCCGATCCGCCGCCGCCCGCCCCGACGTTCTCCCGGCCGCCCCGCGGCCAACCCCGCGCGCAATCCGAGCCCAGCGCCCCTTTCCAGCCACTGCCGCCCCCGGCAGCCCCGATCCGCGCGTGCGTAGCCCCGTCCCGAGTGGTCGGTACCTGCATGTGCTTTCGGCGTGGTTCGATTCCGTTTTCGAGTTCGTTTCTGCGGATTCGCGTGTCCCGAGTCCGAGGCAACCCTTCGGATTCCGTCGATTTGGGTAATTTTTGGTTAATCATAGTAGTTCGTCCCTCCCATATCTATGATGAGATTGGTCCACGAATTTCCTTCGAGAATTCGATTTTTAGGTTACGTTTTGTTTCCAGGATTTTCTGAGAGACTTTCGGGAAAGCCTATGTTAGTTTGGTTTAGATTTTTCCGAAACTTTCGGAAAAGAGTTCTGTGAATATTTTTGGTTTTCGGATTTTTTCTGAATTGTTGCTGTGATGTCTTCTGGGTTGATTTCGGATTTCCGAATTCATTTCGAGTTGTTCGAATTAATATTGGGAATAATTTGTGATTATTTATATATATATTGGATTTCCCTGGTTTGGGATACTTGCAGGAAAATATTGGCACACTTTCCCAGTTTTTGGGTTGACCGAAAATAGAGGAAATGCTGCCGAATTTTTCTATAAAATTTAATTATAATTTTAAATGATTTTAAAATGGTTTTTTCGGAAAAGATTATTATTTTGGATTTTTGGGCGACGACCGTATTGGTCAATGGGCCCCGGCTAAGTGCAAACGAAATCGGCTTCGCCCGGATGTTGAGGCATTAGCTTATATGACGATTGGACCAATATCTGAGACTCACTATTTAATTTATTTTAATTTTTATCTTTATTTATAATTAAATTGTAGGATAATTACATAACTAACAAATGTTTCTTCTTATTTCAATTTATGTAAAATAAATTGTAAGGGCATAAGCCCAGCTTTTCCATTTTTCTTTCTCTGTGGCCTGTAAATATTGTAGCGTAGGTTTTTCTGTCATTTTTTGGTTTTGCTGATTTTTAGCGTATACGCGTAAATCTAAAATAAATATTATTTTGATAGAAAAACTAAATGAGGTTTTCTCACATTAAATTTACAAGTTTGTAATATTTAAAAACAACGATCATGTTTTCTCATTAAAACAAGAAATTTAGTTTTATATGTATAATTACGAAAATACAAAGTTTTAACCCAATAAATTGGTAACTACGAGTTTTTCCAAAATACAAAGTTAAATTGATCTTTCCCTCGTTATTAATTACAATGCACCGATAATCGAGTTTTGTTTGTGTTTGCATAATCAGAGATTAAAATTGATTAGGACAAACTTAGAGATTGCAACTAGCATAGTTAGCTTGGTAACTCTGGAATTTGAGTCAACTTTTTGAATGTAGGATTTCGAGGACGAGTCTAGTTTCCATCTCGAAGTCTTCAACCTTTTAAATCCAGTCAAACCAAGGCAAGTACATTTTATGTTAGTTTACAATTATTTAATAATCGTTTTATTGCAAGTTTAAACCACGATGCAACACGGAACTCTCTCTGAGAGCACTGACTGTAACTACTATAACTACTGTAACTGTTTGGGGACTGGAGGAGTAGTGTAATGAGTATGACCACATCAAAGTAATAACTTAGAACTGTGCGAGCTTACCCCTCTTACACACGGGGATAAGCCATATCTTTCACTGTACAACCCAAGCCGGTCATATTCATTGCCTATTCACATCACAATACTGTAACTGCTAGAATTTATTCCAAATTGTTTAAAAGTGCATAATTCTATTAATATTTCAATTGTTGGATTATCATAAATTGTACTTTGCTCCCTCCTGACTGGAGATAACATTTTTAGGTTCTAATGATGATGCTTAGCTATTGATAAGTAGCTATTACGACCCGGTTCTGTACCCTGTGGTGTTGTCAGAGTCCCCTTTGGAGGACGCAGGACCTGAGGCCGATGAGCCGAACGCTTAGCTAGATTTTTCTGTTTCCAGTCTTGTTGTTTTGAAATTTTGTTATTTGAATTTCAGCATTTTATTTCAGTCTTTCTAATTCCAGTGTACTTCTCTAATGTTTAATAAAGTTTTAAATTTTCGAATATTGAGTTATGACAAATGTATATAGATGTTGTTATGAATACCTGCTAATGGAACAGCTTACTGTCGCCGTCTCAACAACGGTGCAGGCTGGGCATGATCCGGTTCGACCCAATTATTTGGGATCGGGTCGTGACATATTTTTAGTGGTGGCCCATGCAGGTCATGAAACAACAACTTAGGAAAACATACCTAGAAACAATTAGAACACTAGAACATTGACTTGTCACAACATAGGTCCGAATTATATATATATATATATATATTTTTGTTTGATTATGGCCTGGTAGGATACATTGCTTATGTTTGCCTCCTAAACCTTTCAGACTATGACTAGAGGAAAGATAACCCGTTCCAGTCCTGCTGATGACAAGGTGATAACTCCTGACCACACCCCTCATTCTCAGGCCCGTTTCAGTCCTTCTCCTTTGCAGCTCATCAATCCTCCCTTTGCCGCACAAGTCCCTAGCCCAGCTCATACCACAGCCGAACCTATTTCGCCCACGGCAATTTTGCCATCTCCTGTTATGATAGTTACTCCTGTCGCCCCACCAGTACCAGCAGACACCTCTCAAATGGTTGTCCTACTCCAAGGAATCCTGGAGTCCCAGAAGGCCCAAGCCGAGGCCCAGCAGAAACAGATTGATATCACGAGAGATGTTATGAAGGATGTCAATGACGTAGCCTTAGCTATCTTAAACCAAGTTGGTGCGGAACCTCACCCTAGGAGGGGTACCCCTGAATCTAGAAGATATTTGGGTCCCATCAAGTACTCTACTTTCCGACAGTCTTGTCGTAAGAGGCTATTGGCTTGTGACTACTGCAAGAGGCCTGGTCATCAGGCCGTTAGTTGTCGCAAAAGATTGGGACAATGTTTGGCATGTGGATCCGCTGAACATCGGGTAAAGGACTGCTCCTTATCTTTCCATCGTACCAGAGCACCAATCCCAGCAACACCTGCTACGCCGCAACCTAGGGACTCTCTTCCTATCGAGCAGACCTTGTCGCCTACACCCACTACAGAAAGGCATAATGCAGACTCGGGGATCATAGAAGAAGAGAAAGCAGTTGGAGACTGCTTGTGCAAGAGCCAGAGCTATGAAGACTAGTACATAGAACTGCTGAGTAGCATTATCTATTGTTATAAGAAGTTGTAACAGGATGTCCTTAGAATAATTATGAGAGTCTTACTGTAATTCTCCAATATGAATAAAATTCTTAGTTACACCTTTATGGTAGATGTCTTCCCTGATAGTCTTCCCGGATTACCCCAGATCGAGACATAGAGTTCACCATTGACCTAGTCCCCGGCTCTTCTCCTATTTCTAAGAGATGCTACAGAATCAACCCGAAGGGGGCCAAGGAGATGAAGGACCAGATCAATGAACTGAAGGCTCTGGAATTCATTCGAGATGGAGCTTCACCCTGGGGAGCACCTGTCTTGTTTGTGCCCAAAAAGGACGGAACAGTACGGATGTGCATTGACTACTGGGCGCTGAACAGTAACACCATCAAGAATAAGTACCCTCTGCCCCGGATCGATGACCTATTTGATCAATTGAGCGGAGCCAAGGTGTTTTCGAAGATTGATCTTAGATCTGACTACCATCAGATCAGGGTCAGGAAGGAAGATATTTCCAAGACGGCATTCAACACCAAGTATGGACAGTTTGAATTCTTGGTCATGCCGTTTGGACTGACGAGTGCTCCTGCGGTATTCATGAACCTCATGAACAAGGTTTTCCATGAATACCTGGATCAGTTTGTTGTTGTCTTCATCGATGACATACTGATCTACTCAAAGACCGAAGAAGAGCATGAAGAGCACCTGAGGAAAGTTCTGAGCACCTTGAGGAAGGAGAAGCTCTATGGTAAGCTATCCAAATGCGAATTCTTTTTAGACAAAGTGGAATTTCTGGGCCATGTTGTCACAGGAAAAAGAATTTTGGTGGATCCAAAGAAGATAGCTGCTATTGAGAAGTGGACTGCACCAAGCTCGGTTGCAGAAATCAGAAGCTTTTTTTGGGTTTGGCTGGCTACTACCGGAAGTTTGTGAAGGATTTCTCCAAGATTGCTGAACCAATGACGAAGCTCACTAGAAAGAACGAAGAATTCATTTGGTCTGAAGCTTGTCAGTCAGCTTTTGAGGAACTGAAGAAGAGGCTTACAACGGTGCCGATACTTGCGCTACCCACAGGTACCGGCAGTTTCTCAATTTATAGTGATGCTTCCGGTAAGGGATTGGGCTTCGTTCTTCAACAACACGGGAAAGTAATTGCTTACGCATCTAGGCAATTACGGACTCATGAGAAAAACTATCCCACACATGATTTGGAGCTTGCAACGGTAATATTTGCATTGAAGCTATGGAAGCACTACCTTTATGGAGAGAGAGTGAAAATATTTACAGACCACAAAAGTCTGAAATATGTTTTCACTCAGAAGGAGCTGAACATGAGACAGAGACGATGGCTGGAGCTGATGAAGGATTTCGACATCAACCTGCAGTATCATCCGGGTAAGACTAATGTTGTTGCAGATGCACTTAGTCGATACCCGATGGCAATGTTCTTGACCAAGGAGCGTCATTTATTGGAGGACATGGAAAAGCTTGGACTGGAAATAGTACTGTCGGAAGAAGAAATAAAGAAACTGGGAAGAGAAGCCATTGTACCAGGAGCTGATTCATCATTGATACAGTTGCAAGTGCGTTCAAGTCTTATGGACAGAGTCAAGGAGGCACAATTCCAAGACGAGACGCTTTCTAACCTCAGAGATCAAGTGCTGGCAAGAACACTTGAAGGATTCTCAATCGCCAGCGATGGAGCACTGAAGAATGGTACGAGGCTTTGCGTACCAACTGGCGAACTGAGGAACGAGCTGATGCAAGAAGTACACCAGTCTCAGTATTCCATACATCCTGGAGCCAACAAAATATATCGGGATATGCGGACTACAGTATGGTGGTACAGAATGAAGAAGGATGTATCCAGGTATGTGGCTAGATGTTTAATTTGTCAGCAAGTAAAAGCTAGCAGACAGAGACCAGCAGGACTTTTGCAGCCGCTTGACATCCCGGAGTGGAAATGAGAGCACATAACAATGGATTTCGTGTCGGGACTGCCTCGATCCCAAGGAGGGAAGGATGCCATTTGGGTTATCGTGGACCGACTGACGAAGTCAGCTCACTTTATCCCCTTCAAGGTTGGTCTATCCACCGAGAAGTTGGCAGCACTGTACATACGGCATATCTACCGGATTCATGGAGTTTCGGTAAGCATTATATCTGACCGAGACACTCGTTTTACCTCTCACTCTTGGAAAAGTTTGCATGACAGCTTGGGAACACATTTGAAGTTCAGCACCGCCTATCAGACGGACAATCAGAGAGGACAATCCAGACGCTTAAAGACATGCTGCGATCTTGCGTCTTAGAATTTGGAGGGTCTTGGGAAGACCATTTGCACTTAGTAGAGTTCTCTTACAACAAACCAAACTAGCATCGATATGACACCATTTGAAGCTCTTTATGGACATCGTTGCCGTACTCCACTTGTATGGGATGACGTAGGAGAAAGAGTACTGCTGGGACCCGAGATGGTGACTGATACAGCAGAGAAGGTGAAGGTGATTAGAGACAAGCTCAGGATTGCCCAAGATAGACAGAAGCATTCGGCAGATAGCAGTCGTCGACCACTGGAGTTTGAAGAAGGAGATAGTGTCTTTGTGAAGATTTCTCCTACCAGAGGCACAATCCGATTCGGCAGAGCTGGGAAGTTGAGTCCCAGGTATATTGGTCCTTTTGAAGTACTTAACAGGATTGGAGAAGTGGCTTATCGGGTGGCTCTACCCCCAAGACTCGAAGGCGTCCACATCGTCTTCCACGTTTCGCAGCTGAGATGCTACATCCCGGACCGGAGCCACATCGTGGACCATTCGGAGCTGGAAATTGGACCCAGCCTCACAGAGCCAGAGAAGCCAGTGGCAATATTGGACAGAGGTGAGAAGAAAACCATGAACTCTGTGCTGTCACATAACTCCTATTTTTTGCAAGTATTATCGTTCGTTCTAATATTTTGTACTAAACTTGACTATTGCTGCTAAGTTAGCCTAGTTTTGCAAGCTTATTTCTTTATAGAGCTTGATCATGACAGTATTTTATTGGAGGCCTCCACTAATATATTGTCTCATCAGAACCGGTGCAAGATGGTCTGATCAACCTCATATACTTTGGTTCGCTTTTATATCTTATTTTTCTATGTGGATTGTGACATAGTTAAAACTTGCCCCTAAATGTCTCATCCACGACTGCCTTGGCCATTCTTATTGTTGGACCTGAGTTACGGGCGCAGTACCCGCACATGTTTGATTTGAGGAAATCTTTTCTACCCTACCTTTTAAATTTCGAGGACGAAATTTCCTAAGGAGGGAAGATTGTGAAACCCGCTTCCTGGATTTAGCTAATTATTTTTGGTGATTATTATTGTTTGTATTATTATTATTATTGTTATTATTATTATTATTATTATTATTAGTCGGTTAGGAAAATTCTATTTTTTTAAAAATGATTTTTGGACCTTTGATTGCTTGCCAGTCCCGATCCCGTATCCGGGGTCCGACCCCGAGCTGAACCCGAATCCTGTCTTCCGACCTTTCCCCTGAATATTTTTATTTCTTGGAACCTATATACCAAAATATATTGTTATATAAATATTAGTTAATTTACTAACAAACCTATTTTCCTAATCTAACTTCCCACGACCAGCTCCCTGTTCCCATTCTTCTCTCCCACTTACTCCTCCTCACCACTCTCTTCCTTCTTTCCCTCTCCTCCACAAAACCCTTTCTCCTCCTCCTCATTAAGAACCTAACACCAGCTCCCACCCCTCTCCATCTCATTTCCCCATCCTTTCTTTCACTCTCTCAAACTCACCAGCACACAACAAACCCCCCTACTTCCAAACCCTCTCGGCCGAGTTTCCTCCAGGCCGCGCCCGACGTCGACCCCCGACCCCTCCAGCCAGCACCCCTCCAGCCAGCGCCCCCGATCCGCCGCCGCCCGCCCCGACGTTCTTCCGGCCGCCCAGCGGCCAACCCCGCGCGCAACCCGAGCCCAGCGCCCCTTTCCAGCCGTTGCCGCCCCCGACAGCCTCGATCCGCGCGCGCGTAGCCCCGTCCTGAGTGGCCGGTACCTGCGTGTGCTTTCAGCGTGGTTCGATTCCGTTTCCGAGTTCGTTTCCGCGGATTCGCGTGTCCCGAGTCCGAGGCAACCCTTCGGATTCCGTCGATTTGGGTAATTTCTGGTTAATCATAGTAGTTCGTCCCTCCCATGTCTATGATGAGATTGGTCCACGAATTTCCTTCGGGAATTCGATTTTTGGGTTACGTTTTGTTTCCATGATTTTTCGAGAGACTTTCGGGAAAGCCTATGTTAGTTTGGTTTAGATTTTTCCGAAACTTTCGGAAAAGAGTTCTGTGAATATTTTTGGTTTTCGGATTTTTTCTGAATTGTTGCTGTGATGTCTTCTGGGTTGATTTCGGATTTCCGAATTCGCTTCGAGTTGTTCCGAATTAATATTGGGAATGATTTGTGATTATTTATATATATATTGGATTTCCCTGGTTTGGGATACTTGCAGGAAAATATTGGCACACTTTCCCAGTTTTTGGGTTGACCAAAAATAGAGGAAATGCTGTCGAATTTTTCTATAAAATTTAATTATAATTTTAAATGATTTTAAAATGGTTTTTCGGAAAAGATTATTATTTTGAATTTTTGGGCGACGACCGTATTGGTCAATGGGCCCCGGCTAAGTGCAAACGAAATCGGCTTCGCCCGGACGTTGAGGCATTAGCTTATATGACGATTGGACCAATATCTGAGACTCACTATTTAATTTATTTTAATTTTTATCTTTATTTATAATTAAATTGTAGGATAATTACATAACTAACAAATGTTTCTTCTTATTTCAATTTATGTAAAATAAATTGTAAGGGCATAAGCCCAGCTTTTCCATTTTTCTTTCTCTGTGGCCTGTAAATATTGTAGCGTAGGTTTTTCTGTCATTTTTTGGTTTTGCTGATTTTTAGCATATACGCGTAAATCTGAAATAAATATTATTTTGATAGAAAAACTAAATGAGATTTTCTCACATTAAATTTACAAGTTTGTAATATTTAAAAACAACGATCATGTTTTCTCATTAAAACAAGAAATTTAGTTTTATATGTATAATTACGAAAATACAAAGTTTTAACCCAATAAATTGGTAACTACGAGTTTTTCCAAAATACAAAGTTAAATTGATCTTTCCCTCGTTATTAATTACAACGCACCGATAATCGAGTTTTGTTTGTGTTTGCATAATCAGAGATTAAAATTGATTAGGACAAACTTAGAGATTGCAACTAGCATAGTTAGCTTGGTAACTCTGGAATCTGAGTCAACTTCTCGAATGTAGGATTTCGAGGACGAGTCTAGTTTCCATATCGAAGTCTTCAACCTTTCAAATCCAGTCAAACCAAGGCAAGTACATTTTGTGTTAGTTTACAATTATTTAATAATCATTTTATTGCAAGTTTAAACCACGATGCAACACGAAACTCCCTCTGAGAGCACTGACTGTAACTACTGTAACTACTGTAACTGTTTGGGGACTGGGGGAGTAGTGTAATGAGTATGACCACATCCAAATAATAACTTAGAACTGTGCGAGCTTACCCCTCTTACACACGGGGATAAGCCATATCTTTCACTGTACAACCCAAGCCGGTCATATTCATTGCCTATTCACATCACAATACTGTAACTGCTGGAATTTATTCCAAATTGTTTAAAAGTGCATAATTCTATTATTATTTCAATTGTTGGATTATCATGAATTGTACTTTGCTCCCTCCTGACTGGAGATAACATTTTTAGGTTCTAATGATGATGCTGAGCTATTGATAAGTAGCTATTACGACCCGGTTCTGTACCCTGTGGTGTTGCCAGAGTCCCCTTTGGAGGACGCAGGACCTGAGGCCGATGAGCCGAACGCTTAGCTAGATTTTCCTGTTTCCAGTCTTGTTGTTTTAAAATTTTGTTATTTGAATTTCAACATTTTATTTCAGTCTTTCTAATTCCAGTGTACTTCTCTAATGTTTAATAAAGTTTTAAATTTCCGAATATTGAGTTGTGACAAATGTATATAGATGTTGTTGTGAATACCTGCTAATGGAACAGCTTACTGCCGCCGTCTCAACAACGGTGCAGGCTGGGCATGATCCGGTTCGACCCAATTATTTGGGATCGGGTCGTGACACTATGATAGAGATGTAATCGAGTAAGATATTTTCCGCTGAGGGCCGAGTGATGATCAAAGGAAATAGAAAGAATATCGTTCCACTATTTTGACGGTCAGAAGATAAGATATGCAAGAAAAGACTTACAAGATAACTATCTTATTAGTACCATGCAAAACCAATCTCTAACTAGCTGAACTTTCGGTATCCACACAAAACTAAGATATCTGTCAAGGTATTAAAACAAAATATATATAGAATCATAAATCACCTAAATCAATTTTTCATCCATCGTTGTATGCCAATGGTCTTATCTCAAATCCTCTCTGCTTATTCCTTCTCTAGAACCTATCATTCCATTGCTCGTGTTATTCCTTCCATGGCTATATCCGTCTCTTCTAGGTATAGTAGTCATCTAACCATAAAAGTTGATCCTCGTCAAGTGTTTTTTTTACTTGATCATTATATTCACATGTTTATATATATATCCAAATTCACTTCTCCCATGGGAGAACATTACCAAATCCTAAACTTAACCTACATTTCGTCTGTCTTCCGATAACTCTTCCCTTAATCATAAAACTTAAAACCGCCAAATACCTTCATTTGTTTGAATGAGGTTTAGGCACGGGTGAGCACTACCAACAGTTATAACCCGAATAAGTCACAAGTTAAGACATACCACTCTCTCAAGACTAGCTTTCTCAAGGTATTCTTCTACCTTTCCTACCCTTTAGCTAACTAATATTGATCCCAAATATGCCCTTACTAGAGATGAGATAAGTAACAATCTATGTTTCCCCCGCATATAGCTATCAACTATATACATATAGTCATCCACAAGATATATTTCAACTATTTAATATATAAAGCTAACCACAACTATCTACAGCTTCTAAAATATGTAACTAATAATAATAATATTAATAATAATAATAATAATAAATCAATCAATCAATCAATCAATATAAAAATATATATATACAACGTACTAAGGTTGAAACAGGAAAGAGATTGAGTCAATAGAGATTGATATGGTCCTAAATAGTTCTAGGAAAAATCAAGTACAGTTTTTATAGAAAATCGATCCTTTCTGGCTGTGATAAGAGGTTTCTGAAAATGAAAAGCCATTAAAAATACAAATCCTTTAATCAGACAACAGTCAGAATAATTTGATGGTGCAGAAAAGACAACCATATTATGGATATAGTTTTAATAATATTCGAGAACCCAAATATATCCGAAGTCACTTTGCCTCAAATTTATGCCTCGCCAGAGTGCACCTGACTGCAGTAAAATTTTGGCTCCATAATTTGAATAGTAATAGGTTTTCGAGTAGTCTATCAACTTTATCAATTTACTGGCTGAACAACATAGGAGACAAATTTGATGCATTTAGGACGTAGTCTCAATAATATCCAAAAACCTATCAACACCTGAATCACTTCAACTTAGAGTCTATGCCCCGCCAGTGCGCAACTGGCTGCAATATACTCGCAGTTTCTATAATTCAAATAGATGGTTGCGACGCATATGTGCGAAGCCATATTAGGTTACTGAATATTTTTTTAACTTTGTCCATGGAAATTTCAAAGGGATAATTCAACAATTCAAAAAAAAATTCAATGACTAAAGGAAATTCAATATTAGAATGGAATCAATTCTCTGACCGTTCATGCTTCATGATACTCAAGCATTGAGTTTAAAAGCTTTCTAGGCCTTGAACTGATCAAGAAGTTCTTAGAGAGAGTAAGGTTTCAGGTTGAGTGGAGGAAGTAAACAAATAAAAATATTCTTGGTCTTAGAATAACTTAGGAAATATCAATTAATATTGGAATTATTTTTGAAAATTAATTCCCTTGGAAGATTCGTGAACAAGCTAAGTTGAACCAATCCCTTTGGTAATAATTAATCTTGGGGCTTTATGGTTCCAGAAGAATTTGGTTCGGGATTGGTCCCAGGAAAGTCAATTGAAAATAATGTCAAGATAAATGGTTGGATACACTAGTCGTAAAAATACTCTGGATAGATAAAAGTTTACCAAGTTTGCTAAAGGAGAATTTGAAACTCTAAATAGTAAAATAGATCTAGATTCTAAATAAAGATAGAGAAGTACGATTTGATCAACTAATTGAAAATTTTGAAATAGGTTTGTTGAAGAAGGAGATTGGAAAAAATCTAATCCTAATCCATAAATAACAAAAGAGTATGGATGCTAAGGATTGCTGAAGTATGATAAGGTTAAGGAGGAAAATAACATCTGAAAGCCAAGGGACACTGAAAGATATATAAAATCTAGAAACTAAAGTAGATAGTAAAATAGACCACCATACAATCGGCCTATGCTGGATAAGGTTTAGGATGCAAAACATAAGCAAGGTAACCTATAAGACTATAAGCAAGCCAAAATAAATAAATAATTTCGGCCCTACATTGTAACATGGTGAATATAGTAGACTCTCTGTTCACCATGTAAAGTGTAATCAACGATAATATGTTATGCTTCGATAGGGTATCATCTAGTGCTAATCAATAATTCTAGGTATCATCAACTCTTCTGGTCCTGGTCTGGTTCGGGCAGCCTCCCGCTGCTCAATCTACTACTACGTGTCACGACCCGGTCCCAATTGCTTGGGTCGAATCGGATCATGCCCAGCCTGCACCATTGTTGAGACGGCGGCAGTAAGCTGTTCAGTAGCAGGTAACCATACAACAACACAATATTTGTCACAACTCAACATTCGAAAATTTAAAACTTTATAAAACTTTTACAGTGAAATGAAAGATACAACTTAAACCATTTTCTACATATATCATGAATAAAAGAAAACTCTAGGCAAACAGCTCATCAGTCTCGAAATCCCCGTCTTCTAGTTTGGACCTCGAAAAATATTGCGGTACAAAGTCTCATCAGTGATACCTAAAATGTTGGGTCTCCAGTCAGGAAGGAGCAAAGTATAATTCATGCTAATTTAAAACAGTTAAAGTAAATAATAGAATCATGCAGTTTTAAACAGTTTGAAGAAAGAATAGTTTTCAGCGGTAAAACAGTGTGATTTGAACAGGCAATAAATTATGACCGACTTGGGATGTACAGTAGTATCCTAGCGATACGATATGGCTTGTCCCCGTGTGAAGAGGGGAAAGCTAATACAGTCAGTAGTTACAGTTGGCTTTGGTCATAATCATTACTCTATTCCCCCAGTCCCAATCAGTACAGTAGTCACAATCAGTACTCTCCAAGAGAGTTTCGTGTTTGCATCGTGGTTTAAACATGCAGTAAAACGATTATAGAAATAACTGTAAAACTAACACAAACTATACTTGCCTCAGAAAAATGACTGGAGAGATGAGTTGGTACCGAGGAGGAACGTCAGGTGTATCTTCGAGTTCCTACAGTTGAGAACTCGACTTAGATCCTTTAATAACCAGGCTAAGTGCTAGTTGCAATCTCTAGTAGTAAGTCCTAGTCAGGTTTTAAGTTGTATTAATCTACAGCTAACGTTTATGTCGCAACTACGTGCGTTTGATTAAGCCGGTTAATTGGATTATTTGGAAATAACAACGAGAATCAATTAACTTTGGAAAACTTTGTGTTTTTGTAATATATTTATAAAAATATAGTTTTCTTTTAATGATAAATCATGAACTAGTTATTTACTAATTTTTCATCCATTTAATTAATTCTTAATTAATTATAAAGTTACGCTCTAACTACGATTTAAACGTCCAATCAAAAACCACCCAAGATCACATCCACCCAGAAAATAAAATAAAAATCTACGCTACACAATACAAGGGCACAGCTAAACATCCTAGAGTGGGCTTATGCCCTGTACAATTATCTTTTACATCAAATAAGAGAAAAGTGATTTAATTACTAAATAAAGTGCAGTAAATAAATAACTATATTAAATAGCCTAAATATTAAATAAAATAATTTAAAATAAATGCTAAGAGTCTCAGACTCGGTCCATCATCAAAATCCAGCTAATACCACAACGCCCGGTCGGACCGGTGCGTTTGTATTTCGCCAGGGCCCACAGACCGGTACAGTCGTCGCCCGAAAAATCAGTTTAAAATTCATTTCCGAAAACCAATTTTAAAATCAATTAAATATAGTTTTGTAAAAATTTGGGCAGCACTTCCTCTATTTTGGGATAACCCAAAACTGGGAAATGTGCCACAGAAAACCTGCAATTATTCCAACCAAATAATAATCTCGAAAATATAACCACCGAAATAATTTTCCAACCACCAGAATCTTCCCGGAATACCCGGGATCCCGCAATCCACCAATAACGTAAAAATCATAGCAACCACATCACAAAATTCTCGCAAACCAACCACACCAAAAGCTAACATAGCTAACCGAAACTACTACGTAGTTAACCGGATTTCCCAAAGGGAAACCGGGGACCGATTATCATCATAGACTTTCGAAATAAATGCAACGGGGCAGAGAAATTATACCTCGGGTGCTCGGCTAGAGCTCTCAGATGATATAATAAAAGAATAAAGAAGTCCAGCAGCGACGTTCCCGAAATAGCTGGAACCAGCGTCGCCGAAGAAATACCGAAGAGATCCGAGGCTAGGGCACGACGGCAGGGAGTGCCAAAGGGCACGGTCGACGGGAAACGCGGCTAGAGGGCAGCGCTGTCGACGGACAGCAGCGCTGTCGGCGTCGGAGAACGCTGACAGGAGAGATAGGCTCGCGGGGAAACGCGAGGGAACGTGCCGGAGAGGAGACGGGCGGCGCGCGGGAAACCGCGAAGTCGCCGGAGGATGGTCGGACCCGCGGAAGAGGGCGCGGGGAAGGGTGCGCTGGACGGGGAACCGTCGGCGTTGACGGTCGGCCAAGGGGCTTCGAGAGGCGCCAAGGGGCGAGATCGCCGGAGTCGCACAGAGGGGGCCGCGGAGGCGGTCGCCAAAGTCGGGCGGCCGAGGAGTCGCTACGAACAGGGCGCGGGGGTGCGCCGGACTTGGCCGCGCGGTGGCGGACGGCCGAGGAGGGGGCGCGGATCGCCGGAGTTAGGTGGAGGAGGGTTTGGTGGAGAAAGCTCCAGAGAGTTAGTTTTGGTGAGAGAAAGGAGAATGAAAGCTCTGTGAAGATTAGAGGGAGGGAGTAGGGAAGTAAGAGGGAGTTGAGGGATTTTTCTTCCTGTTGAACGTGAAGAGTAGGAGGAGTGGGTTTAATAAAGAGTGGTGGTGAAGGAAAGTAGCTGTTAGGAAATGGGAAGAGTCTCGGTCGTGGGGGTGTGAGTAATAAAGGGGAGAGGTGAGTTGTAACGTTTGAGAAGAGGAAAAGATGGGTTTTGCTAATTCGTGTGTGTTTGGGGTGCTGGTCCTTCGGTGCCAGCCAAAGACTGGGTTTTATTATTTTATATTTTTTTATTATTATTTTAATACTTAAACCAAATTCAAATCAGAATTGAGAAATAAAAAGAAGGGATTGGGCTCGGGCCTGGGTCTGGGCTCGGACTCGGGTCTGGGTCCGAAAATTAAAAGTCCATGTTGTAATGAATATTTTCGAAATCCTTTTTCATCCAAAAATATTTAATAGTAATATTAATAATAATTATTTTTAGAAAATGCTAATTATAACACTAAACATTATTAAATAATAAAACACAGGATATGGGTTTCACAATCTTCCCTCCTTAGAAAATTTCGTCCTCGAAATTTAAAGGTAGGAAAGAAAAAACAAACAGGTACGGGTACTGCGCCCGTAACTCAGGTCCAACCATAAGAATTTCCAAAGCAGTCGTGGATGAGACGGTTTAGGGACAAGTTTCATGATATTATCCACGCAGAAAAATACAAAGGCGAACCAAAGTACACGAGGTTGATCAGACCATCATACATCGGTCCTGATTAGACAATATATTAGTGGGTGCACCCAATAAAATACTGTCATGATCAAGCTTGATAAAGAGATAGCTTGTAAAACTAGGCTAATTTAGCAGCATCAGTCAAGTTTAGAACGAAAAGATAAGAAGTAGGAGTTTAAATGATGGCTCAAATTCTGATTTTCTTCTCATCTCTGACTAGGCTTGCAACTGGTTTCTCTGGCACTGAAAGGTTGAGTCCAAACTTGAGCTCTGAATTATCCAAAATGTGACTCGGATCCGAAGTGTAGCATCTGAGCTGTGACGTAGAAGACGTTGCACACTCTCAAGATTAGCTGGTAGAGCTAACTGGTACACTACTTCCAACTCGTCTTAAACTTCAAATGGCCTGATGTACCTGGCCTCAATTTTCAGCTCCGTCAAAACTGATTGTTCCTCTGGTAGGAGAAACTTCACCAAATGCAATTTGGTCTTCCCAAGACCTACCAAAATCCAAGACGCAAAATCTCAATACATCTTCAAGCGTCTGAATTGACCTCTCTGATTGCTCGTCCCGCGGTACTTCATGAATCCGATAGATGTGCTTCTCGTACAATGCTGCCCACTACTTAGTGGATAAACTAACTTTGAAAGTGTGCTGACTTAGTCAGTCGGTTTACTATAATCCAATTGGTGCCCTTCCCTCCTTGCGAACAAGGCAATTCTTACTCAAAGTTCATTGTTATATGCTTCTACTTCCACTCCGAATTGTCCAGCGGCTGCAACAAATTTGTTGTTCTCTTGCTAAATTCCTCATGTTGACAAATTCACATCTAATCCCATACCTGAAATTGTCCTTCTTCATTCCATAGCACCAATCAATTGAGGCATATTCCGATACATCTTATTATCTCCTGAATATATGGAATACTGTGACTGGTGCATTTCTTTCATCAACTCGTTCCTCCGTTTGTCAGCCAATACGTAAAGTCTCGTACCATTCTTCAGAGTTCCACTGCTGATCAATTTAGAAACCCTCAAGTGTTCCTGCCAACACTTGATCTCTAAACCTGCAAAGTGCCTCGTTTTGAAACTACGTTCTCTTGATTTTTGTCCCTCAGCCTCGAACTTCATCAATACTGAATTAGCATCCAGCTCCGTCCTTCTATCTCCAGGTAGTATAACCTCCAGTCCAAACTTCTCGATGCAGGTCGATGTCGAAAACCTTCATCTGCTTCAACCATCTTCTTAGTCTAACATTCAGCCCTTCCTGAGTGAAGACATATTTCAGACTTTGGTAGTCCGTACATATTTTCACTCCCTTTCCATAAAATCATGCTTCCATAGCTTCAAAGTAAAGATAATTGTAGCAATTCAAATTAGGTGTGGGATGATTCTTCTCATGAGTCTGTAGTTGCCTACATGTGTAAGCAATTACTTTCCCATGTTGTTGAAGAACGCAGCCCAGTCCTTTTTCAGAGACATTACTGTAAATTGAGAAACCACCGGTTCCTGCGGGTAGCGCAAGGATTGGTGTAGTGGTAAGTCTCTTCTTTAGCTCCTCAATGCCGCCTGGCAATCTTTCGTCCAGATGAACTCTTCATTCTTCCAAGTGAGCTTCGTCATCGGCTCAGCAATCTTGGCGAATTCCTTCACGAACTTCTGATAGTAGCTAGCCAAGTTCAAGAAACTTCCGAATTGAACTTGGGGTATACCACTTTTCAACAGCAGCTATCTTCCATCGAAATTTCTTCTCTTGCCAACATGGCCAAAAGTCCACCTTGTCAAAGAAAATCCACGTTCAGGTAACTTACCATAAAACTTCTTTTTCCTCAAAGTTTCCAAAACTTTCTCAGATGTTCTTCATGCTCTTCTTCAGTCTTCAAATATCAGAATGTTATCTATGGAGAAGATAAACTGATTCAAATACTCATGAAAATCTCTGTTCATAAGATTCATGAACACAGCAGAAGCATTTGTCAGTCTAACGTCCTGACCAAAGAAAACTACCCATACTTGGTGTTTGAACGCCGTCTTAGAAATGTCCTCTTTCCTGACTTTGATTTGATGGAAGTCAAATCTTAAGTCAAACTTCGAAACACCCTAACTCCACACAACCCGATCAAACAGATCCTTGATCCGGGCAGAAAGTACTTGTTCTTTAGTGTCTGGTAATCGATACACATCCGTTGTTCCATCCTTCTTGGGCACAAACAAGATAGGTGTTCCCTAAGGTAAAATTCTACCCTGAATAAATCCTAGAGCCTTCACTGATCTGGTCCTTCATCTTCTTGGCCTTCTTCGGGTTGACTCTGTAACATCCTTTAAAATAGGGGAGAGCCAGGGACTAGGTCAGGGGTGAATCCTGTGTCTAGATCTGGGATAATCCGGGAAGACTATCAGGGAAAACATCTGCCATAAAGGTGTAACTAAGAATTTTTATTCATGTGGAGAATTATAGCAAAAACTCTTATGATTGATCTAAGGACATCCTGTTACAACTTCCAAAATAGATAATGCTATTCAGTAGTCCTAGGTACTATTCTTCATGGTTCTGGCTCTTGTATGAGCAGTCCCCAACTGCTTCCTTTTCTATGAACCTTGAGTATGCATCATGCCTTATTGTAAGGGGCAGGGTCTGCTGGTTAGAAAGAGGGTCCCTAGGTTGTGGCCTAACAGGTGTTGCTGGGTTATGAGCTCTGGTTTGATGGAAAGATAAGGGACAGTCCTTTATCCGATGTTCAGCAGATCCACATGCCAAACATTGTCCAATCTCTTGCGACAAATGTTGGCTTGGTGACCAGGCCTTTTATAGTAGTCACAAACCAATAGCTTCTTACGATATAACTGCCGGATAGGGCTCAAATATCTTCTAGATTCAGGGGTATCCCTCCTAGGACAAGGTTCCGCTCCAACTTGGTTAGAGATAGCTAAGGCTACATCATAGTCGTTCTTCATGTCTTCTCTCGTGATATTCATCTGTTCCTGCTGGGCTTCATCTTGAGCTTTCTGGAACTCCAGGATTTCTTGAAATAGGGCAACCATTTGGGAGATGTTTGCTGGTACTGGTGGAGCAACAAAAATGAATACTCCACCAAGGAAATGCAACTCAGTCTGAGATGAGGTAGGAATTGCCAGTGTAGGGAAAACTTCACTAGATGCACTATGGGGTATGATCCGGAGATGACACCTCATCGCCAGCAGGATTTGGTCTTGTCAATGGTCATTCTCTGGAAGGTTTAGGATGCATACATAAGCAAGGTATCCGACCAGTCTATAATCAATCAAAAATATTTATTTATATATAATTCGGACCTATGTTGTGACAAATCAATGTTCTAGTGTTCTAATTGTTTCTAGGTATGTTTTTCTAAGTTGTTGTTCAGACCTGCATGGGCCACCACTAAAAATATGTCACGACCCGATCCCAATTGCTCGGGTCGAATCGGATCATGCCCAGCCTGTACCGTTGTTGAGACGGCGGCAGTAAGTTGTTCAGTAGCAGGTAACCATACAACAACACTATATTTGTCACAACTCAACATTCGGAAATTTAAAACTTTATAAAACTTTTACAGTAAAATGAAAGATACAACTTAAACCATTTTCTACATACATCATGAATAAAAGAAAACTCTAGGCAAACAGCTCATCAGTCTCGAAATCCTCGTCTTCTAGTTTGGACCTCGGGAAATATTGCGGTACAAAGTCTCATCAGTGATACCTAAAATGTTGGGTCTCCAGTCAGGAGGGAGCAAAGTATAATTCATGCTAATTTAAAACAGTTAAAGTAAATAATAGAATCATGCAGTTTTAAACAGTTTGAAGAAAGAATAGTTTTCAGCGGTAAAACAGTGTGATTTGAACAGGCAATGAATTATGACCGGCTTGGGATGTACAGTAGTATCCTAGCGATACGATATGGCTTGTTCCCGTGTGAAGAGGGGAAAGCTAATACAGTCAGTAGTTACAGTTGGCTTTGGTCATAATCATTACTCTATTCCCCCAGTCCCAATCAGTACAGTAGTCACAATCAGTACTCTCCAAGAGAGTTTCGTGTTTGCATCGTGGTTTAAACATGCAGTAAAACGATTATAGAAATAACTGTAAAACTAACACAAACTATACTTGCCTCAGAAAAATGACTGGAGAGATGAGTTGGTACCGAGGAGGAACGTCAGGTGTATCTTCGAGTTCCTACAGTTGAGAACTCGACTTAGATCCTTTAATAACCAGGCTAAGTGCTAGTTGCAATCTCTAGTAGTAAGTCCTAGTCAGGTTTTAAGTTGTATTAATCTACAGCTAACGTTTACGTCGCAACTACGTGCGTTTGATTAAGCCGGTTAATTGGATTATTTGGAAATAACAACGAGAATCAATTAACTTTGGAAAACTTTGTGTTTTTGTAATATATTTATAAAAATATAGTTTTCTTTTAATGATAAATCATGAACTAGTTATTTACTAATTTTTCATCCATTTAATTAATTCTTAATTAATTATAAAGTTACGCTCTAACTACGATTTAAACGTCCAATCAAAAACCACCCAAGATCACATCCACCCAGAAAATAAAATAAAAATCTACGCTACACAATACAAGGGCACAGCTAAACATCCTAGAGTGGGCTTATGCCCTGTACAATTATCTTTTACATCAAATAAGAGAAAAGTGATTTAATTACTAAATAAAGTGCAGTAAATAAATAACTATATTAAATAGCCTAAATATTAAATAAAATAATTTAAAATAAATGCTAAGAGTCTCAGACTCGGTCCATCATCAAAATTCAGCTAATACCACAACGCCCGGTCGGACCGGTGCGTTTGTATTTTGCCAGGGCCCACAGACCGGTACAGTCGTCGCCCGAAAAATCAGTTTAAAATTTATTTCCGAAAACCAATTTTAAAATCAATTAAATATAGTTTTGTAAAAATTTGGGCAGCACTTCCTCTATTTTGGGACAACCCAAAACTGGGAAATGTGCCACAGAAAACCTGCAATTATTCCAACCAAATAATAATCCCGAAAATATAACCACCGAAATAATTTTCCAACCACCAGAATCTTCCCGGAATACCCGGGATCCCGCAATCCACCAATAACGTAAAAATCATAGCAACCACATCACAAAATTCTCGCAAACCAACCACACCAAAAGCTAACGTAGCTAACCGAAACTACTACGTAGTTAACCGGATTTCCCAAAGGGAAACCGGGGACCGATTATCATCATAGACTTCCGAAATAAATGCAACGGGGCAGAGAAATTATACCTCGGGTGCTCGGCTAGAGCTCTCAGATGATATAATAAAAGAACAAAGAAGTCCAGCAGCGACGTTCCCGAAATAGCTGGAACCAGCGTCGCCGAAGAAATACCGAAGAGATCCAAGGCTAGGGCACGACGGCAGGGAGTGCCAAAGGGCACGGTCGACGGGAAACGCGGCTAGAGGGCAGCGCTGTCGACGGACAGCAGCGCTGTCGGCATCGGGGAACGCTGACAGGGGAGATAGGCTCGCGGGGAAACGCGAGGGAACGCGCCGGAGAGGAGACGGGCGGCGCGCGGGAAACCGCGAAGTCGCCGGAGGATGGTCGGACCCGCGGAAGAGGGCGCGGGGAAGGGTGCGCTGGACGGGGAACCGCCGGCGTTGACGGTCGGCCAAGGGGCTTCGAGAGGCGCCAAGGGGCGAGATCATCGGAGTCGCGCAGAAGGGGCCGCGGAGGCGGTCGCCGAAGTCGGGCGGCCGAGGAGTCGCTGCGAACAGGGCGCGGGGGTACGCCGGACTTGGCCGCACGGTGGCGGACGGCCGAGGAGGGGGCGCGGATCGCCGGAGTTAGGTGGAGGAGGGTTTGGTGGAGAAAGCTCCAGAGAGTGAGTTTTGGTGAGAGAAAGGAGAATGAAAGCTCTGTGAAGATTAGAGGGAGGGAGTAGGGAAGTAAGAGGGAGTTGAGGGATTTTCCTTCCTGTTGAACGTGAAGAGTGGGAGGAGGGGGTTTAATAAAGAGTGGTGGTGAAGGAAAGTAGCTGTTAGGAAATGGGAAGAGTCTCGGTCGTGGGGGTGTGAGTAATAAAGGAGGGAGGTGAGTTGTAACGTTTGAGAAGAGGAAAAGATGGGTTTTGCTAATTCGTGTGTGTTTGGGGTGCTGGTCCTTCGGGGCCAGCCAAAGACTAGGTTTTATTATTTTATATTTTTTTTATTATTATTTTAATACTTAAACCAAATTCAAATCAGAATTGAGAAATAAAAAGAAGGGATTGGGCTCGGGCCTGGGTCTGGGCTCGGACTCGGGTCTGGGTCCGAAAATCAAAAGTCCATGTTGTAATGAATATTTTCGAAATCCTTTTTCATCCAAAAATATTTAATAGTAATATTAATAATAATTATTTTTAGAAAATGCTAATTATAACACTAAACATTATTAAATAATAAAACACAGGATATGGGTTTCACACTACGATTCTCTTGTCATGTTTTCTTGCGTCATGCATAGAAAACAAGATCTTGCTAGTACCGACTGATAGGCATAGGTCAGATTGTCTTCATAGTCTGGCAAGTTTAGGGGCAAGCTGTCACGACCCGCTCCCGAATAATCGGACACGAGTCGAACATGCCCAGCCTTCGTCGTTAGACACGACGAAGTAAGCTGTACCAAACTAGGGAAATGTAACCAGATAATCATAAATGTATATAATTACAGCATCTAAAAATGTATCCCAGAATGATCACCATAATCCACAATTCTATGAATATAAATGTACGAGTCATCAAGAATGAAGTGTACATGAATTCTAAAGACAATATCTAAGAGTAAAGCTAACAGTCTAAACCTGAAACCTCAAGCTAAGTCATGACCATCCTGCTCAGCTAAGATCCCGGGCTCTGGCCTATATGGTAGAATGATATCCTGCAAGTATACCTGCAACTTATCCAGTCAGGAGCGGAGCAAAGCACAGTTCTAGGTAATGAACATGAACATGATATGAAATGAGTACAGCGGTACATGAAATAAAATACAGGAATGAACATAAAAGTACAGAAAAGTAGTACAGGAAATGAGTACATGAACTATAGTACAGGAATGTAAAATACAGGAACATGTAAAGTACAGGAAATGTAATGTACAGGAATAAAACTATAATCCTGAAGTACCTGTGAGACTCGTCTCACAGTATCGGTATTTATATACGGATACGTATTTTGCAGCATATTTTGTATTTTCTTGGTTTTCGGAATGTTTTAAATTTTTCCCAAAAATTATAGATTTTCTCCTTGATCGGCATACCGCCGGTATACCGGAGTATACAGTCGGCATACCGCCCGGACATGTTTTCTACACTTTAGATATTTTTGGTTTCTGATATTTTTATGAATAGTATTTCGGATATTTTCGTGAATAGTGTTTAGATATTTTCGTGAATAGTGCTTAGATATTTTCGTGAATAGTGTAGATGCACTCTATTATCCAATGGACAATTGGTTTTGTTTGAATGGCCATGATTGACCTAGACTTTCACATGGATCATGATCCAACGGCTAAGATTAGTTTCCCCTTATATATAAACTACTTCACTTTCTCTCTCCTCTCTCTTTTCATTCTCTTCACTCTCTCTTCATTTCTTCTTTCCTTCTCTTTCCTTGGAGCTTGCCAAGAGCTTGGCCTTGAGGCCTAGAGTGTGGTTTCGTGCCCTTCTTGGTGGTGGAGTAGAAGATTAGGCTTGGAGCTTAACCTAGGCAAGTACATCTTGCCAAATTCTTGAACAATAGTAATCTATTGTCATTTTTGTTTTTCTTGGTATTAAATGCTTAAAATTTTCCAAAACTCATTTTGTTAAATGTGTTTTCCTGATGATTCTCGTATATGTGCATGTTTCCAAAAATTTAATTAAGCAAGATTTGATTTTCTGTTAAAATCCAATAGTGACTTAGTAGAAAACTTGGTATCAAGAGTGATACTAGAGTTATCATCATGGATCTTGGTCACATATACATATATGGGGTCCTTGCCTAGCTAGTATACATGGATTTGAGTTTGGTGGCAATCGGGACTCGTTTCGGTATTCCGAGAACCTCTATTTTGGAGTATTTTGAGATATTGATATATCAAATCTTTGAATTTGTGAAATCTAATAGTTCCATGTTGTAGAAAATTCAATTCTATGCAATTTTGACTTTTGAAAATCCGAATTTCGATTTAAAACGAAGTTTTTATGGCCGAAACAAGTTTTGAGTTCAAAAATCAACTTTCTGTGACGGTTCGGAAAATCCGTCGGAAATCCGCAGAAATCCGTCGGAAAATCCGAACTTGCACCACAAAACTTGCTGTGACACTACGGAAAGTCCGCCGGATAATCCGGTTAGGCTGTTTTTGCCCGTTTCTGCCCGTTTTTGCCCGTTTTTGATATTTTCTTTGATTGTAATAAATTCTTAACATGATTAGATAACCTTGTATACTTAGAGAATGAATGTACACCCTATATACACTTGACTCTAGCTAATGTTCATATGTTCTCTATACTCACTATGTATTGCCATGTCCTCCCAGATTTATTGTACCTTGCAGTCTATGTCATATCCAATATTTACTTTATAGTGACCCGTCGTGGTGCACTCTTGAACATGTCTTTTCCTAGCTTGCTTGATAGTGGTCTGTCATGGTGTACTCTTGATTCTAGTATATGTCTAGCTCCTTGATAGTGGCTCGTCGTAGCGCACTCTTGTCTTGATATTGTCATGTCTTGTTGTGGCTTGTTGTAGTACACAATCTTGCTTGTCTTGTCAAGTCTTGCATGTCTCATGTCTAGGATGGATTCTGCGGAATGCCACACCTAGAATCCAACAAGAAAAATGTTAAGGACTAAACAACTAGCTTGATTATCTAGATCATTGGAGACTTTCCCGGTTACCTGTTGCCCTTTTGATCTTGGCCCTATATATATATATATACATATATATATATATATATACTTGGAATTTGGAGCTATCTGTCATGATGAGCACTCTTCCAGCACACCGTCGAGTGGGGCACCGCTTTAGGACACATGTATCTTACTTCAGTGTGTCTGCTATACTTCTTTTCTTTGCTTGGATCATTCAGGAAGTAGCAAGCAGGTAACTGGACTTGGATTTCTCAAACTTGCATGTGTTAGTAATTAGGATTGTGGCAACCCTAGTTAGCTAAAGTATCAAGCCGTACTCATTGTTTGGCCGTGATTGATGGATGGAGTCTATTCTTGTCTAGTCTAGTCTTGCTCTAGTTTACCTAATTGTAGTACTTAGTTTCCTGTCATTCCTTACATGCTATTTTTCTACTACATGCTCGGCTTCACCATATGCTCACATGTCCAGTTTATTCTATTTATTCACTTGTTATCCTACTTACATGTTCCAGTTTCCTTTCGTAAATACTGTGGTACCAATTTACTATTCTAGTCTCGTTTACTGCTAATCTTAGAAATGTTATGAATTACATGCTGGTTTTAGTTCATAAGTTTGGCTTTCTTTGTGGTACTTGCTATTGGGGTTCTGACCCCACTGGTTTTGCATTGACCAGATCTAGTTGAGGAGCCCGAGGATCTTCCGGACCTTCTTCTCGATGGTGACCACCCGGAGCACCAGGGGACTTGAGTGGGTGTTCTTTCTCTTATCCACTCTTTTCTGTACATATTCTTTTGAGGCGTTTAGCCACCGAGCACGTGTTTAGCTCGTGTTTTGGACTTGACATTTGGCCTACGGGCTTAGACATGATGTTATATTTCTAGGCTGCAGCTAGAGCTGATCATGTATTACTTAGTCTTGCTAGTTCTTCATTTTGTATTACTAGCTTCATGATCATCTATATATTATAGTTTGGGACGCTTTACTGTCTTATATGCTTGATGATCATATTTTTGTACTTTACTTCTTGTCTGAGACTGAAATATCTAGGATTTTATGACCCAGGATTGACTATTGGTTTGTAGCAGTGACCCCCATCTATACAGCTTATACGTTGTTTCGGAGTACTGGAGTACTTTGGTATACGTAGCTGGCCTGGTCCGTCCCTACTTGCCAGTATTCTGGTTCTGGGACGTGACATAGGTTTTAGTGGTGGCCCATGCAGGTCTGATTTATCAGATATGTGGGGGTTGCTGGTAGTTATCTCAGTCATAAATTCTTCTCTATTGATATCCTCGATATTACTCTTTACCTCTGATCTTTGTCCTGATATCTGCTTTGATCGTTGATCTTTCCTGTTCCTTCGACCTAATCCTTGTGTCCTTAAACTTTCAGAGGCACTGTTCCTGGTCCTTCTGATCGGCCTGTTCGGGCTTTGTCGATGGCAGATCAGCGTCCCTTAGTTTCGCTGGTTCAGAAGGAGCATCCTCGGCATTCGAGAGCAGAGTCTAGAGTGGACCGAAGGACAGAGTCGCCAGTTCTTCCTGTTCAGCCAGCAGTACCAGCTCAGCCAGAGCAGCCAGAGGGTGTTGTTCGAGCACTGGTGGATGTTTTGAGAGATCTTATGGCGTCGCAGCAGCGTCAGAGTGATGTTCTTACCCATTCTGTCCAGACGGCTTTGGACAGAGGTGGTGCTCAGGTCTACAATTCTGCGAGCAGCTTCAGGCGTCTTCATCCCCCGTACTTCTATGGTACAGAGGATGCTATTGTGTCTGATGCGTGGCTTCAGGATAATGAGGCCATTCTGGAGGCGGCAGGGATTTCGGCTAGGGAGCGTGTGGCAGTTGTCAGGTTGCAGCTCTTGGATTTGGCCCGCGACTGGTGGGCGGCTCATGAGGTGTCTCTTAGGGCACCAGTAGCCTGGGTCGATTTTAGCGAGAGGTTTCTGACTCGCTATTTTGATGCGGTGTCGCGTTATGATCTGCAGCAGAGGTTCATTGGCTTGCGGCAGATGAGCAGGACCGTCGACGGCTATGCGGCAGAGTTTAGCAGGCTCAGTCGGTTTGCCCCTTCCTTAGTGGTGACCGAGTTGGACCGGGCGAAGAGGTTCCAGCAGGGGCTTCATCTGGAGATCATACTGGCAGTTGAGCAGCATGAGTTCCAGACTTTTGATGCAGCGGCGAGGAGGCATGAGTACACCTCGCAGAGGATCGTTGATAGAGTCGGAGGTCAGAAGAGGCCTCACATTCAGAGGGGATCTTCTTCCCAGTCGTCAGCCCCAGCTCCAGCAGTCCGAGCCTTGACGATTGGATCTCCGAGGGGACCGGTTCCGGCGGCTTTCTTTCAGCAGTCGTCTCAGCCACGTCCTCAGCAGCTGAGGCAGTCTTCTTCAGTTGCTTGTTCCCATTGCGGGAAGGGAGGACATGTCTTATCAGAGTGTCATAGGGCACAGGGCTTGTGCCTAGCCTGTGGAGCATCGGACCACAGGATAGGGGCTTGTCCCAGGAGGAGTTCGGCTGGATCAGCATCCTTCCAGCCAGTAGTTCAGCAGTTTAGAGCACCAGCGCCGGTTCAGCAGCAGCAGGCCCGGAGGCCATTACCGACGCAGTCTCAGCAGTTCCAGCAGAGGCCTCAGCAGTATGCTCAGGCTCAGGCTCAGAGACAGAGGGGTCCAGCGACCAGAGTTCAGGGTCAGGCTTTCACGCTTTCTATGGAGGAGGTGCTAGCAGCAGGGGAGGTAGTCGCAGGTACCATTCTTGTTCACTCTCATTCAGCTTTAGCTTTATTTGATTCTGGTGCTTTGCATTCGTTTATATCTGCACGATTTGCGACACGTATTGGTGTAGAGCCAGAATCTTTACCTGTAAGGATGAATATACTTACTAGTAACGGTCTAGTAGGAGTAGACTGAGTCTATGCCTGGCAATCTATCGAAGCGTATCGAGCACTCAACCAATCCATACCTAGGACGACAACATAATCGCCCATAGGAAACTCTATCAGCCTAGCAGAAAACTCTCTCCCACATACTATGACTCTACACGAGGCACAGACTCAGAATGAGAAGAGAAGAAAAAACACACAAGAAAAAACACACAAGAACACTCAGGATTCTCACAATACAAAAGAACACTTCAGTTTTCGTTGCCCCTTCTTACAAAGCACACACCCTTATTTATAGGGGTCGAAGCTCTATACCGGTTCAGCCGGTTAGTGCTTACCGGGAATCATTTATGCACAGCTTATCACCGATGATAAGCATAAAACATCTTTATGTCACATCACCAGAACACGTCATTGGTGTAGATAGGAAGGAATCTACTTTATCATTGTGGAGGGCCCCGATAAACTATTTCCCACCAGTCCCCCCAACTATCAAAATCTGTCGGTGGAGAAAGACGATTCTCTGGATCCCACTGACGGATTTGCCTGTCGGCTTCTTCTGGTTCTGGCTCTGCTTGGGTCTCGAGGGTATTGGACCCATTCGTTCCGGATGGTGTGTCTGGAACTTCTTCATCATTTGGTGACTCTGGCACCTCTTCAGATGTATCTGGTACCTCTTCCTCCAAAAACGCCCATGGAGACGAAGGAGGTTGTTGTACAGTAGGAATAGAGACCTGCACACGAAACTTCTTTGCATTTTTATTGTTAATTTTACATAAGTTACAAAAACGCCACCCCACACGTTTTCGGTAGCGCCTGAAGACATCTTTGAAGGTAATTTTCTTCAACATCGGTCCACCATGCTTCTCTCCTTAGTCCATCTCTTCTTCTTCAGAAGAGACCTTGACCCGTGCCTGCTGCCCAATAGGTCCAAGGTTCATACACCCGACGAACTCTTGGATCAGTAGATGCTTGAGATCATCTTGTATCGGAATGCTGAGATAATCCGCCAAGATGATGTTATCCTTGATGGTGAGTAAGGCGAGCTCTTCAGGAAGCTTGGCAAATTCTCTGAAAAACTCGCAGGCAGCGCCATGTCGCTCTTTTTCTTCATTGAAATCCTCCCTCTTGAACTGGGAAAACTTCAAACCTGGATCTCTCTCGTGTCGTCGGAGCTCTCATATCTGATAGGAGGGAAAACATTTGATGTACCTCCTTTCTTCCCAGATGCTCCAGATGGTAAATCTGAACTGCTTCTAGAAACGGCTGGTGTGCGAAAGAGCTGCCTCCCAACAGATCTTCGGAAGGAACTTCTCATAGAGTTCCACTTCAGAAGTGTTGATGAAAACCTCATGAATGAGCCCTTTTTTAATCTGGGCCTCAAACTTCACTATTTCTTGGAAACATACAACTAAATGTAGATTTCCATATTTACTACATATAATTTCCTCATTTTCAAAATATTTTATGACGCTTGAATCGTCCAAGCGCTTAAAATATGTTAATAGACGTGATTCTTCAATAAGTCCTTGTTGGTACATGGTAATCATTTTTTGGACCATGACCTCTGACTCAATATTAAGGAGTTTTTCATCCTTTAGGTCCAACGTGGTGAAGAAGGTCAGAACATCCGACATTCTAAGATTCACCAAGTCATGACTATTTATTTGCTTTAATATTTCTTTTAGCTCCCTATGCTCGGAGCAATTTCCCTGGAATAAATTACGCTCCCTAGATATGAGTGCGGGAGATCTTGATGTAGAGCTATAAGAAATCAACTGAGTGGCCCTGTTCCGGACATCAGTTAGCTTGGTATTTAGCTGTATAGCACTATTTCTCGAGATTATGTATTGTTTCTCGAGCTGAGAGAGCCAGAAACAAGCTCCCTTTGTGTCGTTGGCCTGTATAGCTCTATAGCATCCATTAAACAGATCCCAAGAACCCTTGTCAACTCTCTCGAGGTCCTGATTGTACCAATTTTTCAACATTGCTGTGGCAAAAGTTTTCTGAGGAGGCTTTCTAGGTCCTTCCCCGATCTTTCCCTTTGCCTGTTGTGCCTGTGTAGCAACCTGATTTGTTTGGGACTGTGGGGCCTGTGGGTTATTCACCCTTTGGCTATTCGCCTGGGGACCGGTGGCCGTCCCTGGAGCTGGACTCTTCGCCTGTTGCGCTCCTGAAGATGAGGCTCCCGCCATGGAAGTCTCAGCTCTGGCTTTTTTGCCAGCAACCTTGGTGAAGGCGTCCTCGGTGCTCATTTGTTCGAACACCCGGCGCATTTCAAGGAAGTCGTCCTGGTCCATGTATCATATCCTGGTTAATGTATCAGCAAGAAAATTAGTATAGCCAGGAATATATACCACATCATAATTAAATATTTCTAAATACATTGCTATTCTAATTCTCCTGAGATTTTCTTCAGGATTATTAATTGTTTTTTTCTTAAGAAACTGAGCCACAGATTTGTTGTCCGTTTCAATAATGAAATTTCTATATAATAAATATATCCTTAGGCTTTTAATGGCTAATTTTACTGCCAATAACTCTTTATCATATGTGGCATACTTAATTTGGGTTTTGGTAAATTTCCCAGATGTATATGCAACTATTTCCTTTTGCTTTGCAATGAGAACTCCAGCCCAAAAGGGATCAGAAGCATCAGTTTACAAAACCAGTTTTTCATTATCAAGTGGGAAGTAGAGGATTCTCTGATCCTTAACTAGCTCCTTTATTTTTGCTATTTTACCCTTTTTCTCTGGTGAAAGGGAAATAGGGATTCTACTAGTATCCCACTTACGGGGTTGTTCTCCAGTATCACGTTTATATTTTGCTTGTTCAGCGGCAAGCTTCCTTCTACAGGACAATCACTAATACTAGCTCTATGAGAGTATTCATCAATTGGCAGTTGTTGTGTACCAAGATGACTCATGGAGTTAGATCGTGATATTCTTGCTGTATTAGAAGACGAGGATTCTTCATCCTGAATAGATCGGCGGTTATTTACAACCGTAGATATCGTATTTCCAGATGCAATGAAGTACTCAGTAGGTACTTCAGTTTTTGGTTTAAGAGATCTAACAAACAACTGCATTTCGTTGTCTAATCTCAAATGTTCTAATTTAACTAGTCTTGGCTGAATAGTTTTACCTACTCCAACCTCAAATAATTTTACCAAATGTTTGGGAGTAATGGACCTGAAAGTAGGCGTATCATTCAATGCCATACAATGTTCCCATTGTATTCCCAAAACTTTGGATCCAGGCAAAAGTTCTATGCCTTGTAGGTTAATAGATAAGGTACATGTTTTTTGTATATTCTCATCCTCAAGACTAATAGAAAAGTCTGGATGAATATTCATTCCAAATAATCTATTTGCTAAATTGGATTTAGCTCCTCCAATAATACTATTTAGAGGATTATTAATTATTCGCTCATCCATACAGACAACTAATATGGGTGTGTCGATTCCAGTTCGGAATAGACCTGTTATTTTAACTTGTATTAATCCAATATGAAGATACCTCATTTTTGGGTACTTCTTTTTCAATTTTTCTATCTTCTTTCTATCTAAAAGACAAATAGAAGAAAAGTCTTCTCCGCCTCGTAATTCAATATTGCCTTGCATTCTTTCGAATACATATGTATGTTTATTCAAAAATCTAGACTGAAAAGAAACTGGTTTATATACCTCTTTCTTATCTGAATGAGGTATAGCTTCTTTTAGTTTTTCTAAATCTTCATCAGTAATTTCAAATTGTTCTCCCTCACTACGAGAGAGACTAGAATTTGAAGTTTCTTCCGAAGTTATAGTATTCATATATATTCTAAATTCACAGTATTGTTCATGATAATCTCTACTAGACTCAGGTGGAAGATCATTAATAGGTTTCCTATGGGGTGGATCGACTACAATAGGTAGATCCTCGTATTTATGAATTACCAGCAATCCAATTGGATCTCCCCTATTTATGTCATAATCCCCTTCCCAAGTTGTATTTTTGACTGTTATAGTGACATTATGTCGGGATACTGGCTCAATAAAGCCCTGTGTAAGGATTATACCTTTATTGGCATGTAAAGGAATACTATGGATTATACCATAATATCCAAGAGGTATAAATATTCGTAAATCGAGGCTTATTTCCGCACTTCGATATCTTTTTATAGTAACCGCCTTACAGGCATATAAAGTATATCCGGCTGAGATTCCCTCTTTTATGGGGAGGATCCCCTTATCATTAAGGAGGGTAATCCTTACCTGATTGTATGTTTTATTTATGGTATTCATATTAATTTTGAGATGCTCAATAGAGTTACAGAGATCTTCATCAGAATCTGCTGCTTCTATAGAGGATATACTCATAGATTCTATTTCATATAATGAAGAGGCAGATGTATCACTGCTCATTTCATTAATAGTACCGATATGTATTCCATATTCTTCAAGGTCATCGATAATAATGCTGCTAATGTTTTCTGGACAATCATTAGCAAAATGACCTTCTTTATTACATTTAAAACACTTGCATCCCTTCCGGAATTTTTTCTTCTTGATAAATTTTCTTTTTTCAAAATTCTTTTCGGACTTGAATTTCTTTTTAAAATTCGGTTTCCATTTTTTCCGGGTAATTCTATATTTCTTTTTCCTAAAGGTTTTACCCTTTTTATTTTTAAACCATTTCTTTTTAAACCCTTTATATTCGGACGGACAGCCAAACTGAAAATTAACATCTTCATCATACTTGGAGCAACACCTATATCCAAGTACAGAATTTTTTATATATCGTTCTATTTGCGTATGTGCCTTAGCCTGATCACAAGTTTCTTCCATGGCACTCATGCAGGCACGTTTGAGCATACCTGTGGAATGTACTCCACCTCTAATTTTATCATATACTTCTTTAATAATATTATTCCAGGGATAGGGAATTTTGGTAAAAAATCCCCTAATCCAGAACTCTTTATGTTCTTTATTCCCTAGATGGAAAATTAAACCAATGTATTTGCTTACAAACTCTTCTAGCATGCAAATATCACATAGGATCATTTTATGTAATATTTTATCATAATCTTTGGTGGTACTAGGATCTTCTTCCGTAAAATCTGCCACTACATATTCTAAGAGCTTTCAAAATTACGCAGCCAGGCAATACTATCTCCTTGCCAATGGCTCGTAGCATAGTGAATAAATCCTCCTGTGGTAATATCAGGAGGTAAAAAGTATGCTATTCCATTTATTCTTTGACACCAATTAGAAATATATTCTCCCATGCGTTTATGAGGAATATTATCTATATTGAATGTCAATCCATCCTGATTAGATGGTCTTTCCTGATAAGCGTTCTTAGTAGTAGCATTTATCCTTACCCAATCTTTACGTCTATCATCATTAAACATTCGTGTAAATGGGGAAGGTTCATCTAAAGGTACATTAGCATCTCGCATGAGTACCTCCGGGTTTGGAGGTATTGATCCTAGATTGGTCAAGGGTTCAGCACGTACAATCAAAGAATCGTCAACGTAGTTGCTTCCCTGACCTTCTTCAATAGCTCTAATATTCAGAGTCTCAGTGTCATCTGAGTCTGAATTTTCAGCATATTTCCATTTAAAGAAATCAATAGCTCTAGAATGTTTTTCATAGTAAGCGTAAACATCCTGGCATTCGATTTCTCCAGATAATTCCTGGTTTTGGAGTTTAAGGAAGGTTTCATAATATTCTTCACTTATTTCATCCAGTGGAATAGTATTTTTTCCCTCGGATGAAAGTCTTAGCATATTTATGCTATTAGACCAACGTCTTTTGGCCATCTGAACAACAGGTTTTGCTAGACGGACCGGGGTTGGTCTACTGGTTGCGCTTTCCGCTTCTTTTGGAGTTTTCCCCAAGCTTTTAAGTTCTTGCTTGATATGAGATATTTCCATCCCAATATCATTAACCTCCCTAACGATATTATGCATATCGTTGCTTATACTTACTAAAATGTCTGCAAGGTAATTATAGATCCCATTTTCTGGGTTCTTGTGAGAAGGCAGATGAACAATGTGTTCATAACCTGTTAATTCAAACGGACAGTGGTGTCCTGCCGAATGAATAATATTCTCGGCTTTAACCGAAACGTTTTCTCCCATTTCAAGGGATTGCTTCAGTTTTCGTTGCCCCTTCTTACAAAGCACACACCCTTATTTATAGGGGTCGAAGCTCTATACCGGTTCAGCCGGTTAGTGCTTACCGGGAATCATTTATGCACAGCTTATCACCGATGATAAGCATAAAACATCTTTATGTCACATCACCAGAACACGTCATTGGTGTAGATAGGAAGGAATCTACTTTATCATTGTGGAGGGCCCCGATAAACTATTTCCCACCAGTCCCCCCAACTATCAAAATCTGTCGGTGGAGAAAGACGATTCTCTGGATCCCACTGACGGATTTGCCTGTCGGCTTCTTCTGGTTCTGGCTCTGCTTGGGTCTCGAGGGTATTGGACCCATTCGTTCCGGATGGTGTGTCTGGAACTTCTTCATCATTTGGTGACTCTGGAACCTCTTCAGATGTATCTGGTACCTCTTCCTCCAAAAACGACCATGGAGACGAAGGAGGTTGCTGCACCGTAGGAATAGAGACCTGCACACGAAACTTCTTTGCATTTTTATTGTTAATTTTACATAAGTTACAAAAACGCCACCCCACACGTTTTCGGTAGCGCCTGAAGACATCTTTGAAGGTGATTTTCTTCAACATCGGTCCACCATGCTTCTCTCCTTAGTCCATCTCTTCTTCTTCAGAAGAGACCTTGACCCGTGCCTGCTGCCCAATAGGTCCAAGGTTCATACACCCGACGAACTCTTGGATCAGTAGATGCTTGAGATCATCTTGTATCGGAATGCTGAGATAATCCGCCAAGATGATGTTATCCTTGATGGTGAGTAAGGCGAGCTCTTCAGGAAGCTTGGCAAATTCTCTGAAAAACTCGCAGGCAGCGCCATGTCGCTCTTTTTCTTCATTGAAATCCTCCCTCTTGAACTGGGAAAACTTCAAACCTGGATCTCCCTCGTGTCGTCGGAGCTCCCATATCTGATAGGAGGGAAAACATTTGATGTACCTCCTTTCTTCCCAGATGCTCCAGATGGTAAATCTGAACTGCTTCTGGAAACGGCTGGTGTGCGAAAGAGCTGTCTCCCAACAGATCTTCGAAAGGAACTTCTCATAGAGTTCCACTTCAGAAGTGTTGATGAAAACCTCATGAATGAGCCCTTTTTTAATCTGGGCCTCAAACTTTACTATTTCTTGGAAGCATACAACTAAATGTAGATTTCCATATTTACTACATATAATTTCCTCATTTTCAAAATATTTTATGACGCTTGAATCGTCCAAGCGCTTAAAATATGTTAATAGACGTGATTCTTCAATAAGTCCTTGTTGGTACATGGTAATCATTTTTTGGACCATGACCTCTGACTCAATATTAAGGAGTTTTTCATCCTTTAGGTCCAACGTGGTGAAGAAGGTCAGAACATCCGACATTCTAAGATTCACCAAGTCATGACTATTTATTTGCTTTAATATTTCTTTTAGCTCCCTATGCTCGGAGCAATTTCCCTGGAATAAATCACGCTCCCTAGATATGAGTGCGGGAGATCTTGATGTAGAGCTATAAGAAATCAACTGAGTGGCCCTGTTCCGGACATCAGTTAGCTTGGTATTTAGCTGTATAGCACTATTTCTCGAGATTATGTATTGTTTCTCGAGCTGAGAGAGCCAGAAACAAGCTCCCTTTGTGTCGTTGGCCTGTATAGCTCTATAGCATCCATTAAACAGATCCCAAGAACCCTTGTCAACTCTCTCGAGGTCCTGATTGTACCAATTTTTCAACATTGCTGTGGCAAAAGTTTTCTGAGGAGGCTTTCTAGGTCCTTCCCCGATCTTTCCCTTTGCCTGTTGTGCCTGTGTAGCAACCTGATTTGTTTGGGCCTGTGGGGCCTGTGGGTTATTCACCCTTTGGCTATTCGCCTGGGGACCGGTGGCCGTCCCTGGAGCTGGGCTCTTCGCCTGTTGCGCTCCTGAAGATGAGGCTCCCGCCATGGAAGTCTCAGCTCTGGCTTTTTTGCCAGCAACCTTGGTGAAGGCGTCCTCGGTGCTCATTTGTTCGAACACCCGGCGCATTTCAAGGAAGTCGTCCTGGTCCATGTATCATATCCTGGTTAATGTATCAGCAAGAAAATTAGTATAGCCAGGAATATATACCACATCATAATTAAATATTTCTAAATACATTGCTATTCTAATTCTCCTGAGATTTTCTTCAGGATTATTAATTGTTTTTTTCTTAAGAAACTGAGCCACAGATTTGTTGTCCGTTTCAATAATGAAATTTCTATATAATAAATATATCCTTAGGCTTTTAATGGCTAATTTTACTGCCAATAACTCTTTATCATATGTGGCATACTTAATTTGGGTTTTGGTAAATTTCCCAGATGTATATGCAACTATTTCCTTTTGCTTTGCAATGAGAACTCCAGCCCAAAAGGGATCAGAAGCATCAGTTTACAAAACCAGTTTTTCATTATCAAGTGGGAAGTAGAGGATTCTCTGATCCTTAACTAGCTCCTTTATTTTTGCTATTTCACCCTTTTCCTCTGGTGAAAGGGAAATAGGGATTCTACTAGTATCCCACTTACGGGGTTGTTCTCCAGTATCACGTTTATATTTTGCTTGTTCAGCGGCAAGCTTCCTTCTACAGGACAATCACTAATACTAGCTCTATGAGAGTATTCATCAATTGGCAGTTGTTGTGTACCAAGATGACTCATGGAGTTAGATCGTGATATTCTTGCTGTATTAGAAGACGAGGATTCTTCATCCTGAATAGATCGGCGGTTATTTACAACCGTAGATATCGTATTTCCAGATGCAATGAAGTACTCAGTAGGTACTTCAGTTTTTGGTTTAAGAGATCTAACAAACAACTGCATTTCGTTGTCTAATCTCAAATGTTCTAATTTAACTAGTCTTGGCTGAATAGTTTTACCTACTCCAACCTCAAATAATTTTACCAAATGTTTGGGAGTAATGGACCTGAAAGTAGGCGTATCATTCAATGCCATACAATGTTCCCATTGTATTCCCAAAACTTTGGATCCAGGCAAAAGTTCTATGCCTTGTAGGTTAATAGATAAGGTACATGTTTTTTGTATATTCTCATCCTCAAGACTAATAGAAAAGTCTGGATGAATATTCATTCCAAATAATCTATTTGCTAAATTGGATTTAGCTCCTCCAATAATACTATTTAGAGGATTATTAATTATTCGCTCATCCATACAGACAACTAATATGGGTGTGTCGATTCCAGTTCGGAATAGACCTGTTATTTTAACTTGTATTAATCCAATATGAAGATACCTCATTTTTGGGTACTTCTTTTTCAATTTTTCTATCTTCTTTCTATCTAAAAGACAAATAGAAGAAAAGTCTTCTCCGCCTCGTAATTCAATATTGCCTTGCATTCTTTCGAATACATATGTATGTTTATTCAAAAATCTAGACTGAAAAGAAACTGGTTTATATACCTCTTTCTTATCTGAATGAGGTATAGCTTCTTTTAGTTTTTCTAAATCTTCATCAGTAATTTCAAATTGTTCTCCCTCACTACGAGAGAGACTAGAATTTGAAGTTTCTTCCGAAGTTATAGTATTCATATATATTCTAAATTCACAGTATTGTTCATGATAATCTCTACTAGACTCAGGTGGAAGATCATTAATAGGTTTCCTATGGGGTGGATCGACTACAATAGGTAGATCCTCGTATTTATGAATTACCAGCAATCCAATTGGATCTCCCCTATTTATGTCATAATCCCCTTCCCAAGTTGTATTTTTGACTGTTATAGTGACATTATGTCGGGATACTGGCTCAATAAAGCCCTGTGTAAGGATTATACCTTTATTGGCATGTAAAGGAATACTATAGATTATACCATAATATCCAAGAGGTATAAATATTCGTAAATCGAGGCTTATTTCCGCACTTCGATATCTTTTTATAGTAACCGCCTTACAGGCATATAAAGTATATCCGGCTGAGATTCCCTCTTTTATGGGGAGGATCCCCTTATCATTAAGGAGGGTAATCCTTACCTGATTGTATGTTTTATTTATGGTATTCATATCATCCCTTCCGGAATTTTTTCTTCTTGATAAATTTTCTTTTTTCAAAATTCTTTTCGGACTTGAATTTCTTTTTAAAATTCGGTTTCCATTTTTTTCGGGTAATTCTATATTTCTTTTTCCTAAAGGTTTTACCCTTTTTATTTTTAAACCATTTCTTTTTAAACCCTTTATATTCGGGCGGACAGCCAAACTGAAAATTAACATCTTCATCATACTTGGAGCAACACCTATATCCAAGTACAGAATTTTTTATATATCGTTCTATTTGCGTATGTGCCTTAGCCTGATCACAAGTTTCTTCCATGGCACTCATGCAGGCACGTTTGAGCATACCTGTGGAATGTACTCCACCTCTAATTTTATCATATACGTCTTTAATAATATTATTCCAGGGATAGAGAATTTTGGTAAAAAATCCCCTAATCCAGAACTCTTTATGTTCTTTATTCCCTAGATGGAAAATTAAACCAATGTATTTGCTTACAAACTCTTCTAGCATGCAAATATCACATAGGATCATTTTATGTAATATTTTATCATAAACTTTGGTGGCACTAGGATCTTCTCCCGTAAAATCTGCCACTACATATTCTAAGAGCTTATTTAGAGCATCGAATTTGCTTTTCATACCCATTACTTCAGCAGCTGCCTCAGGGTTTAGGGTTTCAAAATTACGCAGCCAGGCTATACTATCTCCTTGCCAATGGCTTGTAGCATAGTGAATAAATCCTCCTGTGGTAATATCAGGAGGTAAAAAGTATGCCATTCCATTTATTCTTTGACACCAATTAGAAATATATTCTCCCATGCGTTTATGAGGAATATTATCTATATTGAATGTCAATCCATCCTGATTAGATGGCCTTTCCTGATAAGCGTTCTTAGTAGTAGCATTTATCCTTACCCAATCTTTACGTCTATCATCATTAAACATTCGTATAAATGGGGAAGGTTCATCTAAAGGTACATTAGCATCTCGCATGAGTACCTCCGGGTTTGGAGGTATTGATCCTAGATTGGTCAAGGGTTCAGCACGTACAATCAAAGAATCGTCAACGTAGTTGCTTCCCTGACCTTCTTCAATAGCTCTAATATTCAGAGTCTCAGTGTCATCTGAGTCTGAATTTTCAGCATATTTCCATTTAAAGAAATTAATAGCTCTAGAATGTTTTTCATAGTAAGCGTAAACATCCTGGCATTCGATTTCTCCAGATAATTCCTGGTTTTGGAGTTTAAGGAAGGTTTCATAATATTCTTCACTTATTTCATCCAGTGGAATAGTATTTTTTCCCTCGGATGAAAGTCTTAGCATATTTATGCTATTAGACCAACGTCTTTTGGCCATCTGAACAACAGGTTTTGCTAGACGGACCGGGGTTGGTCTACTGGTTGCGCTTTCCGCTTCTTTTGGAGTTTTCCCCAAGCTTTTAAGTTCTTGCTTGATATGAGATATTTCCATCCCAATATCATTAACCTCCCTAACGATATTATGCATATCGTTGCTTATACTTACTAAAATGTCTGCAAGGTAATTATAGATCCCATTTTCTGGGTTCTTGTGAGAAGGCAGATGAACAATGTGTTCATAACCTGTTAATTCAAACGGACAGTGGTGTCCTGCCGAATGAATAATATTCTCGGCTTTAACCGAAACGTTTTCTCCCATTTCAAGAGATTGTTCTTGAGTAGAGAGGCCATAAGTGGTTTAGATAAATATTCAACAAAAATATTCTTAGATCTAAGTGTTGGCTCGCTTTGACCCTTATTTCTACGGCTAGACATAGCTCCCCTACGTTCTCAGACTCTTTGTCCAAGAACTACCGTGGCTTTCCGGCAGGGTTAGGCCTCAACAAAAGACCACAAGCCTAAGCTACCGCTTCATAGAATAAGAGCACAGCAGTGGTTCGTTTCCTACACCATGCGTATGAACCTCTACATAGATCTAAACTTTATTCTTGTTGAAATAATCTAACCACTTTCTAACATCCTACTCAAGAACAAATACTTAAGCTATCATACAAATTAAAACAAAAAAATTAAAAGCGGAGGAAAGGACTTACTAACAACACCAGGAATTTTATTGAACTTGGTTCTTTAAGAGTTTTAAAGTCTTCAGGAAAATCTTTTATTTTTGTATATATATGTTGCTGTAATTCAATTTGACCATTTTTAACAATTTTTCCTAAAAAATCGATTTCTATTCTGAACAGTTCGATTTTCTTTGGACTTAGAATAATACCGTTGTCTAATAGTAGTTTTACTACTGATAATAGATGTTCCTTGTGTTCATCAGCTGTTTTGGAAAACACAAGAATATCGTCAATATATACAACAACATAATCTAAATGTCCAAATATAGAATTCATCCATTTCTGAAAAATTTGCGGAGCATTCTTTAACCCAAAGGGCATAACAAGCCATTCAAAATGTCCTTGCGGGCAACTGAATGCTGTTAACTCAATGGAAGCTTTATCAGCAAGTTTAATTTGCCAAAAACCAGATTTAGCATCAAACTTACTATAAAACTTGGCTCCTTGTATTTGTTTTATTAGATTTTCAGCTGAAGGGATAAAATATCCATCAAATTTAGTATAGCTATTTAGCTTTCTATAATTAATAACCATTCTAGCTTTTCCTCGTTTAATCTCAGCATGATTCCTAACTAGGAAAGCTGGTGAGGAATGAGTACTAGAACTTTTTTGTATTAGCTTTAAACGAAGTGACTCGTCAATTTGCTTCGCGAATTCTTCCTTATCAGTTGGAGAAACCATAATGCTATTGACTCGAACCTTCGAGTCTTTATGTATATCTAAGAGCTCAATCTTGCAAAAGCGAGGAGCTCTATCGAACCATTTTAATGGATTGTCAGAATATAAGGGTTCCAACATCCCATGAATAACTTTTTGGAAATTATTTTCCGTAGGTAGCGTATATGTGCAAACTTTTTCAGCGTCGACGTTGTTAATAGGAGTAGTAGGATTAGGAGTAGTAGTAGTATCACCACGCTGTGCTGCGTGTGGCTTATATAGGTCAGCCATATGTACATTGAAAGAAATACGAGGGACAGACATGCCATCAATATCAATATAATACTTATTAAATGGAGAATAATGACGAAGGTTGTCCATACCCAACAGACAATCACAGTCAAATTCCTTAGGTAATAGAGTAAAAGTAAATTCATATGTTTTTGAATTTCCATGTATATCCTGTAGTTGTACAGGTATAATGGCTTTATGATTAACCTGGACTTGTCGTCCCATAAAGTCGTTTAGGCGACATGGTCTTTCAACCTTAATTCGTAGGTGCTCAGGTATAAATATTTCTTGTAGTACACTAGCCTCTGCTCCTGTATCTAGGAGTGCGTGGATAGTCAATTCTTTATACCCTGGTATATATAAAGTCAGGGGTATATAAATATGATATTGTGGAGCTGTTTTTAAATCATATGTTGTCCTGATCATTAGTCGGAGTTTTGAGTATTTCCTCCAATTCAGGAATTGAGTCAAGAGGTATTTTAAGCCAATCGATATCATCATCAATTAGTTCAAGGTCTTGACTCAACATATCTAAAGATGTACTGGCCAACTCAAGGTCCAGATCATCATCAGAAGTAAGATCTATGTGCTCCTCAGGGAGTAATTCAACATTAGAAGTTTTAGCCACTTTATTTTTTAATCTATTAGCCGAGGCTTTAATTCCTCGGATAGTAGCCTTTTCTCTGTCTGCTTTATTCATTTTATAATACATACGAATATGATCTCTGAGACTACGTAATGTATTATCCAGTTGTCTCATAACAATATATCTATAGTTAGATTTAATAGGATAATCATACTTTATGAGTTCTTTATATTTACTTGTGATGACAAACAGCTTAGTGGGCGATTATGTTGTCGTCCTAGGTATGGATTGGTTGAGTGCTCGACACGCTTCGATAGATTGCCATGCTGGCAAGGTTATCTTTCGTGTTCCGAATGATAACCTTGATTTCTCTCTAGAGGTGAGGTGGAGTCTTCACCAGCGGTCATGAGGATGGCAGTAGCCGAGGAGGTTCAGTTGCCCAGAGTAGTTTGTGAGTTTTTCGATGTGTTTCCCGAGGAGCTTCCGGGTATGCCTCCAGTTCGGGAGATTGAGTATTATATTGATTTTGTTCCGAGAGCAGAGCCAGTGTCAGCGAGAGTCTACAGGATGTCTCCTTCAGAGTTGTTGGTGTTGTATCAGTCTATTGAGGAGCTTAGGACCAAGGGATTCATTCGTCTTAGTGGATCGCCTTGGGGAGCTCCAGCCCTTCTTGTGAAGAAGAAGGATGGTTCATCGCGTATGGTCATTGACTATCGTCAGCTTAACGCGGTGACCGTGAAGAACAAGTATCCTTTGCCCAGGATAGATGACTTGTTCGACCAGCTTAGTGGAGCGGCTGTGTTTTCGAAGATCGATTTACGGTCTGGATACCATCAGATCAGAGTCAGAGAGCAGGATATACCCAAGACGGCGTTTAGATCTCGATATGGCCATTGGGAGTTCCTTGTTATGCCTTTCGGAGCGACCAATGCGCCAGCGATCTTCATGGATCTCAGGAATCGCATCTTCATGCCCTACTTAGACCAGTTTGTGATAGTGTTTATTGATGATATCTTGGTCTATAGTCGGACTGAGGCAGAGTACGAGCATCATCTTCGCGTGGTTCTTCAGGTTCTTCGGGACCATCAGCTTTACGCAAAGTTCAGCAAGTGCGATTTTTGGCTCGATCGAGTCTCTTTCTTGGGTCACATTATTGCCGGAGGTGGTGTTGAGGTGGACCCCAAGAAGGTTGAGGCTATCGAGGGTTGGCCAGTACCTCGTACAGCATCAGATGTACGCAGCTTTCTGGGATTAGCAGGCTACTACAGACGGTTTGTGGCAGACTTTGCTAGGATCTCCGCACCCTTGACACGGCTGACGTGTAAGGATGTGCGCTTTTAGTGGTCAGATGCTTGTCAGGTTTCTTTTGAGAAACTCAAGCAGAGTTTGATTTCAGCTCCTATTCTGACATTACCCGCCGGACCAGGTGGGTTCACGATGTATTGTGATGCATCAGGCCGGGGAGTTGGTTGTGTTCTTATGAAGCACGGTCGAGTGATAGCTTATGCGTCTCGGCAGCTTTGGGACCATGAAAAGATCTATCCGACGCACGATCTTGAGTTGGCCGCAGTTGTGTTTGCCCTCAAGCTCTGGAGGCATTATCTGTATGGTGATCGAGTAGAGATTTTTACTGACCATAAGAGCTTGAGGTATGTGTTCACCCAGAGGGATCTGAACATGCGGCAGAGGAGGTGGCTTGAGTTACTGAAGGATTATGATGTTGATCTTCAGTATCATCCCGGGAAGACAAACATCGTTGCAGACACTTTGAGCAGGAGACCCAGAGTCTATTTCTTGACGGAGCAGCGTCACCTTCTGGAGGATCTTCAGGAGATGGGCATTGAGGTAGTGCTACCTGGTGAGGCAGCTATGATAGCAGGCTTGCAGGTTCAGTCTACCATTGTGGATAGGATCAGAGCAGCTCAGTCAGGGGATGCCAGGCTTCAGCAGCTCAGAGCAGAGTGTGTAGCAGGGCACAGAGCAGAGTTGTACATCCATGAGGATGGGATACTCCGATTTGGAAGTCGTCTTTGTGTGTCGAGTGGAGATATTCGACAGGAGATTATGTCGGAGGCCCACAGTTCTCGGTATTCTGTTCATCCTGGAGGGACAAAGATGTACCAAAATATTCGTCAGCATTTCTGGTGGAATGGTATGAAGAGGGAGATAGCTCGGTTTGTCTCTTGATGCTTAGTTTGCCAGCAGGTCAAGGCTGAGCACCAGAGACCGGCCGGACTTCTTCAGCCTTTATCGATTCCGGAGTGGAAGTGGGATCATATTACAATAGACTTCGTGACTGGTCTTCCTAGAACCCCGATTGGTAGAGATGCCATTGGGGTCATAGTGGATCGACTCACGAAGGTTGCCTACTTCCTACCTTTCAGAGTTGGTCAGTCTACAGAGCAGTTGGCCGACTTATATATGAGGCAGATTATCAGATTGCATGGGGTGCCAGTTAGCATAGTCTCAGATCGGGATTCCAGATTCACTTCTCATTTCTGGCAGAGTCTTCAGCAGAGTCTGGGTACCCGTTTGAGTTTCAGCTCAGCATACCATCCGCAGATCGATGGTCAGTCGGAGCGTACGATTCAGACCTTGGAGGATATGCTTCGATCATGCATTCTTGACTTCAGTGGTTCTTGGGAGGATCACTTGCATTTGGTGGAGTTCTCTTACAACAATAGCTTCCAGGCGAGCATTCAGATGGCTCCTTTCGAGGCTTTGTATGGTAGGAGATGTAGGTCACCCCTAGCTTGGGATGACATTGGAGAGAGGCATATGCTTGGTCCAGAGATGATTGCTCAATCAGTTGGAGTAGTCAGGCAGGTCAGAGAGCATCTCAGAGTAGCTCAGGATCGACAGCGTCATTGGACAGATCAGCATCGACGCCATCTTGAGTTCTCTGTCGACGATCACGTATTTCTTCGGATTTCGCCTACCCGTGGTGTCATCAGGTTTGGCGTACGGGAAAAGCTTAGCCCTAGATTTATTGGACCGTTCGATATTCTCGAGCGAGTAGGGGATGTATCTTATCGTCTTGCTCTTCCACCGTCATTGTGCGAGGTACATGACGTGTTTCACGTATCTCAGCTACGTCGGTATGTTCCGAATCCGAGCCATATCCTAGATTATTTCGAGCTGGTCGTTGGTACCGACCTATCGTATGAGGAAAGACCCATATCCATTTTGGACCGGAGGGAGAAGATTCTCAAGAACCGGACTATCCGATTAGTTCGTGTTTCCTGGGATCATCACTCACCGGGCGAGTCGACTTGGGAGCGCGAGGATGATATCCGAGCTCGTTACCCGTATCTGTTTGACTCGTGAGGTATACTTATTTCGTATATCTATGTTCTACCTTTTTGTGTGATTGTAGGAATACATGATGTTGTTGTTTACGTATGTTTAAATTGCTTCTACATTTCTTGTACATTACTCTAGTTGGATTTCATGTTTATGATTTTCCCATCTTGATCCTGATAGCATGTTTTCTTGGATTTCTTGCTTGCTTTTGATTACCTTTAGGAAATTCCGAGGACGGAATTTTTCTAAGGAGGGGAGAGTTGTGAGACTCGTCTCACAGTATCGGTATTTATATACGGATACGTATTTTGCAGCGTATTTTGTATTTTCTTGGTTTTCGGAATATTTTAAATTTTTCCCAAAAATTATAGATTTTCTCCTTGATCGGCATACCGCCGGTATACCGGAGTATACAGACGACATACCGCCCGGACATGTTTTCTACACTTTAGATATTTTTGGTTTCTGATATTTTCATGAATAGTGTTTCGGATATTTTCGTGAATAGTGTTTAGATATTTTCGTGAATAGTGCTTAGATATTTTCGTGAATTGTGTAGATGCACTCTATTATCCATGGACAATTGGTTTTGTTTGAATGGCCATGATTGACCTAGACTTTCACATGGATCATGATCCAACGGCTAAGATTAATTTCCCCCTTATATATAAACCACTTCACTTTCTCTCTCCTCTCTCTTTTCATTCTCTTCACTCTCTCTTCATTTCTTCTTCCCTTCTCTTCCCTTGGAGCTTGCCAAGAGCTTGGCCTTAAGGCCTTGAGTGTGGTTTCGTGCCCCTCTTGGTGGTGGAGTAGAAGATTAGGCTTGGAGCTTAACCTAGGCAAGTACATCTTGCCAAATTCTTGAACAATAGTAATCTATTGTCATTTTTGTTTTCCTTGGTATTAAATGTTTAAAATTTTCTAAAACTCATTTTGTTAAATGTGTTTTCCTGATGATTCTCGTATATGTGCATGTTTCCAAAAATTCAATTAAGCAAGATTTGATTTTCTGTTAAAATCCAATAGTGACTTAGTAGAAAACTTGGTATCAAGAGTGATACTAGAGTTATCATCATGGATCTTGGTCACATATACATATATGGGGTCCTTGCCTAGCTAGTATACATGGATTTGAGTTTGGTGGCAATCGGGACTCGTTTCGGTGTTCCGAGAACCTCTGTTTTGGAGTATTTTGAGATATTGATCTATCAAATCTTTGAATTTGTGAAATCTAATAGTTTCATGTTGTAGGAAATTCAATTCTATGCAATTTTGACTTTTAAAAATCCGAATTTCGATTTAAAGCGAAGTTTTTATGGCCGAAACAAGTTTTGAGTTCAAAAATCAACTTTCTGTGACGGTTCGGAAAATCCGTCGAAAATTTGCGGAAATCCGTCGGAAAATTCGAACTTGCACCACAAAACTTGCTGTGACACTACGAAAAATCTGCCAAAAATTCGCAGAAATCTGCCGAATAATCCGGTTAGGCTGTTTTTGCCCGTTTCTGCCCGTTTTTGATATTTTCTTTGATTGTAATAAATTCTTAACATGATTAGATGACCTTGTAAACTTAGAGAATGAATGTACACCCTATATACACTTGACTCTAGCTAATGTTCATATGTTCTCTATACTCACTATGTATTGCCATGTCCTCCCAGATTTATTGTACCTTGCAGTCTATGTCATATCCAATATTTACTTTATAGTGACCCGTCGTGGTGCACTCTTGAACATGTCTTTTCCTAGCTTGCTTGATAGTGGCCTGTCATAGCGCACTCTTGATTCTAGTATATGTCTAGCTCCTTGATAGTGGCTCGTCGTAGCGCACTCTTGTCTTGATATTGTCATGTCTTGTTGTGGCTTGTTGTAGTGCACAATCTTGCTTGTCTTGTCAAGTCTTGCATGTCTCATGTCTAGGATGGATTCTGCAGAATGCCACACCTAGAATCCAACAAGAAAAATGTTAAGGACTAAACAACTAGCTTGATTATCTAGATCATTGGAGACTTTTCCGGTTGCATGTTGCCCTTTTGATCTTGGCCCTATATATATATATATATATACTTGGGATTTGGAGCTATCTGTCATGATGAGCACTCTTCCAGCACACCGTCGAGTGGGGCACCTCTTTAGGACACATGTATCTTACTGCAGTGTGTCTGCTATACTTCTTTTCTTTTGCTTGGATCATTCAGGAAGTAGCAAGCAGGTAACTGGACTTGGATTTCTCAAACTTGCATGTGTTAGTAATTAGGATTGTGGCAACCCTAGTTAGCTAAAGTATCAAGCCGTACTCATTGTTTGGCCGTGATTGATGGATGGAGTCTATTCTTGTCTAGTCTAGTCTTGCTCTAGTTTACCTTATTGTAGTACTTAGTTTCCTGTCATTCCTTACATGCTATTTTTCTACTACATGCTCGGCTTCACCATATGCTCACATGTCCAGTTTATTCTATTTATTCACTTGTTATCCTACTTACATGTTCCAGTTTCCTTTCGTAAACACTGTGGTACCAATTTACTATTCTAGTCTCGTTTACTGCTTATCTTAGAAATATTATGAATTGCATGCTGGTTTTAGTTCACAAGTTTGGCTTCCTTTGTGGTACTTGCTATTGGGGTTCTGACCCCACTGGTTTTGCATTGACCAGATCTAGTTGAGGAGCCCGAGGATCTTCCGGACCTTCTTCTCGATGGTGACCACCCGGAGCACCAGGGGACTTGAGTGGGTGTTCTTTCTCTTACCCACTCTTTTTTGTACATATTCTTTTGAGGCGTTTAGCCACCGAGCACGTGTTTAGCTCGTGTTTTGGACTTGACATTTGGCCTACGGGCTTAGACATGATGTTATATTTCTAGACTGCAGCTAGAGCTGATCATGTATTACTTAGTCTTGCTAGTTCTTCATTTTGTATTACTAGCTTCATGATCATCTATATATTATAGTTTGGGACGCTTTACTGTCTCATATGCTTGATGATCATATTCTTGTACTTTACTTCTTGTCTGAGACTGAGATATCTAGGATTTTGTGACCCAGGATTGACTATTGGTTTGTAGCAGTGACCCCCATCTATACAGCTTATACGTTGTTTCGGAGTACTGGAGTACTTTGGTATACGTAGCTGGCCTGGTCCGTCCCTACTTGCCAGTATTCTGGTTCTGGGGCGTGACAGTACCAGACATGATAAGTGCACAATATCGAAATATATCTAGTCCATGTGACCGGCTAGGATGAGAACATGCACAGGAGTACATAAATAGGGTACGACTTAGGGCCCGCGTGCACGATGCGAGGCCTAAGCTAGGCACATGAATATAGTAACCGAGATCGGTCACATGGCTAGTGTATTTCCCCACCCGACCCTAATAAGTACAAGAGCAAGAGTACAGGAGTACATGAATATCGTGCCATGCCGTGTCACAAGAAAGGGTACAAGAATGTAAATGCACAAAACCGTAGAAAAGTACTTGCCTTTGCTCCGGGAAATACGGGTAATGAATGGAGCTGGATATCTTCCTGTTTTTAATAGGTACAAGTTGATTAATTTCTAAAAAGACAACTAGATACTGCCAACTAACCAATTAGTTATTGCATACTTTTACCCATATACTACTTACCCCTCTTCCCTCTAATTGATGACTGATCATTAACACTCATCATAGGGAAGAAGTTTAGAATTTATATAATAATTGACACTAACAACTTAATAATTTAAAACAACACTTATTCATTTCTAACTAATTTAGAATCTAAACTATAATAGCAAGTTATTTATGGCACAATATAAATCTTAATAATAATGAATATAGTTTCATGATAGCAGTAATTCATTCTAGCACCTCACTTAACCCATTGACTTGGCAGCAACCCAAATCACTACAACCTGAACAAGAATCAAAACTAAGGCCTTACTATTACTACAGGAACAATCCAACTCCACCTCACGCTTAAACAAAAGTACATTTACTCAACACCCATCTTAATTGCAAAGGTACACTAATTCAACCTACACTTTAGACTCACAGAACTTCCAAAAGAAAACCATCAGACCAACAGCTCCTTAGGATTTAGTGATTCAGACAATTACAATAGGACCCTTGCTCCTCTAACTGAATCTACGAGTAGAGTTATTCAACAAAGTCAAAATAAAATTATACAAAAGAATGGAATACTCCATAAATTGGAAATAATCAACTAATTTAAAATTGCTAACAGCTACATGGATTTGAAACCATTTCTCTCCTGCACTTGTATTCGACCCTCTTCTCCAACATGTCATCTAAGATGCTAGCAACACTTAACTCAAATTCTACAGAGCTGGTGTAGCCTGGTTTCCAGACACGAGCTGAAACGAACCCTTGGACCCGTCACGACACCGCCCGACTCCTGCTATCACTGTGCTTGCACTCGATCGGCCAATCCTTTGCTACTGACGACCCACTCACAACACGGACACGAACTCTGCTAGGTCATTCCGATGCCAACGCCAACACTCTGCGACCCAACACACTCTCGCCCATAAACTTAAGCCATAGATTAAAATAAGTAAGTTTGAGAGAAAATGAATGATACCTGGAGACGACGAATCCAATTGAAACTGAAATACTCTACGGAAACGGATATCAGCCTCTTGCGTTCAATTTACCGCTACGTTCCTGGTTGAGACATTGCATCAAACAGGTTGCGATCAGAATTGAAACATTAAGATCCTGATTTCTCTCTATTCTTCGAACAACAAAAATTTGCAGAAATCATTCCCAGGTTCCCATTGGTTATCCAACTCAAAAATTAAACCAAAACTCATCAAATGATTCATAATAATTTACACCACAACACTACTCAATAAAATTTAAATTCAGAAAAAGAAACGAGATTAATCACTCACCTATAGGAGTTTGCAGATCGATCAATCCCGATCAGTCTCGTCGCCGTCTGTTCGTCGGGAAGAAAAAGTAGTCGTCGGAACCTTTTGTGTGCCGAGGTTCGAAGGAAATCGAAGCTGATGTCGAGGAGCGGCGCTGACATGAGAGAGCCTTCGGTGGTGCGGCAAAGGTTCGGACCCGGTCGGCGAGGCGGCACCGGGATCAGAGGAAACGCAGATCGCTAAGAATTTGTGGCCGACTACGGAACAGCCCAATCGGGCGGCACACAGTGCCGGATCTTGAAGATGCAACGAGAGGATGACGACCTGTAACACCCAGTTTTCTGAAATTGGGATATTTTAAATTTTTATTATTTTTATAATTAAATAATGGTGTTTTAGTCATAATATAATTTTGATGAATTTTAGTTAGATTAAAACTATTTTCTAAGTCATGGCTTATGACTTTGTGATTTTACTAGTATAACCCTAGTGTAAACCCTAGAGATTTCATAACCTAGAGACTAACCATAACCATGTGATTAGGATATCAAATTACCACTTTTTAGTCAAAAGGGTATTTTGGTAATTTATTAGAATTTATTTGGATTTATGTAATTTATTATTATTTAATTAGTTGATTAGTGTCATGTTAGCTCCTAACCTAGTTTAGCACTAATCTAGAGGTTAGCGACTAACCTAAAAGACTAATGTTAGATGTTAGTTTTTGTCACCCCCAGTTTTCGAATTAGGGGTATTTTTTTCATTTTTCAAGTTTTATAATTTTTAGGAATTTTATTTGATTTTATGTGATTTTTTGGGATTTATTTGGGTTGGTTTGGATTTTATCCAATTCGGACTCAAATTGGAGACCCGGGTAGCCTGGACCCTAGTGGGACCCCCATACTAGCTGGGCTTAGCCCACATCCCATCCTAATTAGGTTAGAAATCTTTAACCCTATTTTCATGACTTAATTAGTCATTTTAGAGGTTTAATTTGTATTTAGAATTGAACCGAACCAAACCAATTTCAAACCAAACCAAAACCAAGCTTAATGGGTTGGGGGCTATTGGATCCCAACCCAATAACCCCCAAATAGGTGGCCGGCCATGAAGTCCTCCCCCCCCCCCCCCCCCCCCCCTTACTTCTTCATTAAGTCTAAGCTCTCTCTCTCTCTCATTTTCATTTCCTTCTCCCAAGTTCTTCCCTACAAGAAAAGCTTAGGTAAGCTCATTTAATCCCCATTTATTGCTCCATTTCATTTATGTTCTTCACAATAAATGTAGAGGGAACCTTCCTCTTTACTTTGCCCACAAATTTATAGGTATTCCCTAGAAAATCTAGGTTAGGAATAATTAGGGATTTTATATTGAATGGTATATATATATATATATATATATATATATATATATATATATATATATATATATATATATATATATATATATATATATATATATATATATATATATATATGTAAATATATATATATATATATATATATATATATATATATATATATATATATATATATATATATATATATATATATATATATATGTAAATATATGTGTATATATATGTAAGTATATATAATATGTATTTGTGTGTGTGTGTGTGTAGAGAGTGGTGGGAATGAGAGAATGAGAGGTGGTGGTGGTGTGTGTGTGTGTAGAGAGTGGTAGTGGTGGAGTTGTCATGAGTGTTGTGTGTGTGTGTATGTGTTTATATATATATGTGTGTGTATGTATATATATATATATGTATATGTATAGATATATATATATGAATATATATGTATATATGTATTTGTGTGTGTGTATATATATATATAGATGAGAGGTTAGAGGATTAGATATATGGATATATATATAGATAAATAGATATATAGATATATAGATAGATAGGTATATATATGTATTGATATATATATATATATATATATATATATAGAGAGAGAGAGAGTAGAGGAAGGAGTGAAGGAGGAGTGGGAGAAGAAGAAGAATGGGAGGGCAGCAGCAGCTGCAGGAGCTGCAGTAGCAGTAAGGCAGCAGCAGCTGCAGGAGCTGCAGCAGCAGCAGGCAGCAGCAGGAGCTGCTGTGAGCAGCTCCTCCCCCCCCCCCACTTTGAGCCCCCTGTACACCCAATTAACCCCTCCCCCCCTCATAGCACCTAGTATATATGTATATATATATAGATAAGTATATATATTGTATTGTTTGCCATTAAAATTGTTTGATTGAAAACTTTAATACAAACATAACAGTGTTACAATGTAGGACTTAGATGTAGTCCTAGGAGTACACTTTTGTTTAAGCTGGGTCCTTAGTGCCAATGGAGCGAGTGGTAATGCGTTGACTCCGTTGACCGGCTGACGACGGTTATCGGTTCTCTGAAGGCGTGGATTGCTCTGGGTGCTGGAGCTTGTTGAGAGGAGGAAGACGTTGAGTGTCTGTATCTGCCTCTCTGATGATTCCTTGTATGTTCGTTGTAGATTCTCTCTGTGTGTGTGTGAAGGAGAAGATCCCTCTATTTATAGCTAGCTGCTCATGCGCGCATGTAGGATGCGCCGGTGTGTGGAGACGCCACGTGGAGGTTGCTTATGGAGGCGCGTAGATGATGCGCCCTGATTGAGGGGGAGAACTCTTTATACTGCTGTTGTGAGCCGGCACGTAGCAGAGGAGAATATCTTTCTGTTGTTGAAATCTTGGACGAGTTGAGTCAAAGGACACGTGTCATCGACCCATGGCTCGAAGATCTCGGATTTGGGGGGGGCAGTGATCTGGTGAGCTGCGCCTTGGATCTGGGCACAGGAGGAGGCTGCGGTTCATAACCTTTAGGAGTTACAAACCATTTAGGGCGCATGGCTTTTGGGGCGCATACAGGTGACCTTCCTTCTGTCTTTCGGGATCAGAGATCAGTCTGAGGCGCATGGCTTTTGAGGCGCATGCAAAGCTTCAACTGGAGACCCTCCTTCTGTCTTTCGGGATCAGTGAAGAGTCTGAGGCGCATGGCTTTTGAGGCGCATGCTGGTTTGGACGCACGGCCGTAGAGGCGCATCGCGATTTGGACGCATGGCCATAGAGGCGCATACGGATGGCCACGTGGCAGTAGCCGTCGAAATAGAGTCATGATGATGCTGACGTTGCCGACGCTTCGTTCTCTGAAAAAGCTATCACTGTTCAGACTTTGGGAAGCGTACTGCCAATTCTGGTGTCAGTTCAGCATTTAATGTTTGTGATGTTCGATGGACAGCTGAGTGGGCACATTGGTTGGTGTCCCACTCGACATGGAGATGTGAGGGAAGGCGCATCCTCTGTGATGCGCCGGGTACTGTAGGGCGCGTCTGTGTGATGCGCCTGATGCTGGAGGGCGCGTCCGTGTGATGCGCTGTTTAGCTGGCGCATCCGACATGTCTTTTAATGACGCGGCTGTCTCGCTCCTCGAGTGCTATAAATAGCCGTTTGGCTGAATTTGAGGCATCCGGTTCATCCATTTAATACAAATTCATTGCACAGAATTCGAAGAGTCATCCACTTGGCGCGTGGGTTTGATTTGCCCGGCCTATAAATAGTGGCATGGAGAGAAGATTTGCTCCTCATTCCCTTACGTAATTCCAACATGAACTTGGATATGCGGGTGCATTCTGTTGACGAAGTGCTCCCGAGGGTGAAGATGAGACGTCGTGTTGTCTTCGATGCACTTGAAGGTGACTGTTACATCCAAAAGACGGAGTCGAGGGCTTCTGAGGCAGGCGGAAGGTGCCTGTTACATCCAAAGATAAGGATGTTCGGGCCTCGTCTCCGTTATTCCGGAAGAGTCGTAGATCGGAATGGTGGTGCTAGGCTCTCTCTTCCTTCAAAGTGGGTGCCGCCCATTTTGATTGTGTTGAAAGCTCCTTGTGCCATGATTTCGATCACGGTCTTCCTTGGTCTTTGGAGGCTCTTTCGAAGCCTCCCCCGGCCACAGTATTTGCGGTGCTCTTCTCTTCCTTGGTTCCAGCCAGAGGGTTAAATGCTTTACTTGGCGAAGCACTTATCAGGCGAGCCTGGCTGGAAGAGAGGCACATAACTGGGCTCTGCTCGGCCAGGTGAGCCTGGTTGGAAGTGTTGCACATCACTGGGCTGCTGAAGGGATGCACATAACTGAGCTGCTGGAGAGATGCACATCACTGAGCTGCTGGAGAGATGCACATCACTGAGCTGCTGAAGAGATGGTAGGATGCGCCTGGCTGGAGGCGCATGACTTCTGCTGCGCCTGGCTGACAGCGCATGGTGACTGCTGCGCCTATCGAAAGGCGCATGGTGGTTGCTGCGCCTATCTGGAAGGCGCATGGTGGCTGTTGGCTGTAGATCCAGGATCCTTCCTTTGTAGAAATTCTCCTAGACATGTAATAGACTTTTACATATATGAATAAAAAGTCCTTCTTCGAATGTCTATGGCTTATTCGATTAGCTGTCTGAGTTCTGGCGCATATAATGCCTGGCGCATGGGCTTTCTGGTTGTGAAATTCCATGCTTCTACAAGACCCCCTTCAAAGTTTTTAAAACTTTTGAATAAGTTTTGGAATACTTTGAATAAGAAGCATGGAGGTCAGGGCGCATGATTTTTGGGCGCATGCTTGTTCGGGCGCATGCTCCTTTCAGTTGATGATGATGACGCCTTGGTAACCCAAAAGATTGATGATGATCTTTTGGTTGTATTTGTTGTCATCTCCTCACGGAACCCGAAGCGACGGCTGAGATTACACGTCATCGGTTCACGCGTGCGACCAAGCCCTATAAATAGGTAAGAGTTGGAGAGAGAATTCATCTGCTCTGTGCCTTTGCTTTCTTTAGAGTTTTTTCTTCAAAACCCTAACTTTTTCTTCTCTGAGAGAATGGCTCCCAAGACCCCTCGCGGTGGTGCCGGCAAGGGGAAGGAGAAAGCGAAGGAGCCTGCGGAAGTTGTAACGGCTGACGTTCCCCGACGGCCTGTCGAAGTTCGGCCGGAGGTGGTTGGTAAGTCTCGTTTACACCAACGCACATAGGCCTTGGGTCATTAATGATGTGCCGCGGTCTTTGTTCGCCGTCGCGCATGCGTTTAGACCCTGATGATGCGCCGAGGCTGTTGACGCGCATGGGCTTAAACCCTGAATGCGCCGAGGCTGCTGACGCGCATGGGCTTAAACCCTAAATGCGCCGAGGCTGCTGACGCGTATGGGCTTAAACCCTGAATGTGCCGAGGCTGCTGACGCACATGGGCTTAAACCCTGAATGCGTCGAAGCTCTTCTTTTTGTTGTTTCTAACATTTTTCTGATCTTTGCTAGTGTCAGTAGCGATCCCGTCTTTGAATGAAGTATTCTTGGAGGCTGTCTTCAACCAGATGGGAGTAAAGTATGATGAGGAAGTGATAAACCCCGCTCAAGAGGCTCTTATGCTGGATCAGCCTCCCGAGAGAATGACCCAAATCCGTGAGCAACAGTACGGGTTCCTCAAACGAATGATGGAACGTGGTGTTTTAAAATCTTCCACATCTGATGAATTGACCTTCTTGAAGCCTGAGTTCCTATTCGGAGACCGTCTTACTTCTACTGATGCGACGGTGTTGAAGGTCAAGGAGGACTGGTTCTTTACAGCGAATGGGGTGCATATGACCGTCAAGCAACTTGAACGTCAATGGCCTTTGACATCCTTCTGTCGCCTTATTTCCCAGAGGAGGATGTCTTGGGATCTTACCCCTTCTCAGGGGGGAGCGGTGACTGGCGTCATCCAAATTGATTCTACCTTCGTCCAAAGGGATACTTTGACCGCCACACGGTCTGGGTCTTCTTTCACTTGGCGGACTCTACGCCCCGGGAGCCTCTACAGTGACGTTCCCATTGATACGTTTGCTTATAGTGCTTCGACCTTTACACATCGTATGTTTTTGATGGAACGCTCATACCCGAAAGGAGATTTTTGGGTAGAGGGTTGGTGCCATTACGTTTCCAAGTGGGATAAACTGACACTCTGGATCTTGTCACGGTTTCGGACCGAGCTTCGAGAGATTGGGCTGACTGTCGCGATCCGTGCTACCCAGGCGGGTGTTGATCTCAACAGGCACATGTTCCTCGTACTACTGGAGATGTTTGATGTCCATACCGGTACCTTTTTTACTCCGGTGGGGGAATTAGGGTTCGCACTTCATGAGATGTACGAGGTGTCAAAACTCCCTTGGGGGTCGGAACCCTATGAAGAGTACTTTCCCACCAACGAGGAACTTCAAGTCCTGGGGGACAGGGCTGAGGAGATGACGGCCGTCTTTAAGGAAGTGGCGAGTCATCATTACTATATGCAGAGACGGGATAGGAACGGGACGCAGCCTCATGTGACCGCTTGGAGAGATTATGTCTTTAGACAAGACAAGGAGGATCCCTCACAATTTTCCACTCCACCGGCGCTCTCTCGTAGCGAAGTGTTGTCCGAAATGAGCAGGTTAGGGGAGAAAAATCCCCGAAGAAATGAGGACCAGCAGTCAGATGCACGCTCCTACAGCTGCTTCTGGCATCTTGCTTATCGGATGTCACCCAAGGCGGTGTTGGCGTCCTACCTGATGATATGGCTCCGGGATTGCGTGTTCGCGGGCGGATCCGGTGCCGTAGAGAGGGTAACCCGAAACTTAATCCTGCCAGCCGTGAAGCTGGTCTTCGGCCGGCATTTGGCTCTTCTCCCCGCAATGGTATGTAACCTGCAGCGAGGTTTGAGAGAGTTTGCTGGAAATACGCCCTCCGGATATGACAGGGAGACCAGTCTCATTGCAGGCACCCAGTTAGCGACGACCGGGAACGTGCCGGTGAAGGCCCGATCACATCGTCCGTCAGGGATAGGTCACCGGAGTGCCCCTTCCGTTTCTCAAGCAGAACCCTCGGGCGATCGATCAAAGCGATGTGCAGACGAAGGGATTGAATCTCCTGTACCGAAGAAGCAGAAGAAGGCGCCGTCGCCGACGGCGTTATCGGATTCAACGTCCGCAGAGGTAAAGGCGTCCCACATAATTCTGATTTTGGTTCCATAATTTACGAGGCTTCATTTTCTCTTGTAGGAACCGTTAAAAAGAAAACCTCGCACCCCAAAGTCAGGTGGGAGCAGGCGAGAAGGGATGGCGGGCTCGTCTGAAGTGCATATCCTGCCGACCATGATGTCTCCCATGGAGGAAGATCCGGAGGATGCTGTTGACGTGGAGATTCCGGTATCCCCAGATTACGTCAGGAGGAAAACTGTGGATGCGACAGCTTCCGAGACGGCAAAGGCCAGAACGGAAGCTTCAAGTGCCGAAGGTTTTCCAAGCATGCCGTTTCCTGGTGGTGAAGAAGAATGGAGTTTGTCGTCTTCCGATGACGTTGCTCCAGAGCTGCAAGAGCCTGTTGCAGAGGCAACAGCAGTAATTGAGACAGAGGAGAGGGTTGAATCCCCTCTTTATCATGATGAGGGGAGGTCGGCTGCATTATTGCCGAGTCCTACCCCGGCTTCAACCGTAGAAGTTGAGGCAGCTACCACTCAGGAGGTAGCGACAGATTCTGTCCCTGTTAAGGGACTCGATGATGAGACCCGTCTGCCAGTGAAGACTGCTGCGACGGGTCAAGAGACAAGTGATAATCTTCCTATTCTGCCAAGGGAGGTACCAACTGTTGATAGGACGTTGGGGGTAGAAGAGGTGGCTGTTGACGTCGGAGGTTCTTCCGGGCTTGAGAAGGGTAAGGGTGTAGAACCCTCTGTAGCTCCTTCTACTTGGGGGACCATCTCGATGCCTGTGCCGGCTCCTTCTGTTGCTTTGGCTCCTCGGGCTGGAAGTCCAGCCCCTGTTGATGAAGAGCCCATTGATGCCGAGGTTCAAGCCTCGCTGGTTGAAGTTGGCGGATCTTCTTCCGGTCCGCAAACTGTAGTAGTTCCTCCAACTCCCGCGATGACGCCGCAGGTCCTGGCGGATGCAGACGAGTATGTGAAATTCCTCGTCGAGGGGGTATACAAAATGTTGCAGAAGGGTGTATCTGCTGTGATGGATGCCAATGGGAGTTTTGCGACGGCAAAAGCTCTGGCAATGCCCTGCATCGAGCTGATTCGTATTCACCAAGGCCACGACCATATGGTCAAAATTCTGGAGGCTTCGGTGATTGAGCTGGATGAGCGGCTCGCGGAACTTCAACGCATCCAGCGAAACGACCTCTCTGTCCTGATAGATGCGGAGAAGGGGAAGCTAATTGCTGAGATCGAGTCTTCATACCAGGCCACCGTGGGCGTTTGGGAGCGCGAGGTGGCTGAGACCGAGGCTGCGGTAGAGCAGTTGTCTCAGTCCATGAAGACGACGGTAGAAACTCGAGCTGCATTGGAGGCTAATATCGCGGATATCGACACCCAGATGCGCCGCCTTGAAGACTAATGGGCCCGACTCCAGTTAGAGGTCGAGCGTGTCCGGGCTGAACATGCAGCATTCAAGAAGGATGAAGCGACTTTCACTCAGTGGACTCTTGCCTTGGCGCAGCAACGACAACAGCTTGATGAGAAGCATGCAAGTGATACTTCCGCTGGGTCCGTTGAATTGATGCGCCAGGAAGCAGAGCGGCGAGTCCTGGCGACGGTGGAGGCCCGCGCAGTCGACTTAAAGCTTCGAGTCAGGGAGCTCTCAGCCCATCATGGGGAGATTCAGGGACAATAGCTTTTCCATTTTTCTTTTGTGTTCTTTTGCAACCCTTACTGGGGGGAATGATGTAGTTTCTTGTACTCCTTTTTCAGAAGAATAAAGAAGTCTACAACTTTTTTTGTGATGTGTTCATCTTTTGTTGTCATGAACTTGATGATTTGTGTGGACCTATTATCTTTTGCGCGCCTTGGTTTTCAGGTACAGATAATAAGTTTGAAGGAACCATTATGTTTGCTCAGAGGTAATGTGGACATGGCAATCATTGGGTTCGAAATGATAGAATCTCCCTACTCAGAGGTATTATGGACGTGGTAGGAATGATCTTGGGGGATACGCTGAACAACTCAGAGGTTATATGGACGTGGAAGTTCTGCGATAAATGTACAATAACGCAGGGGTTGTTTGTACAAGATGTTTACTCAGAGGTAATGTGGACGTGGTAAACATGAAGGGTAGCGTAGGCTTACGAAGTGTAAGTTTCTGCTTTGTAAGGTGTAGAGAGACAACTCAGAGGTAATATGGACGTGGTTATCTTTCTACTGGAAGATGCCACGGAACAGCTGGGTTCCGGAGGCGTATGAGTTTGTGGAAAGAGGTTGTTTGAGGAAGTACATGTCTGGAGGATGTCAAGAATAGTACTTCTTTAGGAACTTGCCGTTGATGGGCATCATAAACAAGTCCCCATTGGGTTTGGCGAGACGGTAAGCACCGTTTGAGTATACCGTCTCTATGATGAAAGGTCCTTCCTACTTGGGTTCGAACTTTCCTGGTGTCTTGTGGGTCAACACCATTGGTCTTCTGACTGCTAAAACTAGGTCGCCAACTTGGAAAGTCCCCTTTTTGACCTTTTTGTTGAAAGCCTGTGATATACGGGCTTGGTAGAGCTCGATGCGTTGTTGAGCTAAGAGACGCTTTTCGTCAAGTGCCTCCAGTTCCCGCAGATGACGACGTTGATTGTCCTCTTCTGTGAGTTCGTTTGTGATTGCTACGCGGAGCGAAGGTATCTGTATCTCGAGAGGCAGTACTGCTTCGCTCCCGTAGACTAGAAAGAATGGAGTGTTGCCTGTTGGGGTCCGTACCGTTGTGCGGTAGGCCCAAAGGCATTCGCCAAGCTTTTCGTCCCAGTCGCGTTTGTCGGATGACACGACCTTTTTGAGCAGCCTAACGATAGTTTTGTTGAATGTCTCAGCCAATCCGTTTGCTGCCGGATTGTAGGCGGTTGAGGCCACGTTCTGAATGCGATTCTTGTCAAAGAACCTGCTGAAAATGTGGCTGATAAACTGAGGACCATTGTCATGGATGATCCGCCGGGGTACTCCAAAACGGTAAATGACATGGTGTTTGATAAAGCTGACCACCCTGGAGCTTTTTACTTCTTCTAGTGGAACTGTTTCCGCCCATTTGGAGAAGTAGTCGGTGATGGCCAGGATGAAACGGTGTCCTCTCGATGAAGGAGGGGTGATTGGCCCTACAATGTCCATGCCCCAGGCTTCGAAGGGCCAGGAGGCGACTGTAGGATGTAGCGGCTCCGATGGTGTATGTATGAAGTCTGCATAAAGTTGGCACGCGTGGCACTTTTTGGCATATTCGACAGCATCGGCAACCATGGTTGGCCAGTAGTAGCCCATACGTCGCAGTCGATCTTGCAACTTAGGACCGGGTTGATGAGCTCCACAAGTTCCGTCATAAGCTTCTTGAAGAGCTTCGGCTGCTTCTTCGTTGGACAGGCATCGAAGGAGGAGCCCATCGAAGGAGCGTCGATACAGCATTTTGGTAGCTATATCGTAGTAGAATCGAAGAGAGCGTCTCCTGACAGAGACTGCTTCCTTCGGGTCCTCTGGAAGGATTCCGTAGACAGCAAAGTCGATGAACGGGAACCTCCAGTCTCGGACATTAACACCAGCGTTTGTCGGCATGGCGTGAGCCACCTGCAAGCATAGGTTGTTTCTGGGACAAATCAGATCTCGTCCTGTTACCGTGATATAGTGTTGAGTCCCAAAGGGCGCTGCTAATGAGGCTGCGAGGCCAGCCAGAGCATCGGCCTCCAAGTTTTGTAAACGGGGGACATGTTCAATGAAGAACCCGGTAAAGGTTGAAATGATGTTCAACGCGACTTCATGATAAGGGATTAAATCTTCATGGCGAACTTCGTATTATCCCCGAACCTGGTTTACGACGAGTTTTGAGTCGCCGTAAGCTTCCAGATGGTCGACCCCCAGCTGTTGTGCGAGCTGGAGTCCCATGACGAGTGCGTTGTACTCGGCAACGTTGTTGGAGCACGGCTTCGAAAGAGAGTACGCACGCTGGATGACCAGCTGATCGGGGGAGACTAAGACTACCCCCACTCCTGCGATGATTTGGCCTTTAGGGCCTGTTCTCGAAGCGCCGTCGAAGAACATCCGCCAAACGGGGCTTCCTTCGGTGACGTTGGATTCTTGGACCTCATCCGGGATATCTTCATAGAGTTTTGAGGATTCTGGGATGGGGTGTGCAGCTAAAAAGTCAGCCAGAGCTTGACCCTTAACAGCTTTTTGGGGCACAAATACCATGTTGTACGGTGTTAGCAAGATCGCCCATGTAGCCAGCCGGGAGTTCAATGATCCTGGCTTCGTCATGAGGACTCTGAGCGGATTGACTCGGGAAATGACATGAATTGTCTGACCCGAGACATAATGACGAGTCTTCTGGATGGCAAACACCAAAGCCAAGCACTCCTTTTCGACGGGGTTGTACCGGTGTTCGGCCCCGATGAGTGTTCGACTGAGGTAGTAGATTGCTTGCTCGTAGCCTGTATCGCTGTTTTGAGCGAGCAGAGCGCCAAGAGAATGATCCATGGCACGGACGTAGAGGAGAAATGGTTTGCCGGTGACTGGCGCTACCAGGACTGGTGGGCTCGTCAAGTAGGCTTTGATGTCGTCGAAAGCCTTCTGGCACTCCTCTGTCCAGACATAAGAGACTCCCCTCTTCATGAGCTGAGTGAAGGATTGACATTTACCGGAAAGGTTTGCTATGAACCTCCGGATATATGCTAGACGTCCCTGTAGGCCTCGAAGTTCTCGAAGGTTCTTCGGAGGGTCCATGTTGAGGATGGCTTTGGTCTTCTCAGGATCAACATGAATGCCTTTCGCTGTGATGACGAAGCCTAAGAATTTGCCGCTAGAAACCCCCAGAAAAGATTTAGCGGGGTTCATTTTGAGTTGATGCGCCCGCATGAGATCGAAGACCGTCTTCAGGTCCTGTAGGTGATCTCTTTTGAGGTGGCTCTTGACTGCGATGTCGTCAACATAGCATTCGACTGTCTTGCGAAGATGTTAACGGAAGATGGTGCTCATAGCTCGCTGGTACGTTGCACCGGCATTCTTCAAGCCGAAGGGCATTACTGTGTAGCAGAAAACACCCTTTGGAGTCCTGAATGACGTGTGTTTTGCGTCATCGGGGAACATCTTGATTTGATTGTAGTCTGAATACCCGTCCATAAAGGACATGCGCTCAAAGTCACATGTGTTGTCGATCATCACATCAGTGATTGGAAGCGAGAATTCGTCCTTCGGGCAAGCAGAGTTGAGATCCCTGAAGTCGATACAAACTCGTATCTTTCCGTTCTTCTTGGTGACAGGAACGATGTTGGCTACCCAATCCGGGTGTTGTTCTTCACGGATGAAGCCGATAGTCAAGAGTTTGTCAACCTCCTGATCGATGGCATTCATGATGTCCGGACGGAAGCGTCGCTGCTGTTGTTTGATAGGTTTGGCATCAGGTAAGATGTTCAACCTATGTATTGCGATCTGTGGATCGAGTCCCTGCATGTCTTCATAGCTCCAGGCGAAGACGTCGATATACTCCTTAGCCAGTTGGATTAAAGATTCTCGATCTTCTCCTTCCAGGCTTTTACTGATGAAGATGGGTTTGGAAGAAGACTCCTCCCCGAGGTCGATCTGCTCGACTTCGTCTTCGGTGGGAGGTTCACGAAGCTCAAAACGAGATTCCCATTGTTCTCCTAGGCATTGGGCCCAGGGTTCTTCTTCGAAGGGTTCTGGCGCTTGGTCTTCGCCTTCACCTTTTTGAGGTTGTGCTGACGTCATGTTAGCTGACAGCACTTTCCTGAAGACTGATCCGATACTGGTATCGGAATCCCAAGTCGATGCTTCGGACGAATGGGAATGTTCTATGTCTTCTGCATCTGAACTCTCTGGGGTTGATGGCGGCGTGACATAGCCTAACCCTCGTCCAGTCCGATTATAATAATCCTGTGGCTTTCCATTGGGCATCGAAAGCCGGACAGGGAGATGTCGACCCTTGCCGTAGTTTAAGCCTTTGTTGCTTTTCAGGTCGTAGCCCATCTTTTGGATGATGTGCTTAGCCGCATCCATGTACCGATAGACTTGTACTCTGCCGGTATCAGGTTCGGGCTCGATTGACGGGAGGTCCCGACGACGCTCGACTTTGCCCGAGATGATGGTGCCTTGGTCTCGGCTCCGTGGAGGGACTATGAAGACTCCTTGAGACGGTACTATTTGGTTATGGCAGACGGTCGTTATTTGTGTTTGCAACGACCGTAGAGCGTTGTCTAATGTATACATGGCATTCCAGTGGGGAAGACAAGAATAATTAAAAGACACTCTATTATTGATAAAGTACAGGATCTTATCCCGTGGGATTACATTGTCAAAGGAGGGTGCCTCTACGTCAGCCGAGATACACCAAGCTCCTCGTCTTTAAGAACTGGGGGCGGCCTAGGAGAGTCCAACACAGCTTTGGGGTCTGAGAGGGTTATATGAGCCTTCTCTGACACCTTGGATGACTGCGGTAGCTTGCCCTTGAGACGCACCTTGAGAGGCGCCTCGGTTGTGCCTCCGGTGAGTGATGTCTTCCCTTGTAATTTTGCCACCAGGGGAGCCGATGTTTGAGGTGGCTTTCCCTTGAGACGTATCTTCAGGGGTGCTTCGCGAGCCGGCGCTTTCCCTGATAGCTTGATGCTTATTGGAGGCGCCTTCTGGGGTGGTTTCCCCTTCAGTCGGATTTTCAAGGGGGCGTCGGGAGTCGTCTCAGGCTCCATGTCCGGCTCTGTTGCCGTCTCTGCCTCATCATCAGCGTCGTTGGCTTCCTCCTCGTCAATGGGCTTGTACAAGTCGGAATCGGTGAAGTAGGCTTCAATCCCTTTGAAAGGATCGATGTCTGTAAACTCCGTCCGGATGACGCCATTGGTGGATACATACTTCATGCACTGGTAGAGCGTGGAGGGCACCACCATGTACTCATGCAGCCATGGTCGACCGAGCAGGATGTTGTAGTTGACCTCGGCATCTACTACATAACAAGTCACCTCAGTTTTGAGGCTGCCAATGTGACACTTCAGTCGGATCTTGCCCAATGGCTCGCTTTTGCTAGCATTGAAGCCACTGATGGTTGTATTGGAGGGCGCCAGCCGGTACATCGGGATCCCCAGCTTTGATAGCAGCGCCTTTGGAATAATGCTTAGGGAAGACCCAGGATCGATCTGAATCCGGCTCACCTTAACCGAGCCAATGTACCCTGTATAATACAGCGGTCGGTTATGCCGGTGATGCTTGAGCAGCATGTCTTGTTGGGTGAAAGTTATGTTTGGGATAACTTCATCCGCACAATGACAGTGCGCACAAGTAGTTGGGAGGTCTTCAGGCTGCTTGACCTGACTGAGAAAGGATTTAGCGTCCTTCAGAGCTTCGCAGAGAGCTTCTCGGGAATCTTTAGAAAGACGCAGGAGCTCGAACAAAGACAGGCGCGCAGGTGTACTGGCTAATTGTGCCAGAATGTCGAAGTTGTGAGGCTTGGACAGCCCCGAAGCATTCTCCTTCCGTAGAGGTCTGTCAAAACGGGCCTCCACCTGCTTCTGCTTATTGGCTGCTGAGGGCTTAGATGGACCCTCTTCAGGGATGGTGCTAGGAGGCACCACCTCGGCGGCGGCTTCGCCGGATTGGGAGCTCTGTTGTGCACGTGTTTGCACTGGAAGTGCCTCTTCTGTTGAAGAAGAGACTGTGCGGCAAGACTTGATCTTCCTGCCTTTTGATTTGGAGGTAGGGCGTACCTCCGATTGAGTCACCTCGGAGACGAGGTCGGGGTGAACCCAGAGGACCTCTCCTCGAGATGTGGTGAGCGGGGTGAGTCCACTCACATTGTCACGAGTAGGTGGTAAGTTTACCACCTCCATTGTCGCCTTAGGGATGGGGACGACGCCATCTTGTGTGGTAGTTGGCGGCAAGGTGTCAAACTGAAGCGAAACCAGATTGGCCGACACCGTCTTCTCTTCATAGTCGACGGAGATTACATCCGCATTGATCATGCGCTGGATGTAATTCTTGAGGACGTAGCAGTCCTTGGTCGGGTGCCCGACAAACCGATGGTAGTGACAGTACCTTGGGTTGTCCACTTTCCCAACTTCATCGGGCCGCTTTGGGTCCGGTAGCTTGATCTTGTCACCCTGCTTCAGTATCTCAAAAAGTTGCAGGGTGTCGTCATCAATTAATGAATAAACCTCCTTGGGTCTTGGTGCCAGTGGAGGTTTCTGAGTAGGCGCAGATGCGCCTTTTGAGGCATTAACAGTCAATGCATGTTTCCCCTTTGCTTCTCGTCCAGAGCTGTTAGCTGCGGACTTTTTCCCCTTATCGTCAAAGGCGGGGAAGCTGACACCCAGAAGACGTGCATTGGCCGCCTTCTTTTCTGCAGCTTCAGCTTCGATGATCAGGGAGCTCCAGTCAGGAGGGGGAGTAAAGTTGAGCCAGAGCTTTACTGCAGGCAGCATGTTCATGCTGCAAGCGGAGAGGAGCGCATGTTCTGGCATGCCTGGAGGTAGCCTGAAGCAAGCCTGTCGAAAGCGTTCGATGAACGCCCGAACTGTTTCCTTCTCCTTCTGACGTATCTCTATGAGAGACGCCATCGTCATGTCCTTCCCGCCGTCGTAGAAGCGGTCGAGGAAGAGGCGTGTCAGGTCGTCCAAGGACGATATGGAATTGTCGGGGAGGCTGCAGTACCAGTCATATGCTACTCCTTTCAGGGCCCCGACAAAGATACTGGTGAGGAGCACGTCCTCCTTCGGAAGATGCCCCGTCTGTGACTGGAAGTACGTCAGGTACCGTCGCGGAGAGTCCTTCCCGTCGTATGGGGTGAGTGTTTGTGGCTTATACTTTGGGGGATAAACCACCTTGTTCCACTCGAGGGGATAAGGCTGGGGAATGCCCATCTTCTGGCGTTCCTCTTGCCTGTTCTTGGACTCGAAGCGCTCCCGCAGGTCTTTGATCATTTCGACCACATCCTCCGTAGAGCTAGGAGTCGGGGAAGGAGGTACCATCTGGATTGGAGCGTTTGAGGGCTCTGAGGTCCGAGGTGCTTCTGCATCCGAGGGCGCCCGTTGGAGGGGCACACTCGACTCCCCATTAGCTCCTGGGTCAGGACCAGTTGAAGGTGTCCTGATCAAGGCCGATCGCATCTCAAACACTGCTTGAGTCAGTGCTTGCATTGAGGCAGAGAGGGTTTTGAGTCCTCCCTCCAATGAGTCTATGCGCTGGACTATGTCCTGTGACGGCGCATCAGACTCGACATCATCCCCGGCCATGTATACTGTCCTGACACGGCCAGGAGTGGATGGATTGGTTGAGGCTTCGCTTTCGGCCTCACTCTCATGCGAGGGAGTCACTTCTCCTGGTGTTGGGCCACCCCCAGCCACATTCTGGAGTTCATCTTCAACAGGCGCATCTGCAAGGGTTTGCTTGCCCTCGGCTCCGTCTTGAAGGACCTCTTCGTTTCCAGAACTACCCCCGGCAGTGTCCTGGAGGACATCCTCATTTTGAGGGGCTTCAGGGAGAGTAATCTCGCCTTGATGATGGAGATCCGCCGCAGCTGTGCTTTGGACATCTTCCTCTTCGGAAGGAGGCTCAACAAGGGTCTGGCTACCCCCAGCTTCCTCCGAGGACTTCTTCCTCAACCGAGTGCCTTCAAACACTCCAGAGTTCGAGACAGCTGCCTTGGTTTTCCTCGGCTGGCTTTTGGATGAAGACGAGGAATTGGCAATCGTCTTCCGGATTGATAAGGAGTTGGAGACCATGTTGCATGAAGCAACCTTTGGCTCCTCTTCAGCTGACACCTTCGCCCCAAGGCGACGTCGGAGAGGTGTCGATGATTGTAGTCGTTGAAAGACCGACTGTCTTGGTGGAACTGCCGTCTTGCAACAGCAGTTGATGGTGACCACCGCACAAGTATGCCCCGTAAAAGGCGCATCGTGCTTGTTGGTCGACTCTCCTGACCGGCGCTTGTGAGTGATCACGTTGCGCAGGTCGTTGGAAGAGAGTGGTGCCTTCACACCCCCTTCAGGCGTATGGCAAGGCCAAACGCCGGGGTGGTCAGGTGAGTGCTGCGCCCCCTGATCTAATACCAAGCAGGCATCACGATCAGTAGTGGGGGAACCACAACATTTGAAGTGACTTGAACGGACCTCAAACGCACAACCAGAGGAGGCGCGGGAGTTCAAAACCACTGAGTTTGTCTCTCTCGACTTGGTTGTGCACGCAGTAGATGCACCCAAGCGAGATGAGGGCTTCGAAGATCGACTCGTTGTTGGTGCAGAAGCACTTGAGTCAACCCTGTACAGCTTGCCATCGGCAGCGCGCGTGATGACGAGCGCGTGCCTCTGGCCGGCTGCTGGCATAGCACGTCTGTGGCGCATGGCCCATGCCGCCTTAGATTTCTTCGTACCAGTCCGCTGGGGCGCATAGTACTCAGCATCCAAATTCTCCTCGCCATTACAGCGAGTGAGTCTGTCAAAGACAGAGGCTTTTTGTGGCGCATCAGAGGTGATGCGCGGGGCATTGGCTGCGCCCCTGCTCCGTCGACGTATCTTTCTCGCCTGAGAGGGAGATGGCTGGGGAACGTGGTCGGCCGCACGCTTCCCCAAGAGATGCACTGCATCGGCGGGCGCACCTTGGTTGCTGAGAACGTCAGCAGGAAGGGAAGACTGGATTGCTGCATCCCCTTCAGTGGTAGTGCCCGAGGCGTCGACCTTGCGCACCCAGGCCGTGCGGATCTTCTTCGGCTTTGGTAGCCGCTTCGAAGGACTCGCACTTCCTTCAGAAATGAACTCCTCGTACGCCTGTTGATTGAGGCGCACGACCAGCGTCTTGTGGGAGGAGCCCACCTTCACGTCGTCGGCCTGTGACACGACTTTCTCGGAAGAGGAGAAAGAGGTCCCCAGCAGAGTCGCCAGCTTGTTTGCCATTAAAATTGTTTGATTGAAAACTTTAATACAAACAGAACAGTATTACAATGTAGGACTTAGATGTAGTCCTAGGAGTACACTTTTGTTTAAGCTGGGTCCTTAGTGCCAATGGAGCGAGTGGTAATGCGTTGACTCCGTTGACCGGTTGACGACGGTTATCGGTTCTCTGAAGGCGTGGATTGCTCTGGGTGCTGGAGCTTGTTGAGAGGAGGAAGACGTTGAGTGTCTGTATCTGCCTCTCTGATGATTCCTTGTATGTTCGTTGTGGATTCTCTCTGTGTGTGTGTGAAGGAGAAGATCCCTCTATTTATAGCTGGCTGCTCATGCGCGCATGTAGGATGCGCCGGTGTGTGGGGACGCCACGTGGAGGTTGCTTATGGAGGCGCATAGATGATGCGCCCTAATTGAGGGGGAGAACTCTTCATACTGCTGTTGTGAGCCGGCACGTAGCAGAGGAGAATATCTTTCTGTTGCTGAAATCTTGGACGAGTTGAGTCAAAGGACACGTGTCATCGACCCATGGCTCGAAGATCTCGGATTTGGGGGGGGCAGTGATCTGGTGAGCTGCGCCTTGGATCTGGGCGCAGGAGGAGGCTGCGGTTCATAACCTTTAGGAGTTACAAACCATTTAGGGCGCATGGCTTTTGGGGCGCATGCAGGTGACCTTCCTTCTGTCTTTCGGGATCAGAGATCAGTCTGAGGCGTATGGCTTTTGAGGCGCATGCAAAGCTTCAAATGGAGACCCTCCTTCTGTCTTTCGGGATCAGTGAAGAGTCTGAGCCGCATGGCTTTTGAGGCGCATGCTGGTTTGGACGCATGGCCGTAGAGGCGCATGGCGATTTGGACGCATGGCCATAGAGGCGCATGCGGATGGCCACGTGGCAGTAGCCGTCGGAATAGAGTCATGATGATGCTGACATTGCCGACGCTTCGTTCTCTGAAAAAGCTGTCACTGTTCAGACTTTGGGAAGCGTGCTGCCAATTCTGGTGTCAGTTCAGCATTTAATGTTTGTGATGTTCGATGGACAGCTGAGTGGGCACATTAGTTGGTGTCCCACTCGACATGGAGATGTGAGGGAGGGCGTATCCTCTGTGATGTGCCGGGTACTGTAGGGCGCGTCTGTGTGATGCGCCTGATGCTGGAGGGCGCGTCCGTGTGATGCGCTGTTTAGTTGGCGCATCCGACATGTCTTTTAATGACGCGGCTGTCTCGCTCCTCGAGTGCTATAAATAGCCGTTTGGCTGAATTCTAGGCGTCCGGTTCATCCATTTAATGCAAATTCATTGCACAGAATTCGGAGAGTCATCCACTTGGCGCGTGGGTTTGATTTGCCCGGCCTATAAATAGTGGCATGGAGAGAAGATTTGCTCCTCATTCCCTCACGTAATTCCAACATGAACTTGGATATGCGGGTGCATTCTGTTGACGAAGTGCTCCCGAGGGTGACGATGAGACGTCGTGTTGTCTTCGATGCACTTGAAGGTGACTGTTACATCCAAAAGACGGAGTCGAGGGCTTCTGAGGCAGGCGGAAGGTGCATGTTGCATCCAAAGATAAGGATGTTCGGGCCTCGTCTCCGTTATTCCGGAAGAGCCGTAGATCGGAATGGTGGTGCTAGGCTCTCTCTTCCTTCAAAGTGGGTGCCGCCCATTTTGATTGTGTTGAAAGCTCCTTGTGCCATGATTTCGATCACGATCTTCCTTGGTCTTTGGAGGCTCTTTCGAAGCCTCCCCCGGCCACAGCATTTGCGGTGCTCTTCTCTTCCTTGGTTCCAGCCAGAGGGTTAAATGCTTTGCTTGGCGAAGCACTTATCAGGCGAGCCTGGCTGGAAGAGCGGCACATAACTGGGCTCTGCTCGGCCAGGTGAGCCTGGTTGGAAGTGTTGCACATCACTGGGCTGCTGAAGGGATGCACATAACTGAGCTGCTGGAGAGATGCACATCACTGAGCTACTGGAGAGATGCACATCACTGAGCTGCTGAAGAGATGGTAGGATGCGCCGGCTGGAGGCGCATGACTTCTGCTGCGCCTGGCTGACAGCGCATGGTGACTGCTGCGCCTATCGGAAGGCGCATGGTGGTTGCTGTGCCTATCTGGAAGGCGCATGGTGGCTGTTGGCTGTAGATCCAGGATCCTTCCTTTGTAGAAATTCTCCTAGACATGTAATAGACTTTTACATATATGAATAAAAAGTCCTTCTTCGAATGTCTATGGCTTATTCGATTAGCTGTCTGAGTTCTGGCGCATATAATGCCTGGCGCATGGGCTTTCTGGTTGTGAAATTCCATGCTTCTACATGTATATATATAGGTAGATGGATAGAAAGGAAAGAAGAAAGAAGAAAGTTTAGAAGTTAGAAAGAAGAAGGTTTAGGAATTAGAGAGAAGAGGAAAGGAGAAAAAGGAAAGAATTAGAAGTTAGAAAAGAAAAGTTAGAATAGGAAGTTGAGAAGGAAAAGTAAGAAGAAGAATTAGAGCTAGAAGGATTAGGAGAAGAAGTTAAGAAGAAGAAGAATTAGAATTGAGATCTAAAGAGGAGAATTAGAATAAGAGCAAAGAGGGGATTTTTGGTAGAAATCGAGTTAGAAGGGAAAATTGAGCTCGGAGCGTCGGGTTGCAACGAAACTTGACGTAGGCCTAGGTTATGTGAATTAGATTTTACGGGTAAGCTCCCGAGTGGAAATCGGGGTCGTAGGGCGCCGGTATCGTGCCGTATCAGCGCGTATCTTGAAATATTTAAGATATCTGCAACGGGCCGTAAGGTGGACTAGACGTACACTTTGTCTAGGTATTTTGGTAGATAACGAACCTATAGGATAGTACCCTACTACCCAAGGGAGCACGGGTCAAAATATCAAGCGTAGGTAGGCTAACTAGCTAGTCGCCGAAGTAGGAATTTTGTCCTTTTTAAGGGTAAAATAGGAATTTGGCCTATGGCCAAGAAATGAGTTTCGAAGTCCAAGATGGACTTGGATATTGGTTGTAGAGGTTGGTAATGGGTAGAAATAGCCTCTAGACCTAGTCTTGACCCCGGTTGACCACGGTTGACTTTTTAGGCCAAAAGTCAACTATGGGTCAATACTTTACCCAATTTAGTCCCAAATTCTATTAGACTTGTGCAGTTGACCGAAAGTCAACTGTTAGTCACCAGTGACCTATAGTTGACCTAGGGTTGACCACAGTTGACCATGGTTGACCAGAGTTGACCGGTTGACCAAAAAGACAACTGTTGACTCAAATCGATCCCGATTGATTCCGTTTGACTTGCATTGACCCAGTTTGACCCAGTTAGACCTAATATGACTTAAGTTGACCCCGTACAACCTAGTTTGATGTGCCTTGACCTAGAATGACTTAATAGGGTCTAAATTGATTTGATTTTACTTCCTAAGCATAATATTGATACGTCTTGTTCTCTATAGGTCCTCGAGACGCTGCATTTGCTCCGGTTGACATATCATACCATATTACAGGCGAGTACATTCTCTGACACTTTTCCAATTTATGCTGATTGATATAATCCATGTAATTAGTGTAGATATGTTTGTTCTCGACACATTGGTCACACGGGTTAGTATTCATGGATCCCGACATGAGGTGTTATTCCTTGTTGTCTTGGTATGTCTTGTGCAAGCCCCCTTGTAGTTCTTGTGCAGTACATGGACGCCGATTCTCGAGGAGACTTGCTCCTTTCTCGTAGAATCTCGCGTCGTGACGTGTCTTGTTTGGATCCACTCTACCAGTCGGGGACGGGAAGTATTAGTGTAGACATGTGGTCATTATCCACCTTGTTACTCTTATAGACCTTGTGAGTGTTAATCATACACTCCACATATAATTAACCAGGCCAGTAGACCTTGTACAAGACCCAAGTCGGCCACATGTTTTAGCTAGTATTCACACACCTAGATATATGATTCTTGATTCTTGTACATGCCATGATCAGTTTACTTGCCTTATTCTAGCTCTAGTTTTACAGCTTACCTTGCCATAATTCTCACATGTACATTCTATGATTTTCTTGTATATACTCTCTATTTACAGATTATAGCTTTTGTCATATCTTGTAAAATGTTGTTAGTGGATTGTACTCGTTCCATCCTGACAGGATATGTTGAAAATATTACAGATGCAGATGAGGGAGACTATAGTACCTACTACGGTCCGGATGACGTAGTGGGCATAGACTTGGAGACTTTGGTCCAGCAGGGCTTAGCTCCGCCTGGCGAGACCCTACCTATTACTTAGTTAGAGTAGGTCTTTTGTACTGGACATTGTCTCCAGCTACTTTTGAGACTGTTATTATTATGGACTGTATTAGAGACTTGGACTGTATATATTTTTGTGTTGGACTTGACAGGTTATATATTATTTTATCGTCTTGTTGTCTTTTCATTTCAGTCTTTACTTTGTTATCTTAGAGTCGTGATTGAGTACTCGTATATATATTCATTGCTTGTCCTCCATTCGGAGTTGACCATATTCTCGATAGGTTTTTGTTATATATATAAACTGTTTAGAGTAAAAAAATCTACAGCGTTCCACGCCGATTTTTCGGTGAGGGCTGGGCGTTGTCGCGTCACGTGCCCTTTTAGTGGGTGCGGGTCGTGACACGTTTAGTGGTGGCCCACGCAGGTCCTGAAGTCGCAATTAGTGCGATGTCGTAGTGGCGCTCGACTTAGAGTGCTATTACGAGCCTGCGGTACGTATCTAGGATAGGCTATAGGCTAAGAGTACTCAATCACAGTAGGATCTTTCCTTGCTTATCTTGCTTACCGTCTTTGATATCGATTTACTGCATTCTAGCTGTCCTCCTTTGATATTGCCTTCATGTGCCATATTGATATCTCATTTTCAATTTGTCTCCAGGATAGTTATGACTCATTCTCCTGGCGAGGAGCACGGGGAGACTGAGAGGTCTGCCACCTCTGGCGGGCAGGCTCCGGTCACTTCCCCCGCAGATGGGACTTCTGTTGGGGCTCTCGGAGGTACTCCTCCAGCTACCTCGATGACTGTCCCTGGGGCCATTGCGGGTGCTCTTCCCGTAGTGCCGGGGGCTACAGCGGGGGCTGCCGGGGGCGTTCTTCCTCCTCAGCAGGAGACTCCTCCGGTGATGATCGGAGCTATTCCTCCATTGCCTTCTCTGCCCACAGACATGGGGCAGATGCTAGCGTTCTTTCACCAGGTGCTGGAGTCCCAGCGAGCCCAGCACGAGGCTCAGTTGAGGCAGACAGAGGCCATGCGCCAGGGCATGGAGGATGTATACAGGTTGGCTATGGCCAGTGGAGCGTGGGGCTCCACAGAGGGAGGTTCAGCAGCAGCAGCCGAAGATAGGGGATATCCAGGCTTTCAAGAAGCTTGGTCCGAGGGATTTCAAGGGGACAGAGGGCATTATTTATGCTGATGACTGGCTCGAGGATATCGAGCGCCAGATGAGGGCCTGCCGTCTGGCAGACGACCTGAAGGTCGAGGCGGTTGGGTTGCAGTTGTTAGATATTGCCCGGACATGGTTCCGGAATGAGCCGGCTCTTGCAGGAGAGGGCCATACTTGGGCTGAGTTTCGGGCCCTGTTCAGAGAGAAGTTCTTTTCGCCCACGGACAAGATCGGCCTTGTGCGGCAGTTCCAGAACCTACAGCAGGACAGTATGACCGTAGAGGAGTATGCGGCGGAGTTCGGCCGACTGAGCCGATACGCCGAGTACATGGTGAGTGACCCGGTGATCCGAGCGGAGCGCTTCCGGGAGGGATTGGTATGGGATATCAAGATCCTGATCCCTTCCTTCTATGCGACATATGCAGAGGTTTATGCGGAGGCTCGTAAGGTGGAGAGGGAGTGGGGCTTGAAGCCGAAGAGGGATCGAGATTTGTTTTCGGGGGCCAGTAGCAGCGCAGAGGCTGCTAAGCGCCCTCAGCTTCAGCATCAGCCTTTCCAGCATCAGACCAGAGCACCGGTTCAGCAGGTGCAGCACACTCAGCCGAGGCAGGCTCAGCATGGGGCTCCTTGCCACTTCTGCAGGAGACCTGGTCACGTCTGGGAGATTTGCCGGAAGAGGCTGGGTTTGTGCCTCTACTGCGGGGAAGCTGGACATCAGTTGAGAGATTGTCCTGCGAACCCTCGCAGGGCAGCCCGTGGAGCGGTAGCAGCTCAGGGAGCACAGGGTAGGCCACCTATGGCACCGCATCACGCCCTCTACCAACAGCGGGATATACCCCGCCAGGATAGGGCTTTTGCGATGGCAGTTGAGGATCCTGCACGCATTGGTCTAGGAGGTAGGGTCTTGCTCTTTCTTTTACCTGTTCTCTCCGCCCATTGATTGATGATTGCTTTCTTAGTACCTTTAGTTTGCAAATGTGATGATCATGCTAGATTAAATAGAAACCCCAATGAAGACTGCAATAACACAATACTGTAGAGATTTAAAACCATGCATGTGTTCTGATTTCCTGGATTACATGTTATATAACTTAGGATAAAATTTAGTAGACCTTGATTGTGGGGTGCTTGACCTAGAGAAGAGTACGACCGTTTGAATTTCGAGGACGAAATTTTTTAAGGAGGGTAGATTTATCACCCCCAGTTTTCGAATTAGGGGTATTTTTGTCATTTTTCAAGTTTTATAATTTTTAGGAATTTTATTTGATTTTATGTGATTTTTTGGGATTTATTTGGGTTGGTTTGGTTTTATCCAATTCGGACTCAAATTGGAGACCCGGGTAGCCTGGACCCTAGTAGGACCCCCATACTAGCTGGGCTTAGCCCACATCCCATCCTAATTAGGTTAGAAATCTTTAACCCTATTTCCATGACTTAATTAGTCACTTTAGAGGTTTAATTTGTATTTAGAATTGAACCGAACCAAACCAATTTCAAACCAAACCAAAACCAAGCTTAATGGGTTGGGGGCTATTGGATCCCAACCCAATAACCCCCAAATAGGTGGCCGGCCATGAAGTCCTCCCCCCCCCCCCCCCCCCCTTACTTCTTCATTAAGTCTAAGCTCTCTCTCTCTCTCATTTTCATTTTCTTCTCCCAAGTTCTTTCCTACAAGAAAAGCTTAGGTAAGCTCATTTAATCCCCATTTATTGCTCCATTTCATTTATGTTCTTCACAATAAATGTAGAGGGAACCTTCCTCTTTACTTTGCCCATAAATTTATAGGTATTCCCTAGAAAATCTAGGTTAGGAATAATTAGGGATTTTATATTGAATGGTATATATATATATATATATATATATATATATATATATATATATATATATATATATATATATATATATATATATATATATATATATATAAAATATATGTATGTATATATAATATGTATTTTTGTGTGTGTGTGTGTAGAGAGTGGTGGGAATGAGAGAATGGGAGGTGGTGGTGGTGTGTGTGTGTAGAGAGTGGTAGTGGTGGAGTTGTCATGAGTGTTGTGTGTGTGTGTATGTGTTTATATATATATGTGTGTGTATGTATATATATATATATATATATATATATATATATATATATATATATATATATATATATATATATATATATATATATATATATATATATATGTATATGTATATGTATATGTATAGATATAGATATATATATATATATATATATATATATATATATATATGAATATATATGTATATATGTATTTGTGTGTGTGTGTATATATATATAGATGGGAGGTTAGAGGATTAGATATATGGATATATATATAGATAAATAGATATATAGATATATAGATAGATAGGTGTATATATATGTATTGATATATATATATATATATATATATATATATATATATATATATAGAGTAGAGGCAGGAGTGAAGGAGGAGTGAGAGAAGAAGAAGAATGGGAGGGCAGCAGCAGCTGCAGTAGAGAGCAGCAGCAGCTGCAGGAGCTGCAGTAGCAGCAAGGCAGCAGCAGCTGCAGGAGCTGCAGCAGTAGCAGGCAGCAGCAGGAGCTGCTGTGAGCAGCTCCTTCCCCCCCCCCCCTTGAGCCCCCTGTACACCCAATTAACCCCCCCCCATAGCACCTAGTATATATGTATATATATATATATATATATATATATATATATATATATATATATATATATATATATATATATATATATATAGATAAGTATATATATTGTATATATATAGGTAGATGGATAGAAAGGAAATAAGAAAGAAGAAAGTTTAGAAGTTAGAAAGAAGAAGGTTTAGGAATTAGAGAGAAGAGGAAAGGAGAAAAAGGAAAGAATTAGAAGTTAGGAAAGAAAAGTTAGAATAGGAAGTTGAGAAGGAAAAGTAATAAGAAGAATTAGAGCTAGAAGGATTAGGAGAAGAAGTTAAGAAGAAGAAGAATTAGAATTGAGATCTAAAGAGGAGAATTAGAATAAGAGCAAAGAGGAGATTTTTGGTAGAAATCGAGTTAGAAGGGGAAATTGAGCTCGGAGCGTCGGATTGCGACGAAACTTGACGTAGGCCTAGGTTATGTGAATTAGATTTTTGCAGGTAAGCTTCCGAGTGGAAATCGGGGTCGTAGGGCGCCGGTATCGCGCCGTATCAGCGCGTATCTTGAAATATTTAAGATATCTGCAACGGGCCGTAAGGTGGACTAGACGTCCACTTTGTCTAGGTATTTTGGTAGATAACGAACCTATAGGATAGTACCCTACTATCCTAGGGAGCACGGGTCAAAATATCAAGCGTAGGTAGGCTAACTAGCTAGTCGCCGAAGTAGAAATTTTGCCCTTTTTAAGGGTAAAATAGGAATTTGGCCTATGGCCAAGAAATGAGTTTCGAAGTCCAAGATGGACTTGGATATAGGTTGTAGAGGTTGGTAATGGGTAGAAACAGCCGTCTAGACCTAGTCTTGACCCCGGTTGACCACAGTTGACTTTTTAGGCCAAAAGTCAACTATGGGTCAACACTTTACCCAATTTAGTCCCAAATTCCATTAGACTTGTGCAGTTGACCGAAAGTCAACTGTTAGTCACCAGTGACCTATAGTTGACCTAGGGTTGACCACAATTGACTACGGTTGACCAGAGTTGACCGGTTGACCAAAAAGTTAACTGTTGACTCAAATCGATCCCGATTGATTCCGTTTGACTTGCATTGACCCAGTTAGACCTAATATGACTTAGGTTGACCCCGTACAACCTAGTTTGACATGCCTTGACCTAGAATGACTTAATAGGGTCTAAATTGATTTGATTTCACTTCCTAAGCATAGTATTGATACGTCTTGTTCTCTATAGGTCCTCGAGACGCTGTATTTGCTCCGGTTGACATATCATACCATATTACAGGCGAGTACATTCTCTGACACTTTTCCAATTTATGCTGATTGACATAATCCATGTAATTAGTGTAGATATGCTTGTTCTCGACACATTGGTCACACGGGTTGGTATTCATGGATCCCGACATGAGGTGTTATTCCTTGTTGTCTTGGTATGTCTTGTGCAAGCCCCTTGTAGTTCTTGTGCAGTACATGGACGCCGATTCTGAAGGAGACTTGCTCCCTTCTCGTAGAATCCTGTGTCGTGACGTGTCTTGTTTGGATCCACTCTACCAGTCGGGGACGGGGAGTATTAGTGTAGACATGTGGTCATTATCCACCTTGTTACTCTGTAGACCTTGTGAGTGTTAATCATACACTCCGCGTATAATTAACCAGGCCAGTAGACCTTGTGCAAGACCCAAGCCGGCCACATGTTGTAGCTATTATTCACACACCTAGATATATGATTCTTGATTCTTGTACATGCCATGATCAGTTTACTTGTCTTGTTCTAGCTCTAGTTTTACAGCTTACCTTGCCATGATTCTCACATGTACATTCCATAATTTTCTTGTATATACTCTCTATTTACAGATTATAGCTTTTGTCATATCTTGTGAAATGTTGTTAGTGGATTGTACTCGTTCCATCCTGACAAGATATGTTGAAAATATTACAGATGCAGATGAGGGAGACTACAGTACCTACTATGGTCTGGATGACGTAGTGGGCGTAGACTTGGAGACTTTGGTCCAGCAGGGCTTAGCTCCGCCTGGCGAGACCCTGCCTATTACTTAGTTAGAGTAGGTCTTTTGTACTGGACATTGTCTCCAGCTACTTTTGAGACTGTTATTATTATGGACTGTATTAGAGACTTGGACTGTATATATTTTTGTGTTGGACTTGACAGGTTATATATTATTTTATCGTCTTGTTGTCTTTTCATTTCAGTCTTTACTTTGTTATCTTAGAGTCGTGATTGAGTACTCGTATATATATTCATTGCTTGTCCTCCGTTCGGAGTTGACCATATTCTCGACAGGTTTTTGCTATATATATAAACTGTTTAGAGTAGAAAAATCTACAGCGTTCCACGCCAATTTTTTGGTGAGGGCTGGGCGTTGTCGCGTCACGTGTCCTTTTAGTGGGTACGGGTCGTGACAGTTTTATGTTAGAAATATCTAAGGTTAGATAAATATCTAGATATTTAACTTTAAGGATATTTCCTTTAGAAACCTAGAAATATCTAAGGGTCAAAGACTTAGAGGCTAAGTTTGCTAGGTGGAAAGGAACCCTAAAGCCTACCCCCATACCCCCTATGGCAGCCCAACCCTACCCCCATCCTATATAAACACACACCCCCTTCATTCAAGCTTCTTTTTATTACACTTAAAACTAGTTTTTTCCTACAACTTTACACCCTCACCACTTAACCAATTTAGCTCCAAATTGAGCCTAGTTCTTGCATTGGGATCCCCTACCATTGATGGTGCTAAGGGGAGCTAGCTAGCTAGGTTGCATAGAATTTTGGGCATTATCATTTGAAGAAGACACCCCTCTACCTTGGTATTTTCTTGAGTTTTGCACTCATAGGTAAATATCCCCAAACCTAGTTAATATTGTGTTTTCTCTTCATAATTGCATGCATATAGGTATACCCTAACTGTGGGTCAAGTTTGGTAGAAAATAGGTTTGGTTTGGTGTCCGTATCGGACACGTATCTGTGTTTAAATCTCAGTATTTGGTGAAATGCCTCATAGGACTTTTTGTTCTTGGTTTTCAAAACAAATTACATATTTGTGAAGCTTATTATATGTATATTGTATGTTGGTAGGACTGAGTTGATATTAGGGTCCTTTTCGTGTCCAAATTGGACACGAACATACGAGTTGGACACAGCACTGTGCACACTTAGTTCCCCTGCTACCCGACACGGATTTCTTTGTGTCCACGCCACGTGGACACGTGCCACTTGGCACAGAGGTGGGGGCACCCTCTGACAAGCCTCCCCTCGAGTCTCACAACTTTTCGAGTCGTATCGGACACGAAAACGTGTTCGCACGGGTCATGCACTGCACTGTACGAACACGTTTTTCCTCACTAACACGTAAGTTGTGTCGACTCTGGACACGTTGTGGACACCTCGTGTTGACACGAGTGTGTAGCCCAACACGTGGGCTACACGTGGACATGACCACGTGGCCCCACGTGGCGTGTGTCGTGTCCACGAGACACGTGAACCGCTGTACGACACGGTGCTAAACCGTGTGTATCAGTCAAGTTTTCTCGACTGATACGGGCTTCGTGCCGTGTCCTGGTGACACTTGGACACGGGACAGGCATCTAGACACCTAGACCTACCCTAGGAGAACCTACACACGTGTGCACGAGACACTTGGACACCTGTGTCGTATCCTACACGCGTGTGCATCTCTGCACGACGCTGTGACACAGTGCACAGTCTGAAACTTACCCGATTGGGGTTTTTCACTCCTGGACACGCCGTGTCGTGTTGTGGTGGACTCCCATGGACACACACGACACGTACATGTGCAGGGGCACAATTACCAACCACCACTTTTGCATCTTAGCTAGGTTTTGTGTGTTAAAATTGGTTTTCCCCTAATGTTCAATAATGAACAGTATTTTCTGGTATTATTTCAGTATTTATTTCGAATTTCAAATTGATTTGTATGTATATATATATATGTATATTAGTGTGTATATATACTGTATATATATGTATATAAGTATGTGTGTGTGTGTATATAAGTATGTGAGTATGTATATGTATGTATATATGTAGATATGGGTATATGTATATATGCATATATGTATGTGTGTGAGTTGGGTGTCCCCATCTCAGTTTTCCTGAGATTAACCCCCCATTGCTGTCAGTCCACACACACCTAAGCCTAACCCTCACACTCTCACTCCCTTCCACTCTCTCTCTACCTATATTATGTATATATGTTATATATGTATATAAATATATATGTTATGGTATATATATATATATGTTATATATATATATAGTGGTATATATATATATATGTTATATATATATAAGGGTATTATATATATGTGAATGGGTATATATATATATATATATATATATATATATATATATATATATATATATATATATATATATATATATATATATATATATATATATATAAAATATATATATATATATATATATATATTATGTTATTATATATATATAGTTGACTATATATTAGCTATGTAAACATATATGTTATAGACTTGATGTCTTAGCCTATGGTTAGTAGCAAGTTAGAGTTGACCATTAGGTCTAGTAGACCTAGTTTGACTAGATTGTTGACCATAGTTGACCAAAGTCAACTATAGGTCAACCATGACCTAATTGACCTAGAAATGACTTGGATGAACATAGAAGGACTATTTGACTAAGGTTTGACTAAACCCTAACTAGATGATTAGGTTAACCATATGAATTATGAGGATAATCCTATGTAGATTAAGATATGTATGGGGTTAAGTGGAATACTTAGAGTTGAGTCATGACTTGAGTTGGAGTATGGAATTAGCTTGATTATAGGATTAAGGTTGATATTATATGTATGAATTTATGTGTGATATACTTTGTATAGATAATTGGTTATACCTTAACATTGTGGTATAGTATCTTAGGTATCCTAAGACATGTTAGCCTATGTTTAGTTTTGAGTTAGCCTTATAGAGTTGACCATTGACCTAATTACCTTATTGACTAGTGTCACGACCCGTACCCACCGTGAGGGTACGAGTACGTAACAATGCCCAGCCTACACCGCAGTGTCGGCGGTAGAACGCTGTCCTAGGTCTCAATGCATATAACAGTATAAGACTAAACAGTTTATACTCCCCGAATGGGGGTGACATAGCAGATACAGTCTCAATCACATCTAAGGTAGAGCATGATAAGGATAGATAAAACATAAAATCCAAAAGAGATACAGGAGATAGAAGTCTAAGTGTCTATGATACATAAACCCATAAATACATCTCAAAACTCAATACAGTATTCCACAAAGTAAAATACAACTCCAGACAAAATGAAATAACTACCTAAACAACCTCTAATGTGTCTCCTCTAGGCTAGTAGGCACCTCCAGGCTATCTATAAAATTTATCAACAGGTCCAGTCAGGACGGGAGCGAGCACAAAACATCTCACGCAGTTCATATCGAGTTAGGAAATATAAAGCATGCAATAGAGTAAAGTACATGAAACGCTGAAAGAAGAATGTATAGAAAACAGTAGAGATTTAATAACAGGAAATATCTAAATATGATAAGTAAGAACTGTAAGGAACATGTGATTTAGAGTACAATATGGTTATGTAAACGGGCTAGGAAAATGCAATGGTAACTCTATTGTACGTGGGTGTACAATAGACATATACAATAGTTATACAATGTTGTACAATAGGATTTGAGTATATAACCAATTCTACTCCCCCTCCCCAATCAATACACAAAGATCTACTCCAGTTACGTTATCTTATACAATAGTGTACAATGTTATACAATGGATGTACAATGTTATACAATAGTGTACAATGGTCTATCCCTGGGGCTCATGTGATAATGAGAGTACAATATGCATAATGAGTATACAAGGATATGGGTATTCAATAAATACAATATGGAAGTGAAACGCACGTCACAATATGTATTTAGTGAATACAAGGAGATAATATCTCAAAAGGAGATCCATATAGTACCAATCCGTGATAACAGTCGTGTCAGCATCAAGTACAGTAATCTAGAGCAAGAATGTAAATCCATACAAGTATGAAACGGTCAGAGAATGTACTCGCCTGATGTCTGAATGTCCAAAGTAAATATACTGTCTGAGAAGAGGTGTCTGGCTCCTAATTAGAACAGCACAAGTCACAACATGTCCAAAGGGTAATATAAAGCACTACAATGCATTCTACATGAATCTTGGTCAAACTAGGCCAAAGTCAACCCTTGGTCAACTCTGGTCAACTGCACTAGTCAAACTAGGTCAAACTAGGTCATGTCCTAACCCAGTAAGTCTTACTAGGCCTAACCAAGACTATTCTAGCAAGCACACATCAATACAAGGCTATACAAGCCAACATACACCCAACTCTATATAGCATGCAATTATTCAATACTCAAATAGGCAAGAATTCACATTAGATATACACTAGATAATCTATTACTTTAAGCTATATATGTCTACACATATATAAACATACATATATTAGTATTCAATATTAGGTCTATAATCATGGCATTTCAAATGGTTATATAAACTTATATATTACAACACAATATGCTAACATATATATATAATATACATACATAGCTAAGTTAACTATATTCATAAATACTTATTTAAGAGGCTATGTGTGTATATGTGAACATGGCAAAGGGGCAAGTGAGGGTTAAATGGGCATACATAGTGTATACATATCAAAGAGTGTCAAAGTGTAAGTGAACAATGTGTCAAGTGTGATAGTGTCAACATAGTGTAAGGGGGTACATGAGGTAATATAGGATTTGTGTTAACATAGAACATTACATCTCATTAACTTGTATATTGCATACATTACATCTATTATTACATTACATTCATGCTTTCATTCATTCATCATTCATTTATTCTCTTGCACTACTATATGTACCATACATTACATACTATGGAACCTACATATTCATTACAAGCCATACTTATACATGCTTACATTAGATAGGATACTTACACCTCATACATCATTTATTTAAACATTTACTTATGCTTGCATTCTCTATTTAGTTACATAATGTATATACATTAATATGGGTTAAAATCAAATAGAACATTATATTACACACAAGGGTGCACAAAATGTATATGCCGAATAGTAACTCCTACTAATAATGAATACTGTACCATCTCAGCATGAATTAAACTCTATGATTAAAGTATGTTATAGATCTATGTGTTAGCTTTCTGAAACTTTAAACGGATTGCGTTTTCGTTTCCGGAAACTCCCGGAATCGCGAAAACCCCGAGAACGCGTTTGTTTTTCGTACAGCTGACACTCAAATAATTCTCCAGAAAGTTACAGAAAGAATTAGGCCTATTAATACATGTTTTTGGAAAGCTAACTTCAATACGCTTCTTTTAAAAAAACGGGAGATTAAACCGAGCTTTGAGCTAGAAGTTATGACATTTCGAAGTTAGAGCTAAAATTAAAAACGTGGATAAAAATCATGACGGCTTTAGATAGTTTGAGCCAAAAGAATACACAATATATATCCTAATTATCCACAACAATAATAGCAATAATAATATGAGGAACCACACTCACAAACTTGATTATATAATCATCATGAACCATTTATTACATATATAAATATAGATACACTCTCATTACAATATATATATATATATATATATATATATATATATATATATATATATATATATATATATATATATATATATATATATATATATATAAATCTATATATGTAACATGAACACATCCACAACACAAAGGACACTCCTATGACCTCCAAATGGACACAAAATAGACACAAATGGAGATACAACCATGGGGGTCATTCCTATGGGTTCAAAATAGACCTATATGCATGAGAAAATGAAAAGGAGAAGGGATTTATACCTCCCGGTAGATCGAATCGAAGAAAAACCTTCCCGGAGCGACACCGACACGTAGAGATTCCAAAAGGACACGAACGAGCTCCGAATCCTCCCAAACTTGGGTAGCTTCCTCCTTGACTAGAATGGAGAAGGAAAAAAGAAGATTTGGTGGTGAAATGGAAGGATTTGTGGAGAAATTGCTAGGGATTGCTCTCTAGGAATTTGGGGAAGAACAAGAGAGAGAAAAATAGATGGATAATGACAAATGGGAGGCTCAACCCTATCCTTATTGTGGCTGGCCATAAAGGTGGTTTTGTCCTATTAGAAAAAGTCCAAAAGCCCCTACTAACCTATTCTATGAGTATTAGGAAAGGGCTAATTGGTTGGGGCTAAATTAGTCATTCTAAAGTCTCTAATCACACTAACCTTATCCATAATAATTAGTCTAACCTCTAAATAAAATATTTCTATCATGTGGACTAAAATTAATATCATGTGGGCCATGCCTAACTAGTGTGTGGGTCCCACTAGAGTCAAACTACCCCCGGGTCCCCGTTTCAAGTCGGATTGAGTTGAAATTCGAACCCGACTCAAATAACCCCAAAATAATATCATAAATAATAAAATAATATCAAAATAATTCAAAGAGGTCAAATGCAAAAATATTCTTAGGCCAAAAATGACATTAAAATATCATAATCACATGGTTAGGCTCTAGGTCAAACAGTCTCTAGGATTTCACTAGCAAAACGTCAAAACCACAAGTCATGAATTTAAATAGTTTAAAATAATTTAAAAATCACTAAAAAATCATAATATGAAATAAATATCAGTAAATAATAATTATAATTATAAAATTTCAAAATTACCCTCATCTGGAAAACTGGGTGTTACAACTAGTCTATGATTAACCAAAATCTTAGTTAGTCTAAGATTGACCTAGACTTTGACCTAGTTTGACCATATTGACTAGTCTGACCATTATTGACTAAACCCAAGATAACTTGACTAGCTTGGCTAGAATGTTGACCAAGAGTTGACTTTAACCTAGATTAGACTAGTTTAACCTTGTTTGACCTTGTATGACTTAGTTTAACTTCTTGTGACCTAGTATGACTTAATTTGACTTAGTTTGACTGAAGAGTTGACCAAGTTTGACTTTGACCTAGATTGGCTTAGAATTCATATAGATTGTATTATAGATTTCATTTACCTTCATTTTGGACATGTCATAACTGTATTGCTCTATTTTAGGACATTGTGACGCTGGTACAGACATCTGATATTACACTACTCTTTCCAGAGTATCAGGCGAGTACATTCTCTGATAGTTCTCTCATTTATTTGTCAATTACTGTATTTCAGTTCTAGTTAGTTCTATGTGATTCTATGTATCAACACGTATGGATATTTCTGGATTCACGTATCGACACATACCTTACTTGCTGGCCTCTATTACTGGAGTCATTGGAATCATTCCGGAATCATTTCTGGAATCATCATGTATTGGTCGGACTCATCTCGATTCTTTTATCGATTTTGGATTCACTTGCTGGGCGGGGAAATATTGAGTAAGACATGTAGACATACCCCAAATCCAGAATCTCCCACTGGAATCTACCGGAAGCATAGCCATCTCTTGCCCGATCAGTGAGAGATGTGCCTGATACCTACAGCCGTTTACATGTCGACCTCGGTATTTTAAAAACATACTGTTAGATCATAGTTGGACTCACCCTGATTTTATTGATCACTGTTGGACTCATCTTGTACTGGAAATCATCTGGTATTGGATTATATGGACTGGACTCACACTGGGATTACATTAGACTTATATCGTACTGTCTGGACTCGTACATATTATTCTAGTTCAGTTAGCTTTTATTACAGTCTTCATTGCCATGATTCTTTTCTTGTTTTAGTTACCTTTCTTTTCTTGTATCTTACTGTTTCTCTATGCCATCATTACCTGTATAAAACTGCCATGCTCATCAATAAAACTGTCTATAACTGCTTTATAGTTCTTTGTCATTTACTTGGATTTTCTAGATGAGTTGTACTCGTTCCTGTCCTGATTGGACCAATTGAAAATATTACAGATGATAATCCTGAGGACACATGCCCTACTTACCATGGACCTGGCGAGGGATTAGCTACCTTTGGTCCCGACTCTCAGGAGTGATTCAGGAGATTAGCTAGTAGACTACTTTAGCTTTCATGTTTTGACTTGTTGTATTAAAGTTAAGTTATTGAGTTTGTTTTAAGTTGGTTTGAGACATTGTTGTATTATTTTAGTAGTTAGTTGTTGTTGTCTTTAATTCCTTAGGTATAACTTCTGTGTTATCTTATCGTGTTTTAGACTGTGATTGTGTATATCATACCCTTTACTTGTCCTCCATTCGGAGATGATATCTGGACAAGTTCATTATATACACTTCATGAGATTAGTTAGCAACCTAGGACAGCTTACTACCGTCGACACTACGGCGTAGGCTGGACGTACCCACTTCTCATGCCCCTATACAGGGTGCGGGTCGTGACACGACCACACGGTGGGCGCCGACGGTCTGGGAGTGGGGCTTAGATCTGGTCAGATCTGACCTGCCGATGAAGTTGCTGGGGATCCACCGGAGATGGTGGTGCAGTCGCCGGAGTAGCCTTCATCGCTGTTGTCGTCGTAGTCGTCGGCATCGAAGTCGTCACCACCGTGGCCGTCGTCGGGTCTCAGGAGAGGGATCAAGCTTTCGAGCTCAGGAGAGGAAAGAAACAGAGTACAAATTGAAATAAAACAAGTAGAATGAGACTCTGCTCTCACAGCGTTTATTAATAAAATACAATTTTGTACTTTGCCCCCTCCGCCCAAAATTAATTTGAATGGGTCCCTCCGGTTTGGGATTTTTTCAAAAATCCCCTCCCCCATTTCGAATATTACAAAAATGATAAAAATCAGTTAAAAACTTTTGGAAAAATAATGAGGGGACCACAAGTTGGTTGTAACAACTTTTCAAATTTAAAAATTGCTCCCAATTTATTTTCCTCTAAAATATCAATCACCATAATACTAATTAAAATAAATAAAAATTAACTTTTATTTGAAACCCAAATAAATCAATTGTTATTATAAAAATCAATTTTTTATTTTTCTCAAAAATCGGGAAGTAGAGTTACAAATCTCCCTTCCTAAAAATAATTTCGCCCTCGAAATTCGAGAGGCAACAAAACAAACTCAAAGCAAATCTCAAGAAGGTTCAACACAATTTATTTATTGTATTTAAGATTCTCAATATCAAAGTACACTCAAACAAACAAACTGGGATAGCGCTCCCGCATCTCGTCCTCGCGCTCCCATGTGGACTCTCCCGGAGGGTGGTGTCTCCACATGACGCGGACAAGTGGAATAGTCTGGTTCCGCAAGCGCTTCTCGCTCCGATCAAGGATCTCCACTGGCTGCTCCTCGTAGGTCAAGCTCGGACCCACCTCTAGCTCTGAATAGTCCATCACATGGCTCGGATCTGGAATGTAGTGTCGAAGCTGGGACACATGAAAAATGTTATGTACTTCCTCCAAGCTAGCTGGAAACGCTAGTCGATACGCCACCTCGCCAATCTGCGCCGTCACATCGAAAGGTCCGATGAATCTCAAATTTGATGTCACCCCTTGTCGGCAAGATCTTCAGGAACACTCTATCTCCAACCGCGAACTCCAGTGGCCGTATGTTGCTACCCGTCCAGTGCTTCTGCTGATCCTGTGCAACTCTGCGACGCCCTGAGACTTGAGGCCAAGTACACACAAGAAGTTGAAATAATACGATCTAACAATGATCAAGAATTAAAATAGGCACGAATGGAATGAAGTTTCGATTACAACTTAGAGGAGCAAAATCATGAAGACACAAACTATTAAGTACGATAAAAAATTGATAGTTTAACACAAGTGGACCCGGACAAGATAGGAAAAACATGGTCAAATAGACATGATTTAAGATTGAAGTTTAGATAAAACACAACGAAGTACGGAATCACAATCTGGTAATATACAATTTTGAGGAATTCCATGATCTAATGATAAAATGCTAGAAAGAAAATTTAGCAAGGGTTGATTGAGGAGACGTACGCAATACTCAGGGGTTACAGTATCAAATCAGGATGAACGTGCAAGGATCTGTGATTCTCGAAAACCAATAATCATATAAAAAGGGATATAGTTTCCATGGTGTCCGGGAACATATAGCTATTCGAAATCACTTTTCCTAGAATCCCTACCCCGCCAGTATATATCTGACTGCAGTGGACTTTCGGCTCCGTGACTCAAATAACAATATGTCACCGAATAATCTGTCAACCTTATCCATTTTCCAACAATCATTGACGAAGCAACCCAAGAGATCAAGGTATGAAGAATATGACAAGTCTCGACAGTACTCGAAAACCTATGATTGTCCGAAATTACTTCAACTTAGAGTTCCTGCCTCGCCAGTGCACTACTGGCTGCAGTGAACCCTCAGTCTCCATAATCCAGCTAATGGCTACAGCGCGCAACTGTCATGCCATAGTAGGTCATCGAATAGCCTCTCGACTTTATCCCTAGGAATTTCAAAAGAGTTCCAAGGAATTCAAAATGAGTTTCAATAGTCCAAGTCACGAAAATAGTGAAGTTACCTGACTGTTAGAATACAAGAATTTATTAGGTATTAAGAGACGACAAGGGATCCCATCAGTGAGTACAAAAGGACAACCAGGGAGATTTAAAATTCCAAACAGGGCGAAGTTTCAAATTATGACGGAATATCAACTGATATCTGCAATGGTAACAAGATTCCATATATGGGACGTTATTCCGAAAGGATAACAGAGTCTCGAAGGATGAACTGAGACAAGGTATTAGACAGGAGACAAGTTTCAAATAAGAAATAAAATTCCGGAAACAATTTTCAATAAAATCTCGAATAACAATGAAATCTCGAGCAAAACTTGAATTGAAAACGAATTCTCCAATAAGGTACAAAGTAAAAAATAGAAAATAAGTATCAACAAAATCGTGAATAAAGAACAAAATCTCGAATAGAAAATCTCAACGAGGAAACAAGATTTTGAATAGTAACTAGGAAACAGGTTTCAATAGGAAACAAGGTATTGGATCGTAAATATGAAACAAGTGAATCTCAATAGCAACAAAATCGTAAATAGAGAACAAGTCCCGAATAAAGTCAAGAATGGGAAATAGAATCTCAAACAAGCATCAATAGAAGCGAAGGTTCAAACAAGGTTTCAGAATGATATTTCAAGTAGGAATAATTCTGGAATAGTACAAGTTCGATTAGCGAACAGAATATCAATAAACGAGTAGGAACAAGTATCCATGAAACAAGCAAAATCTTGGATAGGAGACAAGATCAAAACAAAAATAGTGGACCAACAACTCTCGACTAGAAAGTCAAAGTCATGAATGAGGAAACAAGTCTCGAATAGGAAATAAAATCTTCAAAACCCTCAAAGGTATTTGCAACAATGTATGTATAGGACGGAGCTTTACACAAGTTTCGAATAAGGACCATGATTTCGAAATGAAATCTCAAGTAGGAATTAAAATCTCAATTAATGCAAAGTTTGATAAAGGAACAAAATTTGCAAAATAGGAGCCATTACTAGGAAACAAGGTCAGGAATGATGAATATGCAAACAATATCTAATAAGGGATTTCAAACAATTACCGAATTGTGGATCTGAAACAAGTTTACCGAATAGGAAACAATACCTCAAAATAAGTTTCGAATATCCACCAAGGTTCCAAAATAGAAAACAAGAAGTTCCAAGAAATGGTCTAGATGCTAAAAGAATTTTAAGAAAAACTGGATTGCTAATCAAGATACATGGTTTTTCCAACCATGCAAAAGAAATCTTTTGTCTTCAGTCTATCTTCAATATTCCTCCGGGACTGTAATCTCTTTAATCTTTTTCAACTGTCCTGACGTAGACTGGTCCATACGGTAGTGCTCCACGTGATTGCTGAATTTGGAGAGGCGAGTCCTTCTTCTGTAGTCCAATGCTCCTCGTGCTTGTTCTTGGGCAGTACGATCAACGATCTCCGGACAATCTTTGCCTTGATGGGCAGACGATCCATAGAACAAGCATAGCCTCCGTCTTTTGCGGCACTCCTCGAAGAGATGTCCTGGATTGCGGCAGAAAGCACAATTGGTCATTGTCTGAATTTGATGATACGATTGAAGAAACACTGTCTGAGTCTGATGACGCTTTGTGGATCCACAGTAGTTGTCATCCCTGTCATAAGTCTTCATGTCCTTCATGAGCTTCAACTTTCCATCTCATTTCATTGTCTGTGCTACATTCTTGATCTCCTGGCTGGTGACTCTAATCTTCAGAGAAGTTGGGCCCTCAGGAACTTGGGTGGTCTTCAGTGGCAGCTCCAGGTTCTCGATCTGTTCCTCGGTGCAAGATATGCGCTTGGTGTCGCAGAAGTCCAAGGTCTGAGAGTCTGGAAGTTCTCTCTAACTCGGGAAATGCATTTGTAAGTCTGGATTGGAAAAGGATGGCCGCTGGTGTCAAGGAACTCTTGAAACGTCTCCGTCAACTGCGTACTACCCATGGGAATAGTAGAGTGATAGGAGGTAGTAGTGGAAGCTCGAAACTCTCAAGTGTATGTGGATTGACTGTTCCGATGTCGCGTACTTTTGAACTATCTGAAAAATAGAAAACTGTTAAAATAACCTAGACCTAAATACAACAAGTGTTTATAGAATAGTAAAATACTTGATATACCTGATGTACCATTATTTCCCGATTTTCCTATGCTGTGATCAAGTTTCCCTAGTTTAAATCAAGTCCCCCAATAGTACTCTAATACCTAGGTACTATTAGGATAGACCCGCATGGGCTACCACTAAAAATATGTCACGACCCGCTCCCGAATAATCGGACACGAGTCGGACACGCCCAGCCTTCGTCGTTAGACACGACGAAGTAAGCTGTACCAAACTAGGGAAATGTAACCAGATAATCATAAATGTATATAATCACAGCATCTAAAAACGTATCCCAGAATGATCACCATAATCCACAATTCTATGAATATAAATGTACGAGTCATCGAGAATGAAGTGTACATAAATTCTAAAGACAATATCTAAGAGTAAAGCTAACAGTCTAAACCTGAAACCTCAAGCTAACTCATGACCATCCTGCTCAGCTAAGATCCCGGGCTCTGGCCCATATGGTAGAATAATATCCTGCAAGTATACCTGCAACTTATCCAGTCAGGAGCGGAGCAAAGCACAGTTCTAGGTAATGAACATGAACATGATATGAAATGAGTACAGGGGTACAGGAAATGAAATACAGGAATGAACATGAAAGTATAGAAAAGTAGTACAGGAAATGAGTACATGAACTATAGTACAGGAATGTAAAATACAGGAACATGTAAAGTACAGGAAATATAATATACAGGAATGAAACTATAATCCTGAAGTACCAGACATGATAAGTGCACAATATCGAAATACATCTAGTCCATGTGATCGGCTGGGGTGAGAACATGCACAGGAGTACATGAATAGGGTACGACTTAGGGCCGGCGTGTACGATGCGAGGCCTAAGCTAGGCACATAAATATAGTAACCGGGATTGGTCACATGGCTAGTGTATTTTCCCACCCAACCCTAATAAGTACAAGAGCAAGAGTACAGGAGTACATGAATATCGTGCCATGACGTGTCACAAGAAAGGGTACAAGAATGTAAATGCACAAAACCGTAGAAAAGTACTTGCCTTTGCTCCGGGAAATACGGGTAATGAATGGAGTTGGATATCTTCCTATTTTTAATAGGTACAAGTTGATTAATTTCTAAAAAGACAACTAGATACTGCCAACTAACCAATTAGTTATTGCATACTTTTACCCATATACTACTTACCCCTCTTCCCTCTAATTGATGACTGATCATTAACACTCATCACAGGGAAGAAGTTTAGAATTTATATAATAATTGACACTAACAACTTAATAATTTAAAACAACACTTATTCATTTCTAACTAATTTAGAATCTAAACTATACTAGCAAGTTATTTATGCCACAATACAAATTTTAATAATAATGAATATAGTTTCATGATAGCAGTAATTCATTCTAGCACCTCACTTAACCCATTGACTTGGCAGCAACCCAAATCACTACAACCTGAACAAGAATCAAAACTAAGGCCTTACTATTACTACAAGATGTCACGACCCGCACCCTAGAGTAAGGGCACGAGAACGTAACAACGCCCAGCCTACGCCGCAGTGTCGGCGGTAGAACGCTGTCCTAGGTCAATCATCTAACAATATAAAGGTACCTGTATAGTATATACACTCCGAATGGAGGTGACATAGCAATATACAGTCTCAATCACATCTAAAGCAGAATGACAGATAGGAAGATGGATAGATAAATACTGGAATGAAGGAAAAACCACATAAATACAACCAGAGAGTCTAAGTGTCTACTGACATAACAAATCAGAACATCTAGCTCAAACAAGACTCTAGTACTGAAAAGAAAGAGTATATACAATCTAGATCTCAATGACAGAAAATAGAAAACCTAGACTAGGGAGCCTCAGTCTCTAAACTAGTGGATCAGGCTGGAAATCTGGGTCACACATGGCATCCACAGCTGCCCCATAGTAGGTATCTATGCAGGCCTCCTCCTCATCCTCTGTAAAATTTTCAACAGGTCCAGTCAGGACGGGAGCGAGCACAAAACATCTCACGCAGTTCATAACGAATTAGAAAATATAAAGCATGCAATAGAGTAAAGTACATGAAACGCTGAAAGAAGAAGATATATGAAAAACAGTAGAGATTTGATAACAGAAAATATCTAAATATGATAAGTAAGACTGTAAGGAACATGTGATTTAGAGCACAATATGGTTATGTAAACGGGTTAGGTTATACAATAAAATGGAACTCCTTTGTACGTAGGTGTACAATGGACATATACAATTTCTTATACAATACGATTGATCACATAACCATTTTCTACTCCCCCTCCCCAATCAATACACAAGGATCCAATTCAGTTACGTTACCTTATACAATGACTTGTACAATGACTTGTACAATGGCTTGTACAATGGCTTGTACAATAGCTCAATGTGATACTGAGAGTACAATATGCACAATGAGTGTACAATGATTAGGGTATTCAATAAATACAACATGTAAGTGAAACGCACATCACAATATGTACTTAGTGAATACAAGGAGATATCTCAGAAGAAGATCCATATAGTACCAATCCGTGATAATGATCGTGTCAGCATCAAGTACAGTAATCTAGAGCAAAAATGTAAATCCATACAAGTATGAAACGGTCAGAGAATGTACTCGCCTGATATCCTGAGTGTCTGAAGAGAATATATTGTCCGAGGAGTGGTGTCTGTCTCCTATAGAACAGTACAAGTCACTAAGAGTCCAAAAATGATAAAGTGAAATCCTACCATGCATTCTACATGATTCTAGGTCAATCTAGGCCAAAGTCAACTCTTGGTCAACTATGGTCAACCCTAGAAGTCAAACTAGGTCAATCTAGTCTAATCAAGTCTAAACTCAACTATCTAGGTCTATCCAGTCATGCTAGGCTCTAACAAGTCTATACTAGACACACACAACATTCCAAGTACCCATACACCTATGCATATACAACATTATATATATAGATACAAATATTTGGATTAACACTATGTATACCTAGGCTAAATACTACATGTATTCATATAGATATACATTCACACCTATATATATAGGCACATTACATCACCTTAGATTAGACATAGGTATATATATATGTGCTATGCATACATAGAGAGGGGAACCATATGGTGTGTGAATATGTGTTCAGAAAAACAACAGTGAAAGAAGAGGGAAGAGTGTGTGTGTGGGATCAGGACAATACAATGGGCTATGTGTGTGTGGGTGTACAGGAATTAAATGCAGGAATCAACAGTGCAAAGTGTGTGTGATATGCAATGATAGTGTGCAGACAATCAATAATGAAAAAAAAGAAGACAAGGAAACAGTTTAAGCCAATCTCAGGTTTTGTATTCTCCAAACAATTGTGAACTTCACCCAACTCAGGTTTTACATAACCAAAATGTCAGGAATCAGTGAGCTACTCACTGAAATCTCAGGTTATTCATAATTCTCAGATTTCAGAGAACAACTCAGATTCACATTAAGATTACACATTAATTTCCACTTAAGAAGAAGGAAAAGGAAAGGAAATCAAATCATGTCTCAAATCTCAGTTATAAAGTCTAGAGGAATTTTTCAGATTCATCTTAGCAATTTAGGGAACCATTTAAATCAATGACAGCAGTAAAAACCAGTTCATGATACCCTTATCATCCCATCGATACTCATAACAGCCCACACACATCATTTAACACCAACTCATGACCATGGCAAGATAACACATAGAAGAACATAATTTAGAGTCTAAACTCGGCATTAAATCATCAATACTAGGATTAAACATTAGACAAAATCAAATTAGAAAAACTGGAATGTACAGGAACTTAGTATCAGACAGGACATTGATTTAATGGGAAAAGAAATAGCAAAATCAATTAATCATGAATCTAAAGCTTTGGAAATGTAAACACCCCTCGTGCACAACCCCACACATCATCTCGTGTCACCCATAGGCCGACACGGCGTGTCCACAGCAAGAAAACACAGAGTGATACACATACAGTGCACTGTCAGTGCACTGTCTCGTGCACACGTGCACTTGTGTCGTGTGCACGACACAGGACACGAATGAATCTCGTGGTGACACACATGGCTAGCCCACCTATAGGGCTACCTCATGGGCCCACTGGCCAGTGTTACGACGTGTCAGGGTCGGACACGAGACCCGTGTCAGTGGGGGAAACCTACTGTGCACTGCCATAGGCCAATCCCCGTGTGGGATCAATATCTCTCTCGACACGACTCGGGGACGTGTGAGACTTGACACATGGCGTGTCAGTCCATGCCCCTAGCCTCGGGTCGAGTTTCGTGTCCAAAAGTTACGTGTCGTGTCCGCTATAGGGCCCGATAGGCAGGAGATCCCTGTAGCAGCGTGCGACCGTGTGTGCGCGCGTGTCCACAACCTCAAACTGACACAGGACGACACGGAAATCAAGATACAAAGACACGAAATAGTAAGCAAGAACAAAACACTATTTCCTATTCAAAAACAAAATCGAAATAAATACAAAATGCTCATTAAGGCATTTTGTCAAACACCTAGGACTAGTGATTGATACGTGTCCAGAATGGACACGAATCCACCGACACAGGACACGAACCTTATCCAGGCATTATGGGGGACCCTTAGGGCTTCCTATTGGTGAAGACTACATGAAATTTCATGGGGATTTGAAGAAATTACCTCCTTGTGAACTTTCAATGGAAAAAAGCCTCTTTCTAGCTCCTTGCTTGGTATCCCAATCACTTCTAATCAATGCCAAACTGAACCAAAACATTCACAACAGCAAGAATGACAGATTTAGAAACTAATGCAACTAATTTGGGGATTTTAGGACCTATAATGGAATTATAATGAATTTATTAAGACAAGAACTCACCTCCTTGGAAAATAGGGCTCTTCCTAAAGAAAAGAGGCAACCCTAGATTTGGGAGGGGTTTTATATGGTGGGAATCCCTATGTTGATGGTGTGGCCGGCCACTAGGGCTTGGGGTTAGGGTTTAGTCATATGGTTGGGCCTTGGGCCAAGCTACAAAGGCTAGTGTAGTTTAACTTAAACAAGGTTCTAAAATGACTTAAACCAAGTGCTAGGCTAGGTTAGACTAGAGTCACTTGACCTAACCATGGCCCACTAACTAGGGTTAGCTTCTAGGTAGGTCTACAAAGTCGACACTAGTCAAAAGTCAACATAATCAAACAATTTCAAATAAATTCCTAAAAATTCCCATAAATTCTAATAAATTTAAATAATAAATAATAATCCCAAATAATTCTTAAAATTATAAAAATGACAAAAATACCCCTCAGTCTGGAAATGAACACTAGCAAGACACCAAATCATAAGTCATGAATTTAAATAGTTTAAAAATAATTATAAATTACTAAAAATCATAACATGAAATAAATACCATTAAATAATAATTATAATTACAAAATTTCAAAATTACCCTCTCCTGGAAAACTGGGTGTTACACAAGAACAATCCAACTCCACCTCACGCTTAAACAAAAGTACATTTACTCAACACCCATCTTAATTGCAAAGGTACACTAATTTAACCTACACTTTAGACTCACAGAACTTCCAAAGGAAAACCATCAGACCAACAGCTCCTTAGGATTTAGTGATTCAGACAATTACAATAGGACCCTTGCTCCTCTAACTGAATCTACGAGTAGAGTTATTCAACAAAGCCAAAATAAAATTATACAAAAGAATGGAAACTCCATAAATTGGAAATAATCAATTAATTTAAAATTGCTAACAGCTACATGGATTTGAAACCATTTCTCTCCTGTACTTGTATTCGACCCTCTTCTCCAACATGTCATCTAAGATGCTAGCAACACTTAACTCAAATTCTACAGAGCTGGTGTAACCTGGTTTCCAGACACGAGATGAAACGAACCCTTGGACCCGTCACGACACCGCCCGACTCCTGCTATCACTGTGCTTGTACTCGACCGGCCAATCCTTTGCGACTGACGACCCACTCACAACACGGACACAAACTCTGCTAGGTTATTCCGACGCCAACGCCAACACTCTGCGACCCAACACACTCTCGCCCATAAACTTAAGCCATAGATTAAAATAAGTAAGTTTGAGAGGAAACGAATGATACTTGGAGACGACAAATCCAATTGAAACTGAAATACTCCACGGAAACAGATACCAGCCTCTTGCGTTCAATTTACCGCTACGTTCCTGGTTGAGACATTGCATCAAACAGGTTGCGATCAGAATTGAAACATTAAGATCCTGATTTCTCTCTATTCTTCGAACAATGAAAATTTGCAGAAATCATTCCCAGGTTCCCATTGATTATCCAACTCGAAAATTAAACCAAAACTCATCAAATGATTCATAAGAATTTACACCACAACACTACTCAATAAAATTTAAATTCATAAGAAGAAACGAGATCAATCACTCACCTATAGGAGTTTGCAGATCGATCAATCCCGATCAGTCTTGTCGCCGTCTGTTCGTCAGGAAGAAGAAGAAGTCGTCGGAACCTTTCGTATGCCGAGGTTCGAAGGAAATCGAAGCTGATGTCGAGGAGCGGCGCTGACATGAGAGAGCCTTCGGCGGTGCGACAAAGGTTCGGACCCGGTCGGCGAGGCGGCGCCGGGATCAGAGGAAACGCAGATGGCCAAGAATTTGTGGCCGACTGCGAAACAGCCCAATCGGGCGGCACACAGTACCGGATCTTGAAGATGCGACGAGAGGATGACGACCACACGGTGGGCGCCGACGGTCTGGGAGTGGGGCTTAGATCTGGTCAGATCTGACCTGCCGGCGAAGTTACTGGGGATCCACCGGAGATGGTGGTGCAATCGCCGGAGTAGCCTTCATCGTTGTTGCCGTCGTAGTCGTCGGCATCGAAGTCGTCACCACCGTGGCCGTCGTCGGGTCTCAGGAGAGGGATCGAGCTCTCGAGCTCAGGAGAGGAAAGAAACAGAGTACAAATTGAAATAAAACAAATAGAATGAGACTCTGCTCTCACAGCGTTTATTAATAAAATGCAATTTTGTACTTTGCCCCCTCCGCCCAAAATTATTTTGAATGGGTCCCTCCGGTTTGGGATTTTTTCAAAAATCCCCTCCCCCTTTTTGAATATTACAAAAATGATAAAAATCAGTTAAAAACTTTTAGAAAAATAATGAGGGGACCACAAGTTGGTTGTAACAACTTTTCAAATTTGAAAATTGCTCCCAATTTATTTTCCTCTAAAATATCAATCACCATAATACTAATTAAAATAAATAAAAATTAACTTTTATTTGAAACCCAAATAAATCAATTGTTATTATAAAAATCAATTTTTTATTTTTCTCAAAAATCGGGAAGTAGAGTTACACAAGCATAAACAAGGTAACCTACCGTTCTATAAGCAAACAAAAATAGTTACTTATATATAGATAATTCGGTCCTATGTTGTGACAAATCAAAATTATAGTGCTCTAGTTGTTTCTAGATATGTTTACCCAAGTTGTTGTTTTGACTTGCATGGGCCACCACTAAAAATATGTCACGACCCGATCCCAAATTATTGGGTCGAACCAGATCATGCCCAGCCTACACCGTTGTGAGACGGCGGCAGTAAGCTGTTCTATATGCAGGTATTCACAACAACATCTATATATTTGTCACAACTCGAATATACGAAAATTTTTAAAACTTTTATTCAACAATTGAAAAGTACAACTGGAAATGAAAGAACTGAAATAAAGTGCTGAATACAAAACTCCAAAACAATAAAACTAGAAAAACTAGAAACGACTAGCTAAGCGGTCGGCTCGTCGGCCTCAGGTCCTGCGTCCTCCGAGGGGGACTCCGGCAACACCACAGGGTACAAAACCGGGTCATAGTAGCTATTGTACAATAGCTCAGCATCCTCAATGTCACCTAAAAATGTGGTCTCCAGTCAGGAGGGAGCAAGTACGAATATATATCTCATATTTCAAGTAATAATAGAAAAGTGCAGGCTAAGCAGTTGAAACAATATTTTTCAACAATTTAACAATTGAAAACAATGTGATTTGAATGTGTAATCGTCTATGACCGGCTTGGGTTATACAATAGCGTCCTAGCGACGCGATACGGCTTATCCCCGTGTGTAAGAGGTGTAAGCTCGCACAATCATGCAATATGGGGGGATTGGCCATAAACGTTACACTATTCTCCCAATTTCCACAATCAATATCAATCAATATCTGAACCCTAGGAGAGGGTTCCGTGTAGCAATGTGGTTTAAACATGCAGCTTGACAATTACTAAATAAAATACAAGAAAATATAACCGTAACTTGCCTCTGTTAATTGACTGGATCAGGATTATCGGTACCGAGGAGGAAGTTAAGTACGTCTCCGAGATCCTACAGTTGAGAACCTTGACTTAGAACCATAATGAAACCATTCTAGGTGTGCTAGTTACAATCTCTAGAAGCAGACCCTAGTCAGGTTTTAAGTTTATTTAATTAATCTACCGAAAATTGTCTAACGTCGCAAACTACGTTCGTTATCATTTTAATTGAATAAGTCGGTTACTGATTAATTGGGAAAAATAGCAATTATCGGTTAATTTGGCAAAAATTTTGTATTTTAAATATGTATATATAAAACTAGACTTTTTCTTTTAAATGAGAAAACATGTGAATGTCTAAGTTACAAACTCGAAATCTTATTTTATTTAATGTGAGAAAACTCTTATTAACTTTCTATATTAAAATAAATACTCATTTTATTATTAACGCGTTTACCTATAAAACAACAATCCAGAAAAGAAAAAGGAAAACTAAACTACTTATTACAGGTCCACAGAAAAATAGAAAAGAAAACTTGGACTTATGTCCTTACAATTTTTACATAAATTAATTTAATTTAAAGGTGAGCTCTGAATGCCGCGAACGGTCCAACAGTAGGCCGAAGCCCTGCACCAAAATTACTAACAGCAGTAATCCATTCTAAAAATAATAATAAATTAAAGATAATTATAAAATATGTCTCAGACTTGGTCTAAAATGTCATGTTGTATTCTAGCTAATGCCTCAACGTCCGGAAGTTCCGATTTTATTTGTATTTCGCTAGTACTCAAAATATTATCCGAAAGCCAAACTGTTAATTGACTATAGTTGAACTCAAGAAATAAACCGAAAGATTTTCAAATATTTTAGAAAAATCGGGCAACATCTCCTTTGTAATCGGGATAACCCAAATAATGGGAAAATACAACCAACATATCCCAAACCAGGAATAATGCCAAAACCAAATATATAACTGGAAAACCAACTAAAATCCATCTCAAAACCATAAACGTATATATATACCACAAAGAAATACACATAGTTAAAACCACCAGTATATGAGTTCCTAACAGAACTCAATCAGAAAATCCGAAAACTATCGAACTCGACATCGGATACAAACCCGACAATTCCAAATCAAATTCGAAAAATCAGATCCAACTCCGAATAGGAACCAGATTATGAAACCTGAAAAACACAGCATAAATTCCGAAATTTAATAGAAAACCCAACGAACCAATTCTGATTTAAAAATCAGAACCAACACCAACAATCGAATCCCATAGCGGGATTGAGACCGCATCATCATCGACACTAAGAGAGGGACACGAAGATACGAAAATATATCTCGGTTGCTCCGCTAGAGCTCTTAGATGAAAATATGAAAGAATAATCCACGCGGCAGCGACGCGGAAACAGAAACACAGAGAGCACCGTGGAACAGCGGGTCGGGAAACCCGCAGGTCAGTGCTGGGAGAGCGGCCACGGGTCAGCGAGTCCCGAAAAGTCAGATCGGGACAGCACGGTCACAGGGGCAGCGCTGGAACAGCGCGAAGGGGTTGACGGGGAAGACGTGGCAGAGCGCGGCCTCGGAACAGAGGCGGCGAAGACCGGCGGGGTCTGGCCGGACGGGAACGGGGTCGCCGGGGTGAGGGTTGGCCTCGGGGGTCGCCGGGGATGGCGGCCGAGGGGCTCGGGTGCAGCCGGGAGGCAGCCGGCGGTGCTGGACGAAATCGCCGGAGAAAGTTGGCGGGGCGCCGAGGCGAGGGCACGGCGGGCGGCCGGAGTTGGTCGTGGAAAACGGCACCGGGTGGAGGCACGGACGGGCCGGCAGGGGTCGGTTGGACGGGAACGTCGGGGAGGGCGTGGTCGCGCGGTCAGGGGGTCGACCAGAAGGGCGCGAGCTAGGGCACGTGGACAGGGCGGCCGCGCGGGGTTGTACCGGGATGGGCGCCGGTGGGGGCTACTGGCGCCACGCGGGAGGGTCGGCCACGTGGTCGGCCGGAGGAGATCGGGCCGGCAGGAGGCGCGGGAGTCCGGCTCGGGTCAGGGGCCGGTGGCCTCGGGTTGGGGGAGGTGGCGGTGATGGGAGAATGGAGGGGTTTGAAATAAGAGGAAGAAAGATGTGAGGAAGAGAGGTTTATATGGTGATGGGGTGTTGTGTGTTTTTGTTTGGTTGTGTGGTGGAGAGAGGTTTGTGTGGAGAGATGGGCAATGTGGGAGAGAATAAAGGGAAGGCTGGAAACAAGTCTTGGGGATCGGGTGAGTGAGAGTGAGGGGTTGGGTTAGTCAGGAATTAGGATATGAATAGATATATTTACCAACGAACATACATTATAAATATATATATTAATAACCAGAATTTAAAAGAAAGAAGTAAGGATGGGTTCGGAACGGAGTCAGGCTTTGGAAAAACGGGTTCGAACTCGGGATCGGACTACGGACACGAAATCGGGACTGGGTCACAAACAAAAATCCAATTAATTTATTTTTGAAATAAATGATCCGACTAAAATAATAATAACAATAATAATATTAATATTAATCCTAATCTAAACTAGTAATCCAATAATCCAGTAATTCTAATAAACCAAAATTACGGGTTTCACACCATCTACTCCTAAATGCTCCGTCACCACGTCCCTTCCGACTCCCACACCTTCTCTTCCTTGCTCAACACCACCGCCGCTGCCGCCGACACCATGTCGCTCCACGCACACGCCCTACTCCTCGGATTCCGTCCCGACCCCTTCGTACAGACAGTCCTGCTCACCGCCTACTCCCGACGCGGCTCTGCCGACCACGCCCTACGGGTGTTCGACGGAATGCCGCACAGGGACGTCGTCCGTCTCAGACCTCGCCGCCCTCGGACGCCCCACGACGGCCCTGCGAGTCTTCGCCTCCATGAGGCCCCACGCCGCCCCAAACGCCGCCACCGTGGTCTTTGCCGTGTCTACCTCCGCCGGGCTAGGGTCCCTGGCGCTGGCCCGGTGCCTACACGCCTACGTCGAAAAGGCCGGGTTCGGAGGCCGCGTCTCCGTCCGGAACTCCCTGGCACTGGCCCGGTGCCTGCACGCCTACGTCGAGAAGGCCGGATTCGTGTCTGTACCATTTTGGCATGGGTTATCCACTAGTATAATTATATAACATCCCATGCATGGAATTTGTTTATCCAATTGTTCTCTGTCATCCGGTTGTACTTCATCCTTATACTTCTTCTTCTTTATCCAATTGTTCTATGTCAGTCAGTTGGGTCTGTATTTTTATCGTCTTAGTTCAAAATCTAAATCTCACACAAAATTAAAAAGTTAAGTAACAATTATGTACTAAATTGGATAGTTAAGATTGTTGTTTGCATGATATTGACAAGGAGGGACATTTGGAGATAAATACTTAAAGATACTTAATATAGTTCAAAGTAGTATACAGCCAATATATCAATTGGCACGTGAAATTCTTTTGTACTTGTGCGATACACACCCTGTCGCCGTATTCCACTCTCACCCTCTGTAGTGTCCCGTTCCTCGCTGTCCACTATGTAATACCCACGGCTTGCTGACTCGATCTTGAACTGAGTATTTGGGAAAACCTTTGCCGGTATCGATTGATCACAGATAAAATGCAATGAACCTTTCTAATTGATAGATTGGCTTCTATTGAAATGAATCCAAGAGTTTTGTTGAATGTTTTCTTTCGCTGCTTGGTTTTGATGAATGCGTTTTCGTGTTGGTTTTCGATGATTGGTTTTCATTTTTCGCTTTCATCGCATTTCGTATTCATTCTGAATCTTGAGAGAAAGAGACGAAGTATGCTAATCAACTGTTGGTGCCAATGTAGGACGCATGAACTGAACGGCGCATGAAGTCCCTCCTTCTCTCAACTAAGATTCATCTCGGTGAGTTGCTCTAACCGGGCTTGCATTTATTTGTACGCCCTAATAATAAAAATGATCTCTAGACCACTCTGTTGCCTTGTCCCTACGATCAATGATACCACAATAACAAAAGATAAAGAGAAGATAATGAATTGAATCATATGCGGGACCATATCTTGCCGCTTCATCTGTTTCCATGTGAATAATATATGTTGCCTATGAATATGCTTCAAATGTTTAGATGTGTACAGACGGACTTGTATACATTGCCACAGCAAAGAAAATTGTCCCAAAGCAAAGCATAAATACATGTGTTGCCTAAAAGTCGCCTTACAGAGTATGCATAGGTCATGAACAACTTGTATACAAGGAAACTAGATCTCTCGGGCGGTTCTGGGGGCGCCTGGAATCGCTCGGCCTGGGGGAGATTGTCTAGACATTTCGAGATACAAGAAATCTCGAGTGTTGCATCAATGTCCAAATAGCGACGAGCTGAACCCATGTGTCACAGCGGCTAATCACGGGAAACGACCCGTGGACCAACATATAGTTAGGTACATTTATGAAATCAGAGTGCATTGCAACCTAACAAGAGATGCGGTGTTAAACAGTATACCTTTATATCATATGCAAATTGTGCTAACATGTTTTGTGCAGGGATGACTGTCGGCGATGGGTAAGTTGGTTATGGTATATTTCTTCTGTCTTGTTTCTTATGAATTGTTAAAAAGAACCTAGACAAGTAGAAAGTGCACTAGTAAATATGTAGCTTCACATGTTGAATTAGTGCAGATATTTGTGATTTTCGGCGAAGAGCCGCTCGCCAGTACATGATGTGTGCTGACCCACGTTGTGGGCATCCTTTTCAGAAAGCAAAGGAGACAGGAGGATTTCAAGTGAGGCACTAAAGCTCGTCTAGCCCAGTAGAGCTGTGGACTGCCTCGAAGCTACTTTTTATTCCAGTAAAGTTTCCAGTTTCTTTTCCTTTGAAGGTGTCTTTCATTCAAGCATGTAATAAAGGGATATCATGTATGGGCATTGCGACTATTTTCAAAAAGAGAGTTTTAAAGAGAATCATGTAGCCAAGATAAGGCATTCTGAGTTTGCAAAGCTTTGTACTTGTATTCCTATCAAGTTTATCAATAAAAAAAATATTTCCATTTCAAATCTCTATGTCCAATATTTAATTTTCTGCAATGAATGGGTGCGTGCGTGTGTTTTTGCTTGACTAGTTATTTTGTGAAGGTACATGGCCTTGTGCAAGCGCAACTTAGGCTTGCACGGCATCACGCCTTAACGAGGACGAACGATCTCGTAGGGATCCAGGCAAGACGGACGACCCTAGCGGGATCGGGACGTGACACCTTCCCCCCTCCTGTTCTGCCATCTACCACCCACCGCCTCATTTTCTGTATTTTTATCGTCCTATACTTTTGACCGTAGCTATTAGTTCAAAATCTAAATCTCACAAAAAATTAAATAGTTAAGTAACAATTATGTACTAAATTGGATAGTTAAGATTGTTGTTTGCGTGATATTGACAAGGAGGGACATTTGGAGATAAATATTTGAAGATACTCAATAACAAAAAGAAAAAAAATCGTTTGATCATAGTTTTAAACTATATATAGTTCAAAGTAGTATACAGCCAATATATCAATTGACACGTGAAATACTTTTGTACTCATGCGATACACACCCTGTCGTCGTATCCAACTCTCACCCTCCCCCCTCCTGTACTGCCGTCTACCACCCACCCCCTCATGTTCTGTATTTTTATCGTCCTATACTTTTGACCGTAGCTATTAGTTCAAAATCTAAATCTCACAAAAAAATTTAATTAAAATTATGTACTAAATTGGATAGTTAAGATTGTTGTTTGCATGATATTGACAAAGAGGGACATTTGGAGATAAATATTTGAAGATACTTAATAACAAAAAGAAAAATAATCGTTTGATCATAGTTTTAAACTATATATAGTTCAAAGTAGTATAAAGCCAATATATCAATTGGCACGTGAAATACTTTTGTACTCGTGCGATACACACCCTGTCGCCGTATCCCACTCTCACCTTCCCCCCTCATGTTCTGTCGTCTACCACCCACCGCCTCCTGCAGCCCCCACTCCCGCCTATCCCCCCACCAAAAAAAAAAACCCCCCGTGCTCCATCATCCTTTGTCGTCTCCCCCCACATTCTCCGTCGACTCGCGCAAGTGCGGCATGTAGAGGTGAGCATTATTCGGTTACGGACCAAAAATAGAAACGAATAAGAGATTTGGTTCTATTTCAGTTTTGAAAATACTAAAAAAAATTATTCGGTTTCGGATTTTTGTATGTTTTAAATCAACAATTCTATTTATCTGTTTTAAAATCAAATTTTGATAATTTAACAACTAATCTAACTTTAAAAACAGATAAAATAAAAGTGTGTATAAAAATATAATTATTAATATTATTTAACTACGATTTCAACTTTAATTATGTCCATTATACAATAGAAATAGTCAAGTAACAAACCGAATAGTTATTTGATTTTGATTTTAAATTTTTAGAATTCAACTTATTTAATTTTAACTTTTTTAATTGGATAAATGACTAAAAAAAACCCTCCATAGACTAGTCATTTTTGCGAAAAAAGACCTCATGTTCTTAAATTATCCACTATTTATTTTTTGTTGCAAAAAATCCCGGCAAGTGCGGAGGAGGGTCGTACGGGACAGGCGAGGTCGGGGGGGAGGCTCGCGGGGGACGAGCGAGGCTGGGGGCTCGCCGTCGGGGGGAGGACGGGGGGGGAGGAGGGCAGGGGGGGCAGGGCCGGCAGGGGGGACCTTATTGAGCAAATTTATAATCTAAAGAGGGACGAATTGCTAAAAATGACTAATGGATCTTAATTTACAAAATTCGAATATCCGATTAGAAATTTTTTATCATTTATCCATTTTAATTTAATTGAAATCAAATAAACCGTACGCTCATCCTTAACTGAGCCAGTCAACAATTAGCTCTCGGCTGGAAAAAAAAGAAAGAAAGCAGGATAAAGTTATTTTTATCCAACTTACTGCAAAAAGAACTAACTTGCGTGTAGCCTAAACTTGGGTTATTTACACTAACTACCCCTATGTTTTTGATTTATAACACGGGGTACACCTACTTTTAAACTATTTACACTAACTACCCCTATGTTTTTGGTTTATTACACGGGGTACCCCTACTTTAAGGAAAAATAAAAAAATTATAACACTAACTACCCCTACGTTTTCTAAAGGGAGGGGTAGTTAGTGTAAATAGTTTAAATCAGGGGTACCCCATGTTATAAATCAAAAACATAAGGGTAGTTAGTGTAAATAACCCCCTAAACTTCGTTAGTTTTTTTACTGGCATCATAAATATTTTTATGAACTTTTTTGTATTTTAAAATAAAATTAATTTTAGCAAAAAAAAAAGTAATTGATATTAATGAATACAACAAAATTCTTCCAATAATTAGTATAAAATTTTACAAATTCAAGTATCTTTCTCACATCTTCGTATTTATTTCGTAGTTAAAAAAATAATTTCTATAACTACTTGAATGTATAATAAATTCTAAAATCTATCCAAATCCTAATTAATATAATATTTAAAATATTTCATAATATTATCAACTAACAAATCAATAATTCTAAAAAATTATCTATTTAAATCCTATACAAAAAAAAAATTAAAATATTTTAATAACTTAAATTTTCACTTAGTTTTTCAACAATATTATAGATGTTTTTTTATGCTTTGTTTGCAATAATTTTCAACCGCAACGTAGATGATGATACCACTAGATTACTACTATAGTGTAGCCTTTAATATCCTGCGTTGCCATGCTACAAAATGACACAGTTTACTTAAACAAAAAGTTAAAATTCAGAAAAACTAAACTTCATTCATAATTCTCCAAAGCAAAATATACACCACTCGAGAACCCAACAGAAACCTCAAACTAAAGCCTACAAAGTAAAAAAGAAAAAAAGAAAAGTTTTCCCCTTTTTTTCTTTCTTTCTTGACAGCAAGACTTTCCCCCAATCCCACAAAATAAAACCCTAGCCGCCGAATCCGTAGAGGGTCCTCCCCTGCCTCTTGAGCGCGTAGACGACGTCCATGGCCGTCACCGTCTTCCTCCTGGCGTGCTCGGTGTAGGTGACGGCGTCGCGGATCACGTTCTCCAAGAAGATCTTCAGCACCCCTCTCGTCTCCTCGTAGATCAGCCCGCTGATCCGCTTCACGCCGCCCCTCCTCGCCAGGCGGCGGATCGCCGGCTTGGTGATCCCCTGGATGTTGTCGCGGAGGACCTTCCGGTGACGCTTCGCGCCTCCCTTGCCGAGGCCCTTCCCGCCCTTTCCTCGTCCGGACATAGCTGCTGCAATCAAAAATAAAAAGAGAGCAACTTTGAGCTTGGAAATTGCAATAGGAGAGAAGGTTTTATCGAGGAGATTTGGGAATTGTGGAGAGGACGAACCTGAAGTGGGGAGAAATTGGGGATTTTGTGGTGATCGTGGTGGTGGGGGTCTGGGAAGGAGCGGGGATGGTTGGGGTTATTTAAAGGTGGAGAGTGGAGGAGGGGATCCGGGACTGATTATTTGGATAGTGTTGACCGTTGATTTTGTTTCGTTTGGACGGATGGATTTGGTTTTGGCGTTTGTTTGCTGTGGTCGGGATCGATGACATGGCAAAGAGGGGGTGTGGCGCGAATGCGAAGGGAAGGTGAGGGGGAGTTTTGGAAGTTTGAAAAAGTTTGGGAAGTTCATTTGAAATTCTTTGGCTGATTTTTTTTTTTAAAAAATTGTTTGGATGGTTCAAATTTGTTTATATATTTTTTTTGGCTTAATTGTAATTTGATATCATCAACTACTTTTATTTTTAACTTGATATTTTCAACTCTCTCTTTTTTACAACTTGAAATTCTGAATTTTTTTAGACAATAATGTCCATGTTCTAAACTAAAAACTACTCTACAATTTTTTTTGACAATTTTGTATTTTTTTTAAGCATATGTATTAAAAGAAAGGCAATCAAATTGATGCGAAAATAGGCATGGTTGAATTATCAAAATAAATTGTATCAACTAATTAATATGTTAAGGAAATATTCGCCATCAACAAAGTTTAAATAAATTAAATAGTTAAAGATAATTATGATCATTATATTTAAATGATGGTTCCATGCGGGCATAATCATAATTTTGATATGTTAAATAGTTTCACCAAAATTAGAACCCATAACAACTTTATCTTGTAATAAAAGTATTTCTAGATCTATTAGGATTAATAGATATCTAATGGTCGAGACACACGTTGCATTGTGCAATACAATTTTTTATTTCTTAGAAATGTTGATATATAGCGGTGTTCATATCATCACATCCATACAATGCTGTAAAATCAAATATGTGTCAAATATTTATCCTCGACCCGCAGGGCCGGTCCTGAGGTTTTGAAGGCCAAACCCAGGACGGGAAAAAAATTTGTGTCTTTTTTTTCATAAACTTCAATTTGTTTTTCATGAATAAATTTTATTAATAACAATAGAACTCCAAAAAGGTGCATGAAAATATTAAAAAGAAAGTTGATCTGGATTTTTTTAACAATCCAATAAATCAAAAAAAATTTAACACAAAGTTTATTACAAATCTTCACAAATCAAAATCTAAATTGCACATTATAAATACTGAAAAATTGATTTTGCTAAAATTTAAAAATTTTATTACTCCTAATCATCTAAACCCTCTCAAAATTGACCAAGATTTAGAATTCAGAAATAGAATGCAATATTAACATTAAGTGCTCAATAATAAATTACTATATTTTGAATTAAGAAAAACTCCAGAGCTAATAAACTATATTTTGAATTCATAAAAAATTACAATTTCCATATTGAACAATAACAGCATATAAATGGCATAATAGGATGCAAGATTAACATTAAGGGCCCAATTGGCAACATACATGTCACGACCCGATACCCAAATTGTTGGGCCGGGTCGAGCCATGTCCAGCCTACGCTTGGTTAAAGCGCAGTAAACTGTTCTAGAATAAACAATAAAGGATCTAAGCAGCTAACAGTTCTAAAATCACATTTAAAGTTCATCACAACACAGCATCTATAAGCGAAGGTAACATGAGCACAGACTTAATAATACATAACCAAAGTATCTGACTGGAGACAAAGTCCAGTATCCAAATATAAGTACAGACCAAAGTCTAAGTCCCAAAACACGAGAAAGATATCTAAGCAAGGTTCCCCGCTGGAGCCTCTACTGGAGCTAAGGCCAGGTCCTCAAAGCAGTACCATAATATGTAACATAGCGTTTTCCTCCTCGAAAAGTATACCTACAACGTTATCCTGTCAGGACGGGAGCAAGTACAACCTCTACAACTAAAGTACTGAACATATAATGAAAGAGATGTACAACAAGAAACATGGTGTGATAAGTCTGTAAAATAAGAAATACTGGAAATATGGCCTCATGGTACAACTGGGATCACAGTATCATAGTAACACAGGAAACATGGCATATCTGGAATCATGGTATATCTCATAATCTATCATGGCAATGATACATATGTCATATAGACAGATGTATATATAATGTTTAAAACTGGAGCAGGTACGTGATCGGTCAAGAGGTGCTGAGGGTGGAGTGCCACCAGTAAGAACATTATGTACTTCCGTACATGCCTAAATGTACACACGTACAAGTGCCTCGGGATATTGGCCTCTGGCAAAGCCTACATGCATAATGTCGACCCTACACGGCCAAGGTCGTAGCGTGGGGCTATGATCACGTACTCAACTATCAGTTTCCCCATAACCCATATTCTAACATGTGAGAGATACGAGAACAGTAAAACATGTGGAAAATACTGGGAGCAGTATAAGCATGGCAGGTACTGGGAGCAGTATAAAACTCGTGAATACTCAGAGCAGTATAAAGCATAGTGAAACATGTACCGAGAACCAGTATGAAACATGTGAAGATATAAGAACTGTCCTAAGCATGGTAGGGGCCAAATTAATGTAACATGTGAAGATTTATCTTGCAGTTATTCAGAAAGCAGTATTTTACCAGGGTTAATACATGTTCTAGCATTAAAAGACAGTAAATGAGTGTGTAGATGTACTTGCCTCGAGCAAAGCAAGAATACTAGTACGAAGATATAGATGTCCGGTATCCTATCAATAATGATATACAAACTCAGTTCTAAGCTATGTTCAATATTACACTAGTGGTGAGACACGACTCCTAACTGGACACTAAGCTAAGTGGAGACCTAGCATAAAAGTCTAATGTGAAGTGCCACTATACACAAACTAACTCTCTAGGGTCTTTACACTAGTGCGGGGTGAGGTCCAATACTATAACAACTCAAATCAACGCAAAAACTTGCAAGTTGTAACTACTCAATAAATAAATCAAACGGTGCACTAAGTTCCAACAATTTTAAAGATAGACAAAAAGCTTAAATATATATAAAATAAAGTACCAAAATAATCCTTGTTAATTATAGAAATTTATACTAATTTTTTTGGGATTTATAAACCCTCATAAATATTTATTAAAAATCAGCAAACTTAAATATATTGAAAATGAGTTCGGTTTTCCCATTTTTATAAAATACCAAAAGTACTTAATAAATGCTAGAAAAATTATAATAAATTAGCTAAATTAACATAATATTTAAATACCATTTTTCCAAGATTTTTAAAGCAATTAAAATATATATAAAAATTCAAAACCAGAAAGTAACAATATCTAGAAAAATAATTAATTATAAATTAAGGATAATACATAATCAAAATCTACAGATGTTGTCGGATGATAAAATAAATATCACCAACGTGTCCAGAACGGTCAAATCAGCTAGGATAGCCTACCCATAAGTCCAATTTGGACACAGGGGCAAAACAGTAATTTCGGATCAAAATAATGTCCGCCGTTGGACACACTTTGCACCGAAAAACGTGTCGGGATAGAAGTCTATAAAACCTAGCAAATTATATGTCCACGAATCCAGAATGATGATACGAACCCAACGGTATGTCCAAAATAGAATTTCGATGTGCCGATCTCAAAATGATACGTTGACGCGACACTTGGTATCCGGTTTGCACCGAAATGCGTGCCGGAGCAAATGTCTTCAAAATCCAGCAAATTATATGTCAACGAGTCCAGAATGACGATACGAACTCAACGGTATATCCGGAATTGGATTCCGATGAGCCGATCTCAAAGTGACCCGTTGACCCGAAAAGTGGGACCCATTTTGCACCGAAATGCGTGTCAGGGCCCACGTTCTCCAAATCAAGCAAATTTTATATGAAAACATGCTAGAACGACGCCATGAGTCTACTGGTGGTGTCAGAAATTGAATCCGGAGTCCCGGGTTCAAAAATGAAATTTAACAAGTGCAAATTAAAGAATTCGGACGGCCAACTTTGGCGTCGAATTCGACCAACCGAACGTGCTTAAAATGAAACGAAATCTAAAGGAGACAGGAAGATGGTTATACCAGCTGTGCACCGGAACTGACGGTGCGCAAAACGGAGCTGTGACGGCGAAGTTACGAGCTGACGAAGTCGGCTCCACGAAACTGTCCAAAAACAGTTCAAATTAAAACGTCAACTTGGTGGCCGGTTTTGAGGTATCAAATGATAAAATTAACGGACGAAAATTGACAGGAGTGAAGATGGATATACCGAGATTGAGACGGAGTGAAGAGTTCTCCGATCCAACGGTCGGATCTCCCGAAAAATACGTACGAACTTGCTGTCCCGAAACACAATTTCTGAAACTTGAAATCGCGCGCGTCGACGGGATTTCGTGCGAAACGTATGAATCGACTATACGTCGCGCCGGGGAGGGAGGCGGTGGCCAGGGGGTGTTTGCTGTGATGTGAGGTGGTGGTGTTGTGTGTTTGCATGAGAATAGGGAGAGAGAGATTACATATATAAATATATATATACCATATGTATATATATACAACATAATATATAATGGAGGTATATATATATATAAATTAGATATTTTGTGTAGTGCAAAAAATAGGAATTGTCGGGGGGGGGGGTGTTTGGGTAGACATGACAGGGCAACGTGGAGCTTGGGTTCGGGTTCGGTCGAGCCGGGTCAGGTCGAAATCGGGCTGGGTGCAATAATAAAATTAAATACGTATTTATGATCACGGGTAAATAAATAATATGCGGGGACTCCAATAAATGGGACACAAGCGTCATGCGGGTAGTAGGCTTCATGTGGGCCACGTCCACACTTTGGGTTGACAGGCTGGATCGATGTCGGGTCCTGAAATTGAATCGAAAATTAAATCGGGTTTCACGGCAGAAAATAAATCGGCCTAAATTGACCCGGAAGTTGTGCGAAGAAAATGGAGCACAATGAAGTGTCTGAGTGGGACACGAAGGTCATGGGTGAAGAGCGTCTCGAGTAGATCATTTATGAGAAGTTGGTTTTGAGAAAATGGCTGATCTGGTGCTCCTAAATTAAAAGCAACGGTAACGTGCAAACGATGATCAAAAATAAAAGTGGGAATAATTATTGAATGATTAATCGGTCTAAGTTGACCCGAACTTGCGCGATACAAAAAGAGCACAAGAGAACGAGTTCAAGTGGGACAGGATATATCAAAACGAAGATAATCTTGTCTACTTCAAAACCCATGAAGAGAGTTTACAGAGATTGGTATCCCTGACGCTCCAGAAGTCAAAGTCATGGAAAGGTACATTAATGGTCTAAACAATTAAATAAATAAAATATTTATCGATAATAATTCATTCTGAAAAATAAAAATAAACCCTGAAATTCAGGGGGCTTACATCCTACCCACCTTACAAAAATTTCGTCCTCGAAATTAAAAATCATCCAATCGGTCAAACTATAATATGTAGCTGCTCTGGCTACAATACTCAATCTGCTATCCTTGTAATCATCTCTTTTGTTTCTCCTACAAACTTTTTGGTTCCGGTTCAACTAAGTCCTTCTATCATAAACTTCGTCATACATCCTTTAGAATCTTCCACACTAACATGAAACATTTATGTATACCCTAAACTATAGGTCATTCTCCGGGTATGTCTATAAGCCTATAATGCTTAATCATCAATCATATTTCCAACCTTAATTGTAAATACTGGATTTCCTTATCGTATCCTAAGTATCCATATTCTATCAATCCACAGTTCCTTAACATCATTTGTCGTCAATCCTTTCCTACAATTTCTCCTTGAAATCATACGTTCAATTTCTATCCTTGGCGTAGAGCCTTCTTCTTTTTACTCAACAAGTCTTCCGAATATAAATCCTCGATTTCAAAACTCCCGATTTATTAATTACCAATATACATATGTCTTTGTCTCGTTCTGATATCTTCCCGATCTCGTACGCAATACGATAACTCATTCTAACTAATTCTATATCAATCCACATATCGATCTACCCTTTAATCACCTGTAATCAGCTATAGGTAACCAACCAAAATTCTACAAATGCTAAATCCTCAATCCATAGTCACAACAATATACGATCTCATTTCTCCATCTTAGATACCCTATCATCAAGTCATACTATCAATGCAATCGTTCTTAATGGTTTCCAAGTCTGCTACAGTCAGTCACCTATACTTGTCCCATAAGCTTAATCTAACCAATCCCTAGGAAAAGTATTTATCACAATCACACAATACATTTATAGTTACACTACAGGATCAGTCAACAAGGTTTGGCTATTTCAGTCGTCTATCAAATAGAAGGTAACAAAGCCTAAGACTGGGTCAAGCAATCCATAACAGTGTCCAAACAAGTTAAAGGGTCAAGCAAGACAGAAAAGTTTATCGAAATATTTCCAAGAATGGTACGAAGACAACGAGATGTATAACGAGAAGAATTACCCAAGAGGTTAACGAAGAAGAGTTTAGTCAAGTTATAGAAAAAATGGAACACTAAAATAATTATGTCCAAAAAAGAACATGAAAACAATCCTGTTGGAGAGTCTTAGAGAACCTATAATCCTAGTTGTAGATGTAGATAGATCAGAGTTAATCAAGACGGGGAAGAATGATAATAAGAATTTATTCTTGCTCAATCGATCATAACGAAGTGAACCAAGCTGAGATATGATCTGATAACCATATACGTCTTCCTGAAATCATGTTGCCAGAATTTTTGCCACACCAGTAAGCCTAGATGCAATAAACGATAGAGTCATAACTAAGGTATACTCCCTAAAATCATATTATCTAGAATCCCCGCCACGCCAACCGGTATGGCTGCGAGAAAATCTAAATTCTATGAATAGGATAATATATCCGAAATCAGGCTCTATGTTTTTGTCATACCAGCTAATATGGCTGCGATAAATTCTAAACTCCATAACTAAAGTAGACGTTTACCTTATCAGGATATATCATAATTCAATCCACAAAATTTATCACGATGCAAGATCAAAGTCAACAACGAAAATCAGAAATCGATTTCAACAACAATTTAAGGAGAGCAAATAAAACAGGTGAAAACAGATTTCGAGATAAGATTAGAGTAAGATCCTCAGGGGTCATCCCAAGGGTACTAAATTGGTCAAAATTGTAACCCACAAAATTCAAACAAGATACTAAATATAGTAAACGGTCCTATGCTGTGATGAGTTCTCCTATGTTGCAATCCTAGATATCCTCTAGGTGTTCTAAATGTTTATTCCTAGTTGTATCAAGTTGTCCTAGATCCTAATTGCAGGCATGCATGGTACAATAACGTAACCAAACAACTTAAGTCGAACCTGCATGGGCCGCCAAAAAAACATGTCACGACCCGATACCCAAATTGTTGGGCCGGGCCGAGCCATGTCCAGCCTACGCTTGGTTAAAGCGCAGTAAGCTGTTCTAGAATAAACAATAAAGGATCTAAGCAGCTAACAGTTCTAAAATCACATTTAAAGTTCATCACAACATAGCATCTATAAGCGAAGGTAACATGAGCACAGACTTAATAATACATAACCAAAGTATCTGACTGGAGACAAAGTCCAGTATCCAAATATAAGTACAGACCAAAGTCTAAGTCCCAAAACACGAGAAAGATATCTAAGCAAGGTTCCCCGCTGGGGCCTCTACTAGAGCTAAGGCCGGGTCCTCAAAGCAGTACCATAATATGTAACATAGCGTTTTCCTCCTCGAAAAGTATACCTACAACGTTATCCTGTCAGGACGGGAGCAAGTACAACCTCTACAACTAAAGTACTGAACATATAATGAAAGAGATGTACAACAAGAAACATGGTGTGATATGTCTGTAAAATAAGAAATACTGGAAATATGGCCTCATGGTACAACTGGGATCACAGTATCATAGTAACACAGGAAACATGGCATATCTGGAATCATGGTATATCTCATAATCTATCATGGCAAGGATACATATGTCATATAGACAGATGTATATATAATGTTTAAAACTGGAGCAGGTACGTGATCGGTCAAGAGGTGCTGAGGGTGGAGTGCCACCAGTAAGAACATTATGTACTTCCGTACATGCCTAAATGTACACACGTACAAGTGCCTCAGGATATTGGCCTCTGGCAAAGCCTACATGCATAATGTCGAACCTACACGGCCAAGGTCGTAGCGTGGGGCTATGATCACGTACTCAACTATCAGTTTCCCCATAACCCATATTCTAACATGTGAGAGATACGAGAACAGTAAAACATATGGAAAATACTGGGAGCAGTATAAGCATGGCAGGTACTGGGAGCAGTATAAAACTCGTGAATACTCAGAGCAGTATAAAGCATAGTGAAACATGTACCGAGAACCAGTATGAAACATGTGAAGATATAAGAACTGTCCTAAGCATGGTAGGGGCCAAATTAATGTAACATGTGAAGATCTATCTTGCAGTTATTCAGAAAGCAGTATTTTACCAGGGTTAATACATGTTCTAGCATTAAAAGACAGTAAATGAGTGTGTAGATGTACTTGCCTCGAGCAAAGCAAGAATACTAGTACGAAGATATAGATGTCCAGTATCCTATCAATAATGATATACAAACTCAGTTCTAAGCTATGTTCAATATTACACTAGTGGTGAGACACGACTCCTAACTGGACACTAAGCTAAGTGGAGACCTAGCATAAAAGTCTAATGTGAAGTGCCACTATATACAAACTAACTCTCTAGGGTCTTTACACTAGTGCGGGGTGAGGTCCAATACTATAACAACTCAAATCAACGCAAAAACTTGCAAGTTGTAACTACTCAATAAATAAATCAAACGGTGCACTAAGTTCCAACAATTTTAAAGATAGACAAAAAGCTTAAATATATATAAAATAAAGTACCAAAATAATCCTTGTTAATTATAGAAATTTATACTAATTTTTCTGGGATTTATAAACCCTCATAAATATTTATTAAAAATCAGCAAACTTAAATATATTGAAAATGAGTTCTGTTTTCCCATTTTTATAAAATACCAAAAGTACTTAATAAATGCTAAAAAAATTATAGTAAATTAGCTAAATTAACATAATATTTAAATACCATTTTTCCAAGATTTTTACAGCAAATAAAATATATATAAAAATTCAAAACCAGAAAGTAACAATATCTAGAAAAATAATTAATTATAAATTAAAGATAATACATAATCAAAATCTACAGATGTTGTCGGATGATAAAATAAATATCACCAACGTGTCAACAACGGTCAAATCAGCTAGGATAGCCTACCCATTAGTCCAATTTGGACACAGGGGCAAAACGGTAATTTCGGATCAAAATGATGTCCGCCGTTGGACACACTTTGCACCGAAAAACGTGTCGGAATAGAAGTCTATAAAACCTAGCAAATTATATGTCCACGAATCCAGAATGATGATACAAACCCAACGGTATGTCCAAAATGGAATTCCGATGTGCCGATCTCAAAATGATACGTTGACGCGACACTTGGTATCCGGTTTGCACCGAAATGCGTGTCGGAGCAAATGTCTTCAAAACCCAGCAAATTATATGTCAACGAGTCCAGAATGACGATACGAACTCAACGGTATATCCGAAATTGGATTCCGATGAGCCGATCTCAAAGTGACCCGTTGACCCGAAAAGTGGGACCCGTTTTGCACCGAAATGCGTGCCAGGGCCCACGTTCTCCAAATCAAGCAAATTTTATATGAAAACATGCCAGAACGACGCCACGAGTCTACTGGTGGTGTCAGAAATTGAATCCGGAGTCCCGGGTTCAAAACTGAAATTTAACAAGTGCAAATTAAAGAATTCGGACGGCCAACTTTGGCGTCGAATTCGACCAACCGAACGTGCTTAAAATGAAACGAAATCTAAAGGAGACAGGAAGATGGTTATACCAGCTGTGCACCGGAACTGACGGTGCGCAAAACGGAGCTGCGACGGCGAAGTTACGAGCTGACGAATTCGGCTCCACGAAACTGTCCAAAAACAGTTCAAATTAAAACGTCAACTTGGTGGCCGTTTTTGAGGTATCAAATGATAAAATTAACGGACGAAAATTGACAGGAGTGAAGATGGATATACCGAGATTGAGACGGAGTGAAGTGTTCGCCGATCCAACGGTCGGATCTCCCGAAAAACGCGCACGAACTTGCTGTCCCGAAACACAATTTCTGAAACTTGAAATCGCGCGCGTCGACGGGATTTCGTGCGAAACGCATGAATCGACTATACGTCGCGCCGGGGAGGGAGGCGGTGGCCAGGGGGTGTTTGCTGTGATGTGAGGTGGTGGTGTTGTGTGTTTGCATGAGAATAGGGAGAGAGAGATTACATATATAAATATATATATACCATATGTATATATATACAACATAATATATAATGGAGGTATATATATATATAAATTAGATATTTTGTGTAGTGCAAAAAATAGGAATTGTCGGGGGGGGGGGGTGTTTGGGTAGACATGACAGGGCAACGTGGAGCTTGGGTTCGGGTTCGGTCGAGCCGGGTCGGGTCGAAATCGGGCTGGGTGCAATAATAAAATTAAATACGTATTTATGATCACGGGTAAATAAATAATATGCGGGGACTCCAATAAATGGGACACAAGCGTCATGCGGGTAGTAGGCTTCATGTGGGCCACGTCCATACTTTGGGTTGACAGGCTGGATCGATGTCGGGTCCTGAAATTGAATCGGAAATTAAATCGGGTTTCACGGCAGAAAATAAATCGGCCTAAATTGACCCGAAAGTTGTGCGAAGAAAATGGAGCACAAAATGAAGTGTCTGAGTGGGACACGAAGGTCATGGGTGAAGAGCGTCTCGAGTAGATCATTTATGAGAAGTTGGTTTTGAGAAAATGGCTGATCTGGTGCTCCTAAATTAAAAGCAACGGTAACGTGCAAACGATGATCAAAAATAAAAGTGGGAATAATTATTGAATGATTAATCGGTCTAAGTTGACCCGAACTTGCGCGATACAAAAAGAGCACAAGAGAACGAGTTCAAGTGGGACAGGATATATCAAAACGAAGATAATCTTGTCTACTTCAAAACCCATGAAGAGAGTTTACAGAGATTGGTATCCCTGACGCTCCAGAAGTTAAAGTCATGGAAAGGTACATTAATGGTCTAAACAATTAAATAAATAAAATATTTATCGATAATAATTCATTCTGAAAAATAAAAATAAACCCTGAAATTCAGGGGGCTTACAATACAAAATTGACAAATCAAGAGCAACAATATTCCTTCCAAGTTCAAACTTAAATGTCTTCCAAGTTCAAACATTAAACTTTCCTCTTCACTTCAGAATCATATTCGATGAACTCCTTGTACGAATTAAATTTAAGTTACAATCAATCAAGAATTCGATGCAGTACCATTTCCAATTAGGCAATTACTTCTCAGAATAGACTATCAAATGAAGAGACCTAGGCATAAATAGAAATAGAAACTCTCCAAATATTTGAAGAGAGGCCAAGAGTGATGCAAAGAAGATGTCAGTTTATATGTGTTTTCTAAGTTCTAATCAAGTGGGCCCATTAGTATGAACTCAATCTCTCTAATATGAATCCGGAAGTATGTAGCTTCAAGAATTTCATCAGGGATAGGAATTAAGACTTCAGCATATGGTTCAGTGGTTCTACCACTAACTTCCACATTATATGCATTATATTGGATCTGGTGTCCAGAAATTTTGGAGCTCCCTCTCAATAATAAACCAAGGCCTAGGAATCCACCCTCAAGTTGCAAAGTAAAAAAAAAAAAAAGAGGGAAAGAAGAAAAGAAGAAAAAATTAAAACTATAAAGTTCAGATTCCATAGTAGACTGTAATAAAGATTGTTTAGTAATCTTGCACAGTACATCACCAAGTAATTGTGAATCGTGAAGCTCTTAGTTTAAAATTTAACCAGGTCATAATATAGGGAAGCAATAAAGTTCAGATAACAACAAGAAGATTCTTAAGCTGTGCTTTTTGTAGCACATACATATGGCCATGCCGGCAGACTATGACATTTCATCAAACATATGAAGTTGCTGAATGAAGTAAAGAAAAAAAGAACCTTGAGAGGCCTCCAGACTCCAGTGCTCCGTCCACCCCCAACGCCAACAATCGCCTCGCCACACCACCACCAGCGCCTCCTTGCCCCCTTTGATTTTCTTTGTCTTGAATAGGAAAATATAAGAAAAGAAGGTAGAAGATGAATCTCTCAATAACTAATGTCTTAATATAGAGAATATAAGAAGAATGGGAAGATGAATAGATTTTGCTTCTATCTAGAAATATTCTTTCAACGGCTAATGGTGGTCACCCTGTCGATTTTTCTTCTCCCGCCGCCCGCGTCCGCGTGTAATTTGTAAACTCCTGTCTATTCTTCTTCTCCTGCGGCTGTGTTGAAAAGAGAACCCACAGTTTGGCTTTAAACCTGAAGATGAATCGATTTTGGGCCTGGGCTGCAAAGTCTGTGGCCAAACGCAGAAACAAATGGTGCCCCCCTTTCCTTTGGGGCCCTGGGCTGTGGCCCAGGCTGCCCTGTGCCAGGGCCGGGCCTGCTCGACCGGTGACAAATTCCTCCTAACCCAATTTCACTAACCTCATAATTCTCATGCTAAAACGCAATCATAAAATCGTCAATATCCTATATAAATAACAATAAATAAACAATTCAGTTAAAACAAAATATATTCCATAAAATAAATCCAAAATAAAATAAAAAACTATACATTTGTCATCAAGGGGATTTATAAAGGCCGATGTCGCTTGTCCGAAACAAATACATGAACACCTCCCTCGATACCGAAACTCGTAAACTGGTAACCCGTTAAAACCAAAAATGCTGATAACTTTGCCGGAGTATGCCTCCTAGATCATATGTCAGTCTTAATTTTGTTTTTTTTTTTTGTCGCCGTCAAAATCTAACACTGCTTAATAACAAAGAAAAGCTATTGGCCACTAAATAATCAACCAATGAAAGAAACGATTAGTAGGAACATATCAAATTATAATTATTTAATTACATTTTGTTTAAATTTTAATTGTTAAGATGTCAAATTACGATCAAATTCTGACACAGTTCAGTTCACATCTTGTTGAATGTGTTGGAAAAAGTCTACCAAGTTTTGGCTCGAACTCGGCCTCCAACCGAATTCGGATCGAGTTGGGTCCCAGCTTCCCAGAACCTCTCTAGTTCAGATCGGGACCGGATTCCGAACAAATATCCATGTTAGTATTTCTCGCCCAGGCCGTTAATGCTTTTGGAATCTGATTTAAATAAATATTCTTCATTTCAGGAGAATGCGGATCGTGATGCAAAATTACAAAAAAAATGCCAGAATTCCATTTGTTTGTCTGTGATTTACAAATAGGTACATCACTGTCCTCATTCCCTCCTGTATTGAATGTTGATATTCTTGAAGATATAGACCAACTTCATAATTTACATGTCCTCTTCAAAATAAATTATTATATAAGAAATTTGATTTCTACTTGACAAATAGAGTTATTCAGGCATGTCAGAAGCCTGGGCTTAAATTATTCCCATGAGGCCATAAAACATATGATTTCCCTCCAAATCAAGCCATCAACTTGACGAAAATGCCAAATCCGTATCACATGTCACATGGGGAAGGGAATTCACATGATCAAACATTTATGTTATTCAAACTCTCATTACACAGTCTTATTTTGTAAATAGTAACGTGTGAATGAAACTGATTAAAGTTAATGGAGTGGGCTTAGAGCATGGAGTCATGGTATTTCAAAATTATAGTTTCAGGCTATAGTTTCTTAGAGGATCTGTATTGTTAGCATATGCTAATGAATAATGTGGGCTTGGGCTGTAGAAAATATTGGACTTTGTATATTTCCTACAAAAAGATCCTCTCCTTCTCCACTATTCAGTGATGTCTCCATGTTCTACCCAACTGTATGTTATTAAGTAGGGCTAATTAGTGTTTAGACCCTGAATTTTATACCAACTTAGTGTTTAAGACCTAACATGTCAAATTGGAGAATTTGGATCCTGAATATTTCTTTTTTTTTCCATTATACCCTTCCTCCCAATGCATGTGAATAATTTTTTTAATATAAAATGAAGGGTATAATGGAAAAGGATGAAAAAATAAATAAAATTCAGAGCCTAAACTTTCTAATTGGACATGTTATGGCCTAAACTCTAAGCTGGTATAAAACCCAGGGTCTAAACTCTAACTATCCCTATTAAGAAAGGTAAAATGCAAATCCTAGTAAGATTTACACGTTTATTAAAATAAAAATAACCCTCATAGTTTAAAAAATTATCTATTTTTTAATTTGGTGCAGTTTGTATCCAAATTAAACGACGGTGTCAATGGACCTCGAATTTATCATCAACAAGGGTTACTTGGATTATTATGAATAAAATAAAATAAGTTAATAATATACAAATGTGAAATTGAGTGAAGACGGAACGAAACATGGAATAGAAAATGTAAAGAATGATAAAAATATGGAATTTTTAAAACTATGTACATGAGGATGGTAAGACTATTGCAATCTGTAATGGTCACATACATGAGTATTTTGGGTGTTTCAAATATTCAAAATTTGACTCTAACATTCAAATTGTAAAGACTAGTGAATGGAAGAGTTGATTCGATCAAAGTAACCAAAATATTAGAGTTTAATTGATAAAAAAAATCTATTGTATTTTCTTAAGAAAAGTGTAAATTTTACTAGGTTTTTTTTAACTAGCAATAAACACATGAATGGTTGAGAAGAACATACTTCATTAATAAAGCATGGTAAATCTCACTCCATGTTAGTTTCCACCACTTTAAACCTTGAGGGGAAAAAAAAAACTTTCATTTCATTCATTTGCTTCTAGTCAAATTGTCTTATTTAGGATTATTTTGTATAAAGAATACAAGATTTAGGGTCTAATTAGACTTTGAGTACTAGATTTGTCAGTTAGTAAATTTAGATATTAAAAAAAATTAGTGACATATTGTAGTGACAAACATTCGTCATGGAAGACACATTTTGTCATTGAAATCTAATTTCGTCGCTAAAATGTGTCACTAAAAACTTTCGAACATTCAAACTTTCCAAAACCCTTATACAAAATAATCAAAGTTTTTTTTACCTCCTCTTGTTCTTACTCCCCAACAAGAGAGCCAAGTAGAAGAGCACCCGGAAGAAGATCCCCCACGCTACCGTTATCCATAAGCAGCTCCACTTGCTCAGGTCCATCACCCCCTCCTCCTCCAGCACGTCCACGCCCGTCGTCACGCAGGAGCTCTCCGTCATCGTCACCCCCAGCACTCCGCTGACGGCGGCCAGAGCTCTCGCTTTCGTCGCCTCCGGCAGCGAGCCCATCGCCGTGCCGTCGAACATCTGGACCCCCCTCGCGAAGCACCTGCTCCCGTCGTCGAACTCGTTCCGCAGAAGCGCTTGGTAGGGATACTTCACCAGGGACAGGTAGTGGAACCAAATCCAGTACCCCGGCATCCGCCGCCGGCTGATGAAGAAGCCGCTGAACAGCAGGAAGTAGGCCAGGATCCCCACCGCCACCGTGTACCCGACCACGACGTGCGATACCGCGGCGGACAGGAACGTCACGAACGAGCTCCCCGCCCAGAAGGACGCGAAGATCGTCAGGAAGAAGAAGCAGAACCCGGAGGCCCCGCCCGCGAGGCCCGCCGCGAAGAACGTCGCTAGGGCGAGGGCGGCGGAGAGGACGAGGAGCGGGGGGAGGCCGACGGCGGCGCTCGCGAGCGCGTAGGAGGACCGCCGGTAGGCGTCGTGCGCGGTCTCGCGCGCGAGGATGTGTCTTTCTTGGAGGAAGGCCGGCAGCGCGTCGACGCAGGTGTAGAACACCGCCGACATGACGAAGGCGAACAGGCTGACCCGCTCCTTGACGCCCTTCGGACTGTCGTCGAGCCTCCAGAAGACGGTGGCCAGGACGAACCCGGTGACGAGCACACCGGCGAGCCGGACCGCGTGCACCTCCGGCTCGCGGCGGGAGTTCGTGAAGGACCGCCTCGCGAGGAGCAGTGTTTCGATCCAGAAAGGGTTGGGGAACCTGCTTGTGCTGCTGCTGATGCTGATCACGTCCCTCGGCGGGCCGCAGCTGGCGGTGTTGTACTCCTCCCGAGCCGACGCCCTCTTCGACTGCCATGAGATGTTGAATTCGACGAGTGGTTTAGGCCCGGCTGCCGACGACTCGAGCTCCCGGACGACGTCGAGAGCGTACTCGGCCGGATTGGAATTGTCGGGAATCGGACGCCCGAACGCAGAGAAGAACAGAGGGAGCCCTCCGGGCGATCCGAAATAGACCGTCTGCCCGGCGGAGATAAGGAGGAGACGATCGAGCAGGCCTAGGATTCGAGAACTCGGCTGGTGGACCGAGACGACGAGGACGCTGCCGCCCTTCGCGACGCGGCGGAGGGCCTTGACCACGGCGAAGGCCGAAGCCGAGTCCAGCCCCGACGTCGGCTCGTCGAGGAAGAGGACGGGCGGGTCGTGGACGATGCCCGTCCCGATGGACGCACGCCTGCGCTCGCCGCCGGACACGCCGCGGCGGTCCTCGTCGCCGACGATCGTGTTCGCCGCGGACCGGAGGCCGAGCTGGTCGATGAGGGCCTGCACTCTGGCCCTCTTTCTCGCGGCCGGCAGCGCCCGGGGGAGCCGGAACTCGGCGGCGAACGTCAGGGTCTCCTCGACGGTGAGCATCGGGAAGAGGAGGTCGTCTTGCATGACGTAGGCCGAGATCGACTTCGGAAGCTTCCCCCCGTTGAGAGTGACGGAGCCGCCGAGGCTTCCTCTGGCTATGCGGTTTGCCAATGCGTCTAGGAGCGTGGACTTGCCGGAGCCGCTGGCGCCCAGCACCGCTAGGATCTCTCCTCCTCTGGCCTCGCCGGTTATGGAGTTGAGGAGGAGCTTCGTTCTCCCTTCGCTCTTCTTCTTCTTCAAGCTGTACGAGAGGTTCGTGAAGGAGAGGACGAAGGGACGACAGCCTTGTGCTCCGCCGACGTCTAGGGCTTGCTGGTCGCCAGCAAGTTCCATATCTTTGCTTCTCTCTTCCATTGGCGGGGTCTCAATCAATGGCGGAAGTGCAAAGAAACTAGCAGCAGAGTTAGTCCTGAACTAAGTCTTTGCAGTTTACTTATATAACTGATCATATAATAATAATCATATTCATAAGTTAAGTAGATAAGCCTTCTGACTATTGTTAGATTGTATCTCGTTTCCGGTTGAACACTCGAACAAGGTATCAGATAGGAGAGAGAATCATAGGGTGTATACGTCTTACATGATAATTCTTTTTTAAGATATATGGATCCAATTCAATATCGCACCTCATGGGTCAAATTCGCTTCGGATCATACTGCATTCCCAACAACTATTTTTATTATAATTAATTGTCTATACGGTGCATGAGAAATGTCATGGTAGTCATTTTTGGTAATTTAACTTCTTTTTTTTTGTTAATATGGTACCTAAGTTTTATATTTTTATTTAAAGAGTGTCTGAACTATCTTTCGTTGGTATTTTGGATATAAATCTTTAAAAATGGACATGTGATGGTCACGTGCGTTATTTTTAGAGTTATTTTTTTGTCATGACCAGCTGGTGCATTGGCTATAAGTGACTGTAGAGCCGTCATTTTATACTCGACAAAAGCTATTTGTTTATATAAAATTTCTTCGAATACCAATACTCTTACTTGAAAAACAAAAAATGACAAAATAATTATAAAAAATAAGACACGTGACCATCGCATTTCCATTTCCATTTCCATCGATTATCAATGAAGTATATTTCAGGCACTCTTTGAACCAAAATATAAAATTTATGTACTAAATAACTAAAAAAAAAAAAAATTGATTACCAAAAACGACAACCACTAGACACCATCTGAATAATCAACTCTTTTTATTACATGGATTTCCCTCCATCCTCCAATTTTGTTAACTTATTCTACGATGATTCCGGCGTGGTATTACCTTGGGGTTGTCTTGTTTTTTGTCAAAACTATGATTCGACACTTTACACTTCGTCTCAACTCGAGCAACTAATATTCTCTCTTTCTGTCCCTAATTCTTAACAAAGCTGTCTGCCGATGTAATTGACAAGGTTTTGTTTTTTTTAATTTCACACACACACATCCCTATTGGGGGATTCGAACGTAGCCGTCCCTCCGGATGTTCCGCTCTAATACTACTATGCTAAAGAACTCGGACATTGACAAGGTTGTAGTGGCAACCTTTTTCCCCATTTTCCCACACGGCCAGCTCCGGACGAGCAGTCTCTCTTGGTGGCATGATCTCAACTTGAGCAATCTAACAATGTGTCGTGCTCTAATCTAGCATTGTAATAATCTATGTTCTCTGTCTAGTTCTCTCGCAGGTTTCAATGCAAGTGTTTGATAAGCTTTGGTTCGTGATTTTTTTGCTTGACTTGCTTGGCACATTTGATCTTCGTCGGAGGGATACATTTCGTTTATGATGTTTTAAAAAAAAAACATTTAAATATTGGTTTTGATCGGCTAAAAAAATTCTCTAAAACCAGTACAATTTAATTTTATGTGTCTTTATAAACACTCCAAGTGGGAATGTTTTTCGGATTTCTTTTTTTTTTTCCATTACATTATATCCTTATCAAAAAAAATGTAACTATGACTGCTCATACCGTACCATATTTCTTTTTTCTCATCTTTGTTTCTCTTGAGGTCCCATATAACGGCTACTTCCTCTAAAATGTAATTTCTCTAAATTTTGTGGTTCATTTGATATGATAGTAAATGATTGATATAAAATTTTGTTGTCAAATTGATGCGGTAGTGAAGGTTTTTTTTTCAACATGTATGAGTTATTATTTGTCAAACCATTTTATGATTGCAAGTTATATTAGGCCTCGTTTGGTTCGCGGAATCATCGGGTTGGAAAAGGAAAGTAATTACTTTCCTATGTTTGCAAGAATTGAGGAGGAAAGGAAAGTGATTCCCAATGGAAAAAAAAAATTAGGGAAAAAATGATTTCATCCATCCAAGTAAGAAATCACTTTTCCACATTGAAATATTCACTTTCCTTTCCAAATTTCTTGGCATTTTCAAATACTGGAAAGAAAAATTAATGAAAATTTCAATTTTCCAAAAGAAAGAAAATGTCAAAGAATTGATTTCCTTTTCCTTCCATTCCGCGAACCAAACGAGATCTTAGTGTATAAGCTATTGTTTGGGAGGAGAATGGTATAATCTTTGTTTGGAATAATTTTTGTATATATATATGGACATATAAATAATTTTATTGTTTTAAAAAACTTTCAGAACAGCTCGTTAATAAATTATCAAGTATATGTTAGATTAGTTTAAAAGATGTTGCTTAAAACCGTCCAAAATCGAATCCCTCGTAACTATTTATAATCGAAACTTTAAAAATATTCCATAACTGCTACTTCCAACAAATGCCAAACAGACCCTTAGTATTTAGCTGAAGGTTTTTACGAAATTGCTAAAGAGATTGTGGTCTATGTCCACCGGACGTGATTGTGGATGTACATATTCCAAACCCATTAGCCTCCCTTATTTGCGAAGGATTCGCCACCGGCTTCATGTCAATGAAGAAACGCAACGTAGACTGTGGACAAAAAATGCGGACCAAAAATATGGTCCAAGTAGCATCACTCAGCTTTTTATAGATTGACGATCTAATAATACTTAATTGTACGGTTTATGTTAAAATGCTAATTAACTTCATATGCCTGAATAGTTCTATTTCTTCCATCATTCTCTACCGGTAGTAATCTCTATCAGTTAATACTCTCAGGTTTGGTTACCGGAATTTGAGCTTGGAAAAAGAAAGTGATTCTTTTCCTATGTTTGGGAGCCAAAGGAAAGTTGTTGAAAAGAGAAAATTATTCCCAAGAGGTAGAAAAATAGGGGAGAATGTGGTTCCTCCCATTTATCTAAGGAATCACTTTTCTTCCAACTTTTTCGCATTTATTACAAAAAGTTTTGACCAAAATATCCATGTTCATAATATTATTTACCATTTTTATCCATAATATCTTTTAGACAAAAATATTTCTAAGTAATAATTATTTTTATTAGCACGAGGGTATTTTTGGAAAATTGACTTGATTTTGTTTCCTTTCCTTACAAACACCAAACACTATAATAAAAATTAAAGATATATTCCGGCTATAATCCCGATCTTTCTAAACACCGGAAAGGAAAGTTTATAGGAATTATAATTTCCTAAAGGAAAGGAAATACCAAGGAATCAGTTTCCTTTCCTTTCCATTCCGCGAACCAAACGAGGCCAGGGGCATTTTGGATAGATGTAACTCTTTGAAAGTGTGAAAGTAGTACTTACATCATGATGAGTTGCAGGACACTGACAACAAGTGGCACTTTCTAAAATGTATTTTAATAGAGTATTTTTTGTCTATTGCAAGTGGCAGAAAAATGAATTTGATGTTTGGATGCTTGTTGAAAGTGGAGAGAAAATGATTTCGATTGTTTGGATGGTTGTTGAAAGTGGATGTTAGTTGGAGATATGGTAACTCCGGTAAACTTACCCCCAAAATAATTAATGAATGTAAATTTGCTAAAATAAATATATAATTCGCATAAATAAACAAAAATATATTAAAGACAAACTAAATTTATTTAATTATCATTATTAAACAGATTAAATTGTAATTTTTTTTTCGGATGGAACCATCCAGAACCCATTCTCTTCACAAATACAATCTATTTACAAAACCACTCTCATTTCCTCTCTCTCTCAACTCCCCCCTCCCCCCTCTCCTCCGTCGTTTCCCTCTCCTCCCTCGAGACACTCCCTCACTCGCACCCGTCATGCACCGCCACCATGAACAGCTGCAGGCAAATCCTCTGCCTATGGCGGCCGGATCTAGGTCCGTCTCTCCCGTTGTCGCGGATCTGCTGTGCTGCAAGAAATGGAGTCGGTGGCCGCTCCCACCATGCACCATCACCACCCAACTGCAAAAATAGAGTGCGACCGCATTAAATGGAGTTTTACCATTTTTCAAGATGTTAAAATTAAACCTTCTCTCTCTTCTCCGGACTCTCACAGACGAGTTTCACTTTTTTTTTTTTTCTAAGGAGGTGAAACTGAACAATGGGGGGGGGGGGGGGGGTGGCGCCGACAGGAACTGTAATCCATCACTTCAGCCAAAAAAAAGTTGAGTTTCAAACATTACAACCAAACATATGAACTGGTTGGAGTCCAGAGGAGTTTCAAATTTTTCTCCAAATCCAACCCACTTTCGTCGAACCAAACGCCCCCTCGTAAACGACCGATTGGAAACACCTCCGTAGGGCTGCAAATGAGCCAAGCCGTTCGCGAGCTGCTCGAAGCTCGGCTCGATAAAATGCTCGTTTGAGCTCCGTCCGTTTAGTAAATAAGTTGAGCTCAAGCTTCATTTTTTTGCTCGTTTAATAAACGATCCAAGCTCAAGCTAAGAAGTACTCAGCTCGTTTGAGCTCGCAAGCTAGCTCGTTTATGAGCTTGCGAGCTGGCTCGTTTAGAAGCTCGTTTAGGAGCTAGTTTAGAGGCTTGTTTGTTCTTTGTTGTTGAATTCTAATTTTATATATGTTTTTATGACAATATAGTTGTGTGCATTATATATTTATATGTCCTAGAAAATTGATATTAAGAAACTTTTTAAATTAAATTTTTATAAATAAATTGCTAATATTACATGTACTTGAATTTAACTAGCTTGAAATCGGACTTCTCAAGCTTGAAATCAAGGTGATCGAGCTTGATTTTGAACTTATCGAGCTTGTTTATCCAGCTTGAATCAAGCTTACTTATCAAGTCAAGTTCGAGCTCAAACCAAGCCAAGGTCAAGCTTAATATAAACAAGCTCGAGCCAAACTCAAGTTCTAAAATAAAAAACTTATCAAGCTCGAGCTTGAGTTCGGTTAATTCTAGTCAAGCCAAGCTCAAGCTTACAAAATTAAGCTTGGCTCGTTTGTGGTACACCTATGTACGTCATTCGTGCAATAAGTTTTTGCATCCGTAGTTTCATTCATGGCGTTTTATTTGATCGATAATTATTAATAGGGTTAGTTAGTAACATGGTCTCATATAAAGTGGATATTAGAATTTAGGTCTCGAAAATGATCGGCATTAGGGTTTGGATATCCAAATCATTGTCCACGTAGGCAAATTAACAGTGATTTGGAGATCCAATCCTAACGTCGGTAAATTTTGAGACCCAAATTCTAATTTTAACTATTATACGAAATCCTGTTACTAAATAACCCTTATTAATATTGCATATAGATGGTCACTTCAGTTGCAAAAGCTTTTATATTATTACGAGGAATTTAACATGATAGAAAAACCAAATTTGTGGACCCAGTACAAAATATACATTATTTCTGAAATTTAAGATGATAAAAACCTAGGATATGCATAATTGTATATGGCAATTGATAAGGGCACTGCAACTTTTGATCAGGGCTAGCCCATTAGGGCCCCTGATCAAAAAGTGAAGTGTCTTTTATAACAAGGACTGTCCAAATTCCTGGCAGTCCTACATACAGTAAGGACTGCCAGAAAAATGGGCAGTCCTTTTGTTTCACATGCTGAGATTAGGACTGCCAAGTTTTCTGGCAGTCCATTCAGTTTGGAGGACTGCCCGAAAATTGGACAGTCTTTGTTATAAAAAAAGTGAAGTTTTCCTGATCAAAAAGTGTAGTGCCCTTATCAATTGTCTTGTATATCCCCAACGAAATTGTATATTATGGAAAAAGTTGATTGTAAAGAACTAATCATACTGGGAAAGAAATTACTTAATTGTCCTATTTATCTAAAACACATTGTACTACATAATCAAGACAAAAAAGGAAGTAGTTAACACCAGCTCCAAGCAAGGTTGTAAAAGATGCTCGCTAGACATTAGTCGGACGGTGAGTGTCTACATCATCTAGACGGCCGCGGTTAATTTTTTTTTTTTTTTGGTTATTTGGTATGAGAGGCTCATGTAACTGTGTATATTAAGATTTGGATTCGAAAATTACTGACGTTAGAGTTTGGATTTTCATTTCACTGCTTACATAAGCAAATGAACAATAATTTGGAGACCAAAGCCCTAACACAGATCATTTTCAAGATTCAAACCCTAATTTTAACTATTATACGAGACCCTATTACTAAATATCCCAAAAAAATTTCTTCCAAAAATCTACTGAAAATTGCAGAAAAAGTCTATAAAATCCAAAAAACATGCTTAGTCGGGAGTCGGGAGCCTAGGTGGACGCCTAGACAGATATCGGACAGCACCGGACATCTAACGTCTAGACTGATTTTTAGAACAGTGGATCCAAGACGCCAATAGGACCTGTGTTCCGGTGGCCTCATTGCAAAGTTACAAAATTCGGCCATTGCAGGCCTGCCGCTCGTTCTCAACACTTTGTTGGGCCTGTAAGTGTGCTTTCATGTCTTGCCTCCATTTAGTTGCTGGATGTTCTAGTAAGACCTGAGACTTTAGTTTCAAGAATTAAGAGCCCTGCACTTATTAGTTGTCCTAGTGTCAAATATTTAAGCTCATTTGATGGTTGCCCATACAATTAAGCACATCATCTGCAAATAAGTTATAATGGTTTATAATTATGACTCAGGGTGTTATTCGGTCCGGGCCGGGCGGCCCGCGACCCAGAAAATTTGGGCTCGCCGGGCTTGGGCCAGGCCCAGCCCGGACCGGGTGTGAAGGCGGGCCGGGTCTGGCCCGGCCCGGTTGGAATTTTCCAAACCCAGCCCGGCCCAGTGGCCCGGGCGCTGGACGGGTCGGGCCTGAGCGGGCTCGGGCCGGGCCTAAGCGGGCCGGGTTTTGGCTGTTTTTTTTCTTTCCATTTTTATCTTCTTAACCTATTATATAAGCTAATGTAGATTTTGCCTACGCATCAGAGCACGTGAAATGTCTAGACGGACGCCTAACACGACGGCTTTAAAAAGTCATAATTCATGGTGTAGGGTGGGCCGGTTAGCCCGGTACCCGGCCCAGGTCCGGACCGGCCCGCGGTCAAATCAGCCCACCCCAGCAAACCAACAACTCCGCCCTTGAGGTAAGCTGCCTCACGTGCCAAAGCAACCATCTCAGGACTCGCCGCAGCAAACCAACAACTCCGCCCTTGAGGTAAGCTGCCTCACGTGCCAAAGCAACCATCTCAGGACTCGCCGCCTAAGTAATATTTGCCTACGCATCAGAGCACGTGAAATGTCTAGACGTACGCCTAACACGACGGCTTTAAAAAGTCATAATTCATGGTGTAGGGTGGGCCGGTTAGTCCGGTACGCGACCCAGGCCCGGACCGGCCAAATTTTTTTTTTTATGCCAAGGTTTGCAAAAGCCTCTAGCCCATCAGCCAAATGTCCAACCCACTTAGCCAAGTGAACAAGCAAGTAGGTTCTAATATTCACCAAAAAATCACGTTTCTTCAGCCAACCGTTTCTTAGGTGCTCCATGCCTCCATGGAAGAGTCTGGAAGCAACGTCCTCTCTCTCTATATATATAGACGTTTTTCGGAGTCGGCATTGTTTGGTTGTTCCTGCTCTGGGCATCTGGTAGATCCCACTTGGCTTCTTCTTCTTTTTTTTGGCTCTGACTCATTTTTATGTAAGATGTCAAATTAACATTATCAATGCTACGGTAGAGATCTCATTTGTCTGATAATTTTTTATTATGGTATTAACAACATTGCTGCATACTGCAGTTAGGAGTGTTTGAAACTTGGCCGAATGCAACTGTGTAGCAGGCCAGCATAGCATTGCAGGTATATTTATATATATTCTAAACTGTTTGGTTGTTCTTTACAGATAATTATTTGCATACGTTACCGAATAGTTTTTTCTTATGATACTGGCAATAATTCTTTGCATATGATTCCTTGCATATGATACTAAAATGTTAACAACTGACTTAAAAAACAAGTAAAACTTTCTAAAGTGCTTTGCAAATTAGACAATATATGACTATTAGTACATAAAACATAAGTTTGGAAGGAAAAACTTCTTTATATGCATGAAGTTTCTAATTAAACAAATAAGTGTTCTTCGATCATAGTTTGTAATTTCCAATAACTGGTTTCTTTATCTTAAGGAAATTTAGACTTTTAGTTCACAAGGTGTTTCCAATAACTACTTTCTCTTTTATTAGGATGGAAAATCAAGAAGAAGAAAAAACGAAAACTATTTTTTCTTTCTTTAAAAAGGAACACGGAGAAGAAATATCAACAATTGGAACATCTTCGGATTATGATGGCATTATAAGAAATAATTTATGTGTTGATTTTTTTTAGTATATTTTAATTTTAATTCAAGGTAAACTTAAATTCTGGCTCCGTCCTTATTACGTAAGGTCTTCTCAGTCCTTCGACCGGTCTTTGCTTAAATGTGTCCCAGCCTAGGTCAATTTGTTTTTTAATTTTAAATCTAGTCCAGTCCAGATAACGTAAAGGAGAAAGCTTTCTTCTTGGAGTAGTAGGAAAACACCAACTCTGAAATTGGAAAACACCAACTCTGAAATTGAAATGGCATGATTCCAATCCTTTCTGGTAGAAGTTGGATTCCAGATTTTAGGTCTCGACTAAAAAGTTGAGGTTAAACTGATACTACGGAGACAAATATGTCTAGAGATGCACCAAATGGTGCTCAATTACCTGTCTTGACCACTCCTTTCAAGGTTCTATTTATCTTTTCAACTTTATAGTAGTCGAGTATGCTTAATAATCTATCCTCAGCAGGAAGAAAGTTTCCATGAGAATCAGAAAGTAGAATTCATGTCACATTTCTTTTCTATTGTTTGGTAAAACAAAAAAATTACCTAGAAAAGACTATTTGATTTTCTTTTCAGTATTTAGTTGGTGCAGAAAAGAAAAGCAAAAATATATCAATGTTCCAATAGTATCCTTATCTTTTAAAATAAAAATAATATTATGAAAATTCAAAGGGACCCAGAATACGAGAAGTTAATGGTAAAATAAGCAATAACATATGGTTAATTTTGTCATAATTTTTTGTAATAAATGTTGGAAAAGGAGGAGGGAAAATCAATTCCATATGTCATGAGTGGAACCATATTCCCTTTCATTTTCTCTCTTGTCAAGAAATTGATTCCCAAGTTTGTGGCGGCCAAACAAAGGAAATGAACAACTTTTCTTTCCTGGTTCTCTAAATCCGTGAACCAAACGAGGCCTAAATATTTTAAGATTCCTTCAAACATAATTATCATTACTTTAAGGCCACGTTTGGTTCTCGGAATTAGAATCTTGGAAAAGAAAAGTTTTTTTTTTCTTTGTTTGGATACCAAAAAAAAAATGAGGAGGAAATAAATTTGATTCTCAAAAAGAGGAAAAATATGGAAGGAAATGGTTCCTCCTGCCAACCCAAGGATTCGTTTTTCCCTTTAGGCTGTATTTGGTAGAATGATAGAAAAATGGAAGGAAGGAAAATAAAAAAGATTTATTTTTCATCCATATGGAAAGAAAAGGCTATTTCCTTCATTTGTGTTTGGTATGATGGAAGGAAAATGGAAGTGACATATTTTCCTTGGTTTGGTATGAAGAGAAAAGTGGAAGGAAGAAAAATAAAAAATATAGACTTTACCAATTATATCCTCAACTAACAATATTTATTTACCATTTGACATTATTGAACTACTTTAAATAATATAATTTCTATAGGGTATAATTGTAAATTAAGATCAGTATGCAATTTTTCTTCCACTTTTGGAATGATTGATTTTCTTAGATTATAAGAAAAAATCAATTCCTCCACTTTTTCTTTCATCCACTTTTTTCCTCATACCAAACAAAAGAAAAGGAAAGTGATTACTTTCCTATGTTTGGATGTCAAAGAAATTGATAAGAAAAGGAAGGTAATTTCCAATAGAAGAAAAGTTAGGAAGAAAAGTGATTACATCCATCCAAGTAAAGAATTATTTTTCTACATTAGAGTATTCACTTTACTTTTCAAATTCATTGGCATTTCCAAACATCGGAAAGAAAAATCAATAAAAATTATAATTTTCTAAAGGAAATGAAATGCCAAGGAATTGATTTTCTTTCCCTTCCATTCCGCGAACCAAACGAGGCCTTCATTTTCTTGATTTTTTCAAACACTGAAAAAAGACTTATTTGGAATTACAATTTTTCAAAGAAAAAAATATATCAAAAAATCAATTTTCTTTCCTTTCCTTTCTGCAACCCAAACGAGGCCGAAATGTTAACGAGTGGGGGCTATGATGACATTAGTTCTCCGACTTGAAATGGGCTAAGGGCCCAGTAGTGGTGGATTATCCACACGTTTTTGAGAAGCAAGACTGCCTCTGTGACCCTAGGCGATCCTGAAAATAGGAGCCACTGTGTAAAGATTTTAGGGCCTTAATAAAATGTAGGATACCTTTATAAAATCGAGGACTTTGTAAAATTTAGGAAACTTTTGTAAAATTTATACTTCTTTGTAAAATTTTAGAATAAATTCTGAGGCCCTAGGCCCATATCTAGATTGTCTAGGCTTGGAGCTAGTTATGAGGTTACGATGAACACCATTTTCCGCGCAACATAGCTCCTTATATACATTACATGAGTCTGAACCCTTGTTAGCAATAACCCGTTAAAACTCATATTATACGCAATTTTTTATATATCTTTCATTAACATATAATATTTGTGTACTTTTGACAGATCCAAATCAGTACATAAATTTTAAGCATACGAAGTTTTAAATGTGTTCCGTATAAATTATTAAAAAAATTGGCACAAAAAATGTGCTGATAACCTGTTTAATTAACCAAATTTGACAACATATTTAAGAATATGAAGTTTTTAACCTCAATATTTCTTTTTTTTTTTTTGAATATTTGACCGAATTTTTTAACGTATTTTATTTGCACTGAGCCGATTTATATTCGTACTCTTGTTGTCCCGAATTTTCTCCGTTTGCCAAATTGCTAACTAGGGTCTGACCAACATGTCTCTCTTCGTTTGACTTCCTGATGATTGTAACAGTATATACATTACCGGATTATGACTCCCCCAAAAAAAAACAAAATATGTTTATTGTTTCTTACTGTTGGAAATTTGTTAAAGGTTGTCAAAGACCAATTGCCACCCAACGACAGGCCTTGCTTCATTATTTATCTTCACGTGTTTGTACACAATTTATTCTTTCCCTCTTTAAACATGGCATCTTCATGTGGTTTATTCTTCAGCCCAAGATCTATCTATTTTTGTTTCCTTGCTCCATTATTTATCTTCTTATTTCATTCTTTTTTCATGTGCTTTCTTGCATTGGTGAGAAAGAAAGAAAATTTTTAGGAGTCTATCTAACTGTGTTAGCTATGTCCATTGTTGTTGTCAATGTTTTAATCTATACTATTATATAATTAAAAAAGTTCGAGGCTTTATCGCAAAAGTTTTTGTTCCAAAAATACTTTCAACTGTATCATTTAGGGAAATAGAAAGTCAATTCGAGAAATTTTACCACACAAGTATTCAATTAGTTCGGACTTGCTTAGTACTAAACTGGGACCACACAAAAAATGGTTCTATAAAAGAGGTTCATGTATCCTTTGTTGAGGTAAGGACAAATGATCTGATTCGCGATTTCATAAGAATTGAGTTAGTCAAGTCTACGACTTCATATACCGAAAAAAGGTATGATACGGCGTGTTCGAAATTAATTCTCGATTATCGAGTAGATCGTACCAATATCAATTCTTTTTTTTTTCAAGGATACCTATGTTTACTTTCATTAAATTTAATATGGGTAGTTAGGTAATTACGCATAAAAAAAAGATTTATGTTGTTTACTCTTTCCAAGTAGTACAAAATTAAGAGGTCTTGCTATTTTCAAGTAACAAAAAATTAAAAAAACTATTGTTTGCTCTTCCCAAATAATATAAAATACGTACAATGTACGTGAATATATACTAGTTATATGTATAGACAATTTGGTCTAGTTTATAAAAGCTACTCATATAATAAAATAAACATTGAAATTCTGGCTATTTAAGATACTGCATTTGTATTTCATATTTTTCTCATCATATTTCATCATTTTTTTTTTAGTTTGATTATAATGGCATTCTAAAATATAATTTTTGTATTAAAAATAATATTTTAAGTTTACCCGGAAATAAACTAAAATTCTGGCTATGCTCTTGCTTGTAGGTGATGAGCACCAAATGACTATAGTTAGTCAAGTTTATACAAAAAATAGGCTTAATTGCTACTTGATACCCTCAACTATTATCGTTTTTCAACTTTGTACCATAAACTTTTTTTCGTAACAACTTGATACCTCAACTATTTTTTTTTCAACTTAGTACCTAACATTTTAAAAAATCCCAAAATGTCCTTATCCCTTCCCTCCCTCCACCCCCTCCCCCACTCCAGCCACCCCCCCATGCTAGCTCCGGCCGAAACCCCCCCCCTCCTCGCTTTCGGCCAACCTCCCCCCCCTCCTCGCTTCCGGCCAACCTTCCCCTCCCCCTCTTCGCTTCCGGGCCACCCCCTGCCCCGCCTCCCGCCCCGCACCCCCCTTCCCAGCCCCCCCTCCTCCCGCTGTCGAGCCCTAGGGGAGAGGCGGGAGCGGGCGGACGGCCGGAGCGAGAGGGGGGGGGGATGGCCTGAAGCGAGCAGGGGGGGTGGGGGGGGGGGAGCTGCGGCCGAAGCTAGCAGAGGGGGGGGGGGCGAAGCGAGCAGGGGGGAGGGGGGTTAGGGGTAGGGGCATTTTTGTCCAAAATAATATCAGGGTATCAAGTTGTTGCAAAAAAAAAATTTAGGGTACAAAGTTAAAAAATGGTAATAGTTGAGGGTATCAAGTAGCAATTAAGCCCTAAAAATAAATGACTGGAATCACTTGGTCCTGACCTATATTTTGACATGCAAAGCTAAATACGATCATTGGTTCGCTTGCTCCTTTTTTTCCAGTAGATTCGACTTTGACTTTTAGTCTTGAATGAATCGAATGTGTATCACGGATCTTTGCAATATGTAGCAGTGAATCAATGATATGAGGACATATGAATTGGGGTGAGCATTATTCGATTTTGGACCGAAAATCGAACCGAACCGAACCGAATAAGAGGTTCGGTTCGGTTTTAAAAAAATTCGGTTCGGTTTCGATTTTGAAAATACTAAATTTTCTTATTCGGTTTCGGTTTCGGTTTCGGTTTTGGATTTCGGTCCAAAACCGAAAACCGAATAAGAAAATTTAATTAATTTATTTATATATATATCTGTGTGTGTGTACGTACTATATATATAAGTATTAATATATATAGGTATTGTTGGTATTTTTGCCTTTGGACTAGAAAAGATAGTCCCACATCGGTTACACCAAATGGTGAGTATCTCAATATAATGCATTGCTTGTGTTGAGGTGTGCACATGAGGTGTAGTGGGGCACAAGTTTGTGCCATGTGGGAGTATTTTTCTAGAAGGAAAAAGGATTAATTCCAACAAGGATGCAAGTTGATTTTTGTTGTGCGGACTCGGACTCGGACACGGACTCCAGGATATCTCGTGCATGCACGGGAGTGTTCGGGGGGTAGGCGTGGGCTGGCACACTTCTATGCTGATTGTGGGATGATCTAAAATATCAAACTCTATTTTTGAGTATTGGTATTTTAGTCCCACATCGGATAGAAGAAGAGGTGAAGTCTCAACTCCACTCTATAAATAGAGCCCCTTGGCCTCCTTTGAAAGATGCACCAAGAAGAGAGTTAAGGGAGTCTGTAAAGTCCAGGAAGCCCGTTCAAGTCTCAAATATTGACTTACGAGCGTTCCAGAAGTTCTTCGTGAACTTGCTGGTTCCTGGAAGCAGATCGTGGTGGGACGAATCTTGCTTTGAGCAACGGTGATCTTAATCACCCCAGCAAGAACCTTTTCTCTTCTTCTTTCTTCTCCTTCATCTGAGTTGTAACTCAGTTCTATCCATCCGCAACTGCGATTGCGAGGAAGAACATGAGATTTATTTTCTGAACTCAGTTCTGTTCGTCAGCAACTGCGATTGCGAGGAAGAACGTGAGATTTATTTTCTGATTATTGTTGCTTTTGTAATCAGATTTATATTATAGTGTTCCTATTGGATCTCGAGAATAATCAGAAGGGGAACGTTTGTTTGAACCTCTGATCTCGACATTGAGTCTACCAACTTTGATCAAGCCCCGGGACTAACAATCTCAAAGCAAGATCCTTGTAGATGGAGAACTCTCGTGCTTCTCTCATCGATACCAGCTTTAACATGTTGGAAAAATTCGACGGAGAATATTTCCAAATCTGGAAGAGAAAGGTTATCCTTAATCTTCAACTCGTGGACGTAGCCATGTGTTGATTGAGGATGAACCGACGATTCCAGAAGGAGGAAATGCCGATGCTATTGCTGCTGCACTCGTCAAGCAGAGCAAATGGAAGAGAGAAAACAGCATCTGTAAACTGCTGATTCTCAATTCTATGGAAGACTCTCTGGCAGAGTCGTATTCCAAGAAGGTGAAGGCCAAAGAGATCTGGGATTCTTTGGGTAAGATATATGAAGATGATGAGAACAGATCCAAAATCTTCATCGTCAAGAAGTACCACAAGTGGCTCTTCGAAGACGAGATGGCGATGCTACCTCAAGTGAAGGAATTCCTGAAGTTGTGCCAGAAGTTAGATGACAAGAAGATGCCCCTCGTCGACAAGTTTGTCGTTGGAGGGATAGTCTCGAAACTTCCTGCTGGTTGGAACAACTTCTATGCTAGAATGCATCGGAAGAAGCTGGACATTAGCTTGGAAGATCTTCTACAAGAGATCCACGTCGAGGACGAAATGCGATCTCAACCGAAGATGGACTCTCTGTCCAACCAACTGGCTAAGGCCAACTTGGTGCAGACAAGAGAGTTCAAGGGGAAGCAGGTGGCTTCTCATCACAAGAAGAAGGACTCCACTAATCTAAAAGTGAACGGTCCTTCGTTCAAGCAACAGAAGTTCAAGTCCCACGTGACTTGCTTCAACTGTGACAAGAATGACCACTACATGAGTGAATGCAAATCCAAGCCCAAACCAAAATAGCAGGTATAGCTAAACTTGGTTATTTTGATTACTTAACTTGGTTACTATTGTTGCACAGGTTGAGTTATGTAGCGTGGTAACAGACTAGTGGTCTGACACTAGTGCATCTGACTACGTGTGCTCTCAAATGAGCTGTTCACCAAGGATGAGCCATGTTATGACGAAGGTCTCGATGGCGAACATATATCTAGCGGAAGTTTTGAATATCGAGACAGTGGTTATTAACCACCGACAAGGACACTGGAATGCGTGTTGCACGTACCAGAGATTTTTTGGCGATCTGATCTCAGAAAGTCTGTTATCTGATACAGACTTGAAAGATGGACATTCGTACTAGCCAGATGGTAATTTTCTGGCAAGGAACATGCTTCGAAAAGATGTTCGGTGCTGAAAGAATGTTCAAACTTTTGCTGATGGCGATAAAGTTACTTCATTGAGTGGACTGAGAGTTGTTCTATGACAGAAGCAGACTCAAGCTGTCCTACCGGGACCTTATCTTCGGAATGTGGGGGTAAGGAGGTGGAGGAGTTTAAGGTCTGTGCAGATACAAAACTATTAGGAAGCTGCTCAGACGATTGAACTAAAGTACTGATCATCTGGAGTTAGTACACTCAGATATCTGTGACTTTTATCAATTCTCCACAGAGGCCGGTTCGAAGTGTTTCTCGAAGTGCACATTCGCATGACTTCTTAAGTAGAAGGATGCAGCATTCGAGTAGTTCAGAGACTTCAGGACTGAAGCTGAACGTTAAACCGATCTACAACTACTCAGAAGTGATCGAGATGTAGAGTATAGGTCTCATGAATTCACATCGTTCTGTAAAGAACATGGAATCATCAATGAGACTACTGCTCCATATTCTCCTCAATCTAACGGGATAGCAGAAAGGAAGAACAGAACGTTGACAGAAATGATGAACTCAATGCTGCTAACTACGGGTCTTCCTAAATGCTAATGGGGAGAAGCTGCATTGACGACCACTTTTATTCTAAATAGAGTGCCGTATGCAACTTCGGACGTAATTCCTCATGAACACTAGTTCAAAGTCAGACCTAACTTGAATGTCATTCGAGTGTGGGGGTCTCTGGCTTATGTGAAACTCCCAGATCTGAAGATTCAGAAGCTGGGGACTAGGACTACGAAGATGATCTTCTTGGGGTATGTCGAGAAGAGTGATGCTCGAAGATTTCTTGATATTGAGTCAAATCATATCATCGAATCTCGTAAAGAGAATTTGCAAAGACATAAGAATATTATTCTTACGGATAAATCGGAGAACAATAAGGGTGTGCAAGAAACTGAAGTTTTCAATAAAGAAGTAGTCCAAGAAGATGTTGTTGTTGAAACAACGGTTGAACCAGAACTCGCTGAGCCGTCATCGAAGCGAGCGAGGAGGCCGAACAACTTCGGAGATGACTTCATCACCTATCATGTGGAAGCAGATCCGCTTACCTATGATGAGGCGATGAAGACCAGAGATGATGTTTTCTGGAAGGAGGCGATTGACAATAAAATTGATTCCATCACCTCAAATAACACTTGGGTGTTGGTTGATCTTCCTGAAGGAGCGAAACCCATCGGATGCAAATGGATCTTCAAGAAGAAGATGAAAGCAGATGAAACTATTGACAAGTTCAAGGCCAGGTTAGTGGCCAAGGGGTTTTCTCAGAAGCAGGAGATCGACTACTTTGACACGTATGCTCCAGTAGCCCGGATGACCACCATCAGAATGTGGATTGCTCTCACAGCGATACATAATATGGTGATACATCAGATGGATGTGAAAACGGTATTCCTGAATGGCGAGCTGACCGAAGAGATCTACATACAACAACCAGAAGGGTTTGTCATCAAAGGTCTTGAAGACAAAGTCTGCAAGTTGGTGAAATCTCTGTACGGTTTAAAGCAAGCTCACAAAATATGGCATGAGAAGTTTGACAAAATTATAAGGTCAACTGGCTACAGGGTCAGTGAATCTGACAAGTGTGTCTATACGAAGTTTGCTGACGGAAGAGGAGTCATCGTTTGTCAATACGTGGACGACATGTTAATCCTACGTATGGATATAAGCTGTGTCACGAAGACAAAGAAGTTCCTCTCGACGAAGTTCAGTATGAAGGACTTGGGGGATGCTGATGTTATCTTGGGACTCAAGATCATCCGGACAGACACTGGACTAGCGCTGTCACAGTCTCATTATATTGAGAAGATGATCACTCATTACGGATATCAGGATCTTCCAGGGATCGATATGCCATACAAGTGTGATCTGAAACTGAAGCCTAATTCAAGGGAAAGCGTCAGGCAGTTGGAGTATGCAAGCGTAATCGGGAGTTTGATGTATGCTACTACTGCCACAAAGCCTGACATAGCTTTCGATGTGGGAATGCTGAGTCATTTCACGAGCAACCCAGGCATTGAGTACTGGAAAGCTGTGAAACGGGTTATGAGATATCTCAAGAAGACTCAGACATATGCACTGCACTACAGCGGAGATCCGTCGGTAGTGGAAGGCTTCAGTGATGCCAGTTGGTGCTCAGAAGTGGAAAGCGAGAGGTCCACAGGTGGATACATTTTCACAATGGGTGGAGCTTCTATATCGTGGAAATCGAAGAAGCAGACTATGCTCTCGCGGTCATCCATGAAATCTGAGTTCTTTGCACTTGATACCGCAGCGGAGGAAGCAGAATGGCTTCGGGAGCTCATGTATGATCTTCCAGTGGTTGGGGCACAAATACCGGGGATACCGATATATTGAGACAACCAGGCGACTGCGACGGTGGCATCAAATGACCTCTTCAACGGAAAGAAGAGGACTGTGCGGTTGAAGCACATGACAATACACGATCTCATCAAGAGGGGTGTTATTGCAGTGATTGATGTTCGGAGTCAGGAGAACCTGGCGGATCCATTCACCAAGGGCCTCAAGCGCCAGCTGGTCGATGACACAGCTTGTAAAATAGGCCTGAAGGCATTCTGATATTGTGTTATTACAATCCTACCATAAAATTTTATGCTATTAGTTCAAAGAGAAATCTACTAGGCATCTAGCTTTTGGTTCGAGGGAGGACTATTAACCAGAAGAATATCAGGAACGGTGGGTACTTGTCCTCTGTGACATGGAGAGGTTACGGACCTACAACCACTGTTGTTTTCTGCGGAAAACGGATCCTGTGGGAAGGTTGGCTTAAATACCTTAATGAGTTCTCAGGCAGAGTGAATGCATGGAGTGCTTTACAGGAAGCACGGTAGTGCAGCACTACAAGGAGTGTAACTCCATGCTATAGTGGGGTGACTCCACCATGAGGTTCCCAGGTAGGGGTAATGCCTCGGCTTTGCAAGCCAAGTCACAGCGGAGTAGTACCGCAAATAGGCAGGTAGCCTAATGCTGTATGATAATCGTAATAAAGAGAGGTAGACAGCACTACAAAGAGGACGATGTCCTCATGTTACAGTGGCATGACACCACGAAGAGGTACCAGGTAGGGTAAAGCCTCGGCTTTGTGAGCCATGTCATAGCGGCGTAACACCGCACGAAAGCGCAAGGCTTCATGCTGGGTAGTTTGGCACTACAAAGAGGCCTGTGACCTCATGCTACAGTAGTATGACACTACGATGAGGTACCCAGGTGGGGTAAAGTCTCGGCTTTAAGCCATGTCATAGCGGCGTAGCACCGCAAAGAAGCGCAATGCTTCATGCCATGACTCTTTATAAAAAACTCACCTATAGTGTATGGACAGAGATACCAGGCCGTCTCTTGAGGGTAAACTTGTAGACGCCCAAAAATTATACACTGAAACCAGGCTGGCACAAGGCCTTCAATGTGCAGCCAGAAGCACAGTTGATGTCATTATGTGAGTAGAAAGAATTGCAGTTATGGTACAGAATTCAAGGCTTAGTCCATTCTTTTATCATGTTGTTATTTAACCTATGCGGGAAGATTCAAGTCGTAGCGACATCTCTCATAATGCATGATGGGCAGTCACTGTGGGGAACGCTCAACCCATATATTGAGATATGTGGGAGATTGTTGGTGTTTTTGCCTTTGGACTAGAAAAGATAGTCCCACATCGGCTACACCAAATGGTGAGTATCTCAATATAATGCATTGCTTGTGTTGAGGTGTGCACATGAGGTGTAGTGGGGCACAAGTTTGTGCCATGTGGGAGTATTTTTCTAGAAGAAAAAAGGATTAATTCCAACAAGGATGCAAGTTGATTTTTGTTGTGCGGACTCGGACTCGGACACGGACTCCAGGATATCTCGTGCATGCACGGGAGTGTTCGGGGGGTAGGCGTGGACTGGCACACTTCTATGCTGATTGTGGGATGATCTAAAATATTAAACTCTATTTTGAGTATTGGTATTTTAGTCCCACATCGGATAGAAGAAGAGGTGAAGTCTCAACTCCACTCTATAAATAGAGCCCCTTGGCCTCCTTTGAAAGATGCACCAAGAAGAGAGTTAAGGGAGTCTGTAAAGTCCAGGAAGCCCGTTCAAGTCTCAAATATTGACTTACGAGCGTTCCAGAAGTTCTTCGTGAACTTGCTGGTTCCTGGAAGCAGATCGTGGTGGGGCGAATCTTGCTTTGAGCAATGGTGATCTTAATCACCCCAACAAGAACCTTTCATCTTCTTCTTTCTTCTTTCTTCTCCTTCATCTGAGTTGTAACTCAGTTCTATCCATCCGCAACTGCGATTGCGAGGAAGAACATGAGATTTATTTTCTGAACTCAGTTCTGTTCGTCAGCAATTGCGATTGCGAGGAAGAACGTGAGATTTATTTTCTGATTATTGTTGCTTTTGTAATCAGATTTATATTATAGTGTTCCTATTGGATCTCGAGAATAATCAGAAGGGGAACGTTTGTTTGAACCTCTGATCTCGACATTGAGTCTACCATCTTTGATCAAGCCCCGGGACTAACAGGTATATACTAAATATATATAGGTATACACTAAATATGTCTATGTATATTTAGTTACTATATATATTAACAAAAAAAGCTCAAAAAAATATGAATAAACCGAATAAATCGAAAATCGAACCAATTTAATTCGGTTCGGTTTGATTCGGTTTTGGGCCAATTCGATTCGGTTTCGGTTTTGCTTATTCGGTTTCGGTCCAATTCAGTTTTGGGTTATTCGGTTCGGTTTAAACCGAGTAAACCAAATGCTCACCCCTACATATGAAGAAGATCACAATGATGATCTTTGAAGCCCCTCGTGAAGGAAATGGATGAAACCTTAATTCTAAAGAAAATGATGAAATCAAATAATTTGTAAGACTAAATTATAATTTAATATCCTCAATTATTTAATTGTTTTAACTTAATATCCTAATTTTGATAGGGGTGAATTTGATATCTCGAGTATAATTTTACAATTTAATATTCTACTGGTGTTAACAGAAAATACAAATGACCGCAGTACTCACATCCTCTCGTCCACCCTCTCTCTCAGTGGCAGAGACACGACGGGAGGGTGCAACCAGGGGGAGGGGGGGTTGCAGCCGAGGGGTAGGGGTTGAGGCGAAGGCAGGGGTGGGAGGGGAGGAAAAGGGAAAGGAGGCTGCAAAGTGGGAAATGAGGTATATATTATTAAGTTTTTCTTATGCGACAAAATTAATCATGATTGACGGAGGATGTCAATATGAAAGATTTTAATAGTTGATGGTATCAAGTTGTCTTCTATCAAAATTTAAAGTATCAAGTTGAGAAATTTGAATAATTATAAATATTAAGTTATAATTTAGCCAATTTTTTATTTACTTCAAGCTCCTCTAGGTTCTGGTTATTTGGACATTGCTAGTAAGAATTGTTACTTTAACTTGTCCTTGACCCTTTTTCCTTTGCGCTTATCCAACCAAATTGATGCTTTGTCCATTCGCTTACATGTGGGCCATGGCGGACTTGAGATATTATTTTTACTCCTACATAATTTAAAAGTCGGATAATGTACTTTTGGCAATTCTATGCATATATAGAACTATTAGGGTGCGTTTGATTGCAAGGTGGAAAAGATATAGAAAAGAAATTAATTCCATGGAATTATTTTTCTAGGAAAAAAATTTCATGGAATTTTAAAAAATATCCATGGAAAACTTAATTTGGGTGTTTGATTATCATTATTTTCCATGGTAAATAGTTATTTTCCATGAAAAATGATATTTTTCTATGGGTTGGACAATTTTCATTTTCCATCATTTTAGAAGAAAATATAGAAAAATGATAGTTTTCTGGAAAATAATTCCATGGAAAATATAAGCTATCAAACACTACAATTGGTGGAAAATTTGTGATGTATTTTTCATGAAAAAAAAGCCCAATCAAACACAGCCTTAGTTCTTTTGCAGTCGAGTAAAACTTTGATACAAAAGGAGGTATCAAAGTTGTATGACAGATGCCCCCCCCCCTCAAAGTTTATGTATATATATATGTATACACGGTTTACGAAGAGAGGGATCAAGTTTTTTTCTTTGTAGTTCTCACTATTTAGGGACTCATATTTTGAGTGTTGATGAATACGCACACGACTATCAAATTTTAGCAGTCCTAATTTTTAGGACTATCAAATTTGATAGTTTTGAATATGAACAGTGCTGTGTGTTGTCTCTTAATAATTATTGTAGGCACCAAAAAAAAGAGAAATTTTGAGTTGCACCCCACATTATTTAACCATATTCAATGTGCACCCGCAGTTTTATCATAATGTATAATACCTCCCACTTCCGTCAAAAACTGACGGTCAACTCTGTTGGCCGTTAATTTTTTACCGAAATACTCCTTCCTTTTTTCAAACTGACGAGGGGGAACTAGTAATAATGGTGATTTGTTAGGGGTATTTCGGTAAAAAATTAACAGTTTCGTTGACCGTTACTTTTTGACGAAAGTGGAGGATATTATATATTATGGTAAAGCAGTAGGGTACACTTTGAATATGGTTAAATAATGTGGGATGCAACTTAAAATTTTAAAAAAAAAACAAAAAATTAGGAAACGTGAAGCATGTGGGCCTACAAAATAAAAAGAAATAGAAGGAGACGTGAAGCATGTGGTTTCGTGAATGATGTGGTCCGCACGGATGACGAGACACAGCGATCATTTAGTACTATTCTCCGTCCTCTATTAAAGTACAACTTAGATCAGACGTACTTAATGGATGGCGATTGATTTATTTCTCCACACGAAACATCGATGAAGGAATATAAAGAATATCCTTTCTTTCTTTTTATGAACAATTTGCTGTGACACCACCACACTATGACACACTAATCATATATTACTTTTTGAGTTAGTGGTTGACATAGATCTCTTCCTGGAATCTCGACCAAGCTCTCGGGAACGTTCCTCCTCTAAATACTTTATTTGCCCCCCATTATCTTCTTGATTAATTATATAAGTTTAAGTTGGACCTAGGCTGGATCTATCATAGGAATGCCAAATGATCTAAAAAAAAATATGACCTATAGAGGAGGGTTGTCCAAATTCAAAGTCTTATCATACTTATTTCTGGATCGGCTCTGGCGAGACTTCTGTTAAGTTCTAACATAAGATTTGAAAATGATCAAGATGCACTTTACACATTCTTCTTTTTCTGTTTGGTTGTTTGGATTATATCCAAAACTATTCAAATTTTGCGAAATTTTAATTAATTTGAAGGATAAAAATATATATATTCCAACTTCTATTATTTTTGAAAAAAACATGTATGATACTTATGAGCACGATCATGATTCGTCATCCTCTATATATATATATCTAAATTTTAATTTTAATTTAACTATTTCTTTTATTTTATGATAATATTAGAAATAAAGAAAAAAAAAATGATTGAAGATGCAATGCACATGCAACTTCTAGTATATATAATGGGGCTTCAAAACGTTTCAAATTAAGCCGTGTAAGCCGTATGTATATCATCAAGCATTTCATTTTAAAAAATACGAAATATAATTTTAAACTTTCTCTTTTTTTTAGCATAATCGAATATCGAGTTTTTTACCCAAATTTTTTTGCGGAATATTATAATTTTAAACTTTCTCATCATTTTCTGTAGCATAACCGAATATCCAACTTTTTATCCACATATATCCATAACAAATTATAAGTAAAATTTAATTAATTTTTACAAATATTAATTCAAAAATAAATATCTCTAAGGGGGCTTCAAACATCTCCAAATTAAGCAGTGTAAGCCATATGTATATAACCAACCATTTAACTATAAAAAATTTAGTTAATAAAATAATAAAAAAAATTAGCATAGTCGAACGTCCTTTTTTGGTCCACAAAAAATTATGGAATATTATAATTTTAAATTTTCTCTCATTTTCTTCCGCATAACGGAAGACCCTCTCTTTTATCCACATATATCCATAACAATTATAATTTAAATTTAATTAATTTTTACAAATCTTTATATATATATATATATATATATATATATATATATATATATATATATATATATATATATATATATATATATATATGTTGGGTTTGTAGCCTTTTGTTTGGTTTTTAGTCCCACATCGGCTAGAAAGGAATGTGTATCTCCACATATATGAGTCTTTTTCTTTATGGAGATGCACATGTAGTGCACATGGGTGTGTGCCATGTGGGATTAATTATTAATGGTATAAAGGCTTAATCAACAATTAAGAAGCTGTAAGCTTTTTGCCCTTGGAAATTTATTTCCATGGAGCTAAGCTCCGTAGGAGCTTAGCGACTCGGACTCGGACTCGGACTCGGACTCGGACCCGAACTCGGACTCGGACTCGGGCTCATGAGGCGTAATGTGGCGTTTTGTTGGCGTAGAGTGCGCAGCCTGCGTAGAGTGCGCAGAGTGCGCAGCGTACGCAGTGTGCGTAGAGTGCGTAGTGTGCGTATGGCTGGCTGCATATTAGAGACTGCACGTTCAGGAGTGGTTCTGCCACTACCCTGAAGTTCAGGCAACTGCTTGGCAACCGCTCCGTGGGCTATATATGCAGGTTCTCTCCTCTCTTTGAGTGCAGTAGTAATCAGAATTCCAGGAAGAAAAACTCTAAGTGTTCTTTAACACAACAGAGTAGTGAGCGTGTTCTTTAACACAAACACTAGTACTTTTTAGTATGTGTGGGTTCTGTTACTTCAAACAGAGAGAGAAGAGTAGAGCCATTGCCAGAGGAGTTCGCCGTCTTCCGAGGAGTCAGAAGAGCAGGAGTGTTCCAAGGTTTTCCGTCAACCTTGCTGGTTCCTGGAAGCTGTTCGCAGAGGGCGAATAAAGCTTTGAGCAACGGTGATAATTTACCCCAGCATTTCCATCTCTCGCCTGTCATCCTTTTGTTGCCTTTAGCAGTTCTGTCAGTATCTTCTTTTTAGAAGGCACTACTGCCAGTTTGCTACGATCACGAAAATCTCTTTAGATTATTCGTGTATTACGATATCTTTTTAGATCTCGTAATTTGCAGAATCCTTCTGGATCTCTGTTGCAAAACCTTCTTTAAGGAATTGCATTTGAAACGTTGTCTTTACAACTGTTTCAGTTTCTGTATTTTCCATCGAATAGCGTGCCCCCGACGTTCCCGACAATAACAATCTCAAAGCTTTATTGCTACGATGGAAAACATTAATGCTTCACTCCTAAACACTGACTTCTGTAAGTTAGAGAAGTTTGATGGAGAGCATTATCAAGTCTGGAAAAGGAAGGTTTATCTCACTCTTCAACTCAGAGACGTGGATCACGTGCTTCTTGAAGAGGAACCTACCGTTCCAGATACTGGGTCTGCTGCCGCAATCTCTGCGGCTACTAAACTTCAGGACAAGTGAAGAAGGGAGAATAGCATTTGCAGGTTGCTTATCCTGAATGCTATGGAGGATTCCCTAGCAGAATCCTATTCTAAGAAGAATATCGCTAGAGACATATGGGAGTCTCTAGAAAAACTCTACGAAGAAGACAAGAACCGCAGTAAAATATTTGTGGTTGAAAATATCACAAGTGCTTCTTTGAGGACGAAAAGTCTATGCTGTCGCAGGTAAAGGAGTTCCTGAAACTACGACAGAAGCTGGAAGACGAGGCGATGCCCCTCCCCGACAAGTTTGTTGTTGGAGGGATTGTCTCAAAGCTCCCCGCTAGGTGGAGCAAGTTCTATGCAAACATGCATAGAAAAGTTGGAGATCACCCTTGAAGATCTCCTACAGAAATCTATGTTGAGGACCAGATGCGGGCTCAACTGAAGGTGGACACACTGTCCAAGCAATTGGCTAACGCCAATCTGCTTCAGACCAAGGAACCAAAGGGAAAGCAAGCAGCTTTCCACAGCAAGAAGAAGAACCCTGACAATCTAAAAGTCAAGGGAACTTCTATCAAGAAAAGAAGCCAAAGTCAGAAATGCCTTGCTTCAAGTGTGGCAAGAAGGGCCACTTTATGAATGAGTGTAAAGCAAAGACCAAGCAGTCAGAGCAAGGAGAGCCTAGTAAGGTATCTATGATCACTGACGTAGTTGCTATAATTGCACAGGTTGATGCAGTAAGGATTGACTATGACTGGTGGGTAGACACTAGAGCTTCCTGCCATGTCTGCTCCAGTAAGGAGTGGTTCACCACCTATACACCTACTTCTGAAGTGGTTATGATGGCGAACCAAGCACAAGCTGAAGTGCTTGGGATCGGGACGGTGGTGTTGAAGCTGACTTCGGGGAAGTCTCTGACGCTTCAAGGCGTAAAGCACGTACCTGCTATCGCCAAGAACCTGGTCTCGGGAGGCCTACTCTGCAATGCAGGCCTCAGGATGGACATCAATGCTGGCCAGATGGTGATGTCTATCAAGGGAACATATTTTGGAAAGCTTTTTATACCGAAGGAATGTTCAAGATTCAGCTTGTAAATCAGTCCAATATAATTAATGTAATTAATGAAGTCACTCATTCTGCTTATACTCTTGAGTTGTGGCATAATAGGCTAGGACATGTTCATTGTAAACTAATAAACAGAATGTCTAGTCTAGGACTTATCTCTAAATGTGGGGGTAAGGTAGAGAAATGTGAAGTTTGTGCTCAAACGAAGATCACAAGGAAACCCTTTCCTCGGGTTAATCGAAGTACAGATCTTCTGGAGTTGGTTCACTACCGATATCTGTGACTTCAAACAGTTCTCTACAAAGGCCGGGATAAAGTATTTCATAACCTTCATCGATGACTTCTCAAAGTATGCGTTCGTCTACTTGCTGAAGGCTAAAGACGAAGCATTCGAGAAGTTTAAGGAGTTCAGAGCCGAAGCTGAGCGGCAGACTGGACAACAACTCAAAAGGATAAGAAGTGATCGAGGTGGGAGTACAGGTCTCATGAATTTGCATCGTTCTATAAGGAACATGGAATTGTCAATGAGACTACGGCTCCGTACTCTCCTCAATCAAACGGAGTAGCTGAGAGAAGAACAGGACGTTGACAAAAATAATAAATTCAATGTTGTTGACTGCTGGCCTTCCTAAGTGCTACTGGGGAGAAGCTGCATTGACGGCCACTTTTATTCTAAATAGAGTGCCTCATGCAACTTCAGATGTTACTCCTCATGAACTCTGGTTCAAGGTCAGACCTAACTTGAATGTCATTCGAGTGTGGGGGTGTCTGGCGTATGTCAAGCTTCCAGATCTAAAGATTTAGAAGCTTGGGACAAGGACTACAAAGACGATCTTCTTGGGATATGCCGAGAAGAGTGATGCTCGGAGATTTCTTGATATTGAGTCAAATCGTATCATTGAATCTCACGATGCAAAATATTTTGAAGACAAGTTTGCAAGGCACAAGAATATTGTTCTTCCGGATGTTCCGGAGATAATGAGGGTGCACAAGAAACTGAAGTCTTCAATGAAGATGTGGTCCAAGAAGATGTTGTTGTTGAAACAACGGTTGAGCCAGAACAAGCTGAGCCGTCAGTTAAGCGTGAGGAGGTCGAAGGACTTCGGAAGTGACTTTATCACCTATCATGTGGAAGCAGATCCGCTTACCTATGATGAGGCGATGAAGACCAGAGATACGATTTTCTGGAAGGAGGCGATTGACAATGAAATTGATTCCATCACCTCAAATAACACTTGGGTGTTGGTTGATCTTCCTGAAGGAGCGAAACCCATCGGATGCAAATGGATCTTCAAGAAGAAGATGAAAGCAGACGAACTATTGACAAGTTCAAGGCTAGGTTGGTAGCCAAGGTTTTCTCAGAAGCAGGGGATTGACTATTTTGACACATATGTTCCAGTAGCCCGGATGACCACCATCAGAATGTTGATTACTTCGCAGCAATACATAAGATGGTGATACATCAGATGGATGTGAATACGGCTTTCCTAAATGGCGAGCTGACCAAAGAGATTTACATGCAACAGCCAGAGGGATTTGTCATCAGGGATCTTGAAGACAAAGTCTGCAAGTTGGTGAAATCTTTGTACGATCTTAAACAGGCCCAAGATGTGGCATGAGAAATTTGACAAAGTTATAAGGTCAAATGGCTACATGGTCAGCGATACGGTCAAGTGTGTTTACACGAAGTTCGCTGATGGAAGAGGTGTGATCGTTTGTCTGTACGTGGACGACATGCTTATCCTAGGTACGGATATTAGCTGTGTCACGGAGACAAAGAAATTCATCTCAAGCAAGTTCAGTATGAAGGACTTGGGGGAAGCTGATGTGATCTTAGGGATCAAGATCATCCGAACAGACACTGGACTAGCGCTGTCACAGTCTCATTATATTGAGAAAATGATCACTTATTATGGGTATCGGGATCTTCCAGGGATCGATACGCCGTACAGGTGTGATGAAGCTGAAGCCTAATTCAGGGGAAAGCGTCAGACAGCTGGAGTATGCAAGCGTAATCGGGAGTTTGATGTATGCTACTACTGCCACAAGGCCTGACATAGCTTTCGCCGTAGGAATGCTGAGTCGTTTTACGAGCAATCCAGGTGTTGAACACTAGAAAGCTGTGAAACGGGTTATGAGATATCTCAAGAAGACTCAGACATATGCACTGTACTACAGCGAGATCTACAGGTAGTGGAAGGCTTCAATGATGCCAGTTGGTGCTCAGAGGTGGAGAGCGAGAGGTCCACAGGTGGATTCATTTTCACAATGGGTGGAGCTGCTATATCGTGGAAGTCGAAGAAGCAGACTATGCTCTCGCGGTCATCCATAGAATCTGAGTTCTTTGCACTAGATACCGCAGTCGAGGAAGCAGAATGGCTTCGGGAGCTCATGAATGATCTTCCATTGATTGGGGCACAAATACCGGCGATACCGATATACTGCGACAACCAGGCGACTGCGGCGGTGGCATCAAATGACCTTTTCAACGGAAAGGAGAGGACTGTGCGGTTGAAGCACATGGCAGTACACGATCTTATCGAGAGAGGTGTTATTATGATTGATGTTCGGAGTCAGGAAGAATCTGGCGGATCCGTTCACCAAGGGCCTCAAGCGCCAGCTGGTCAATGACACAGCTTGTAAAATGGGCTTGAAGGCATTCTGATATTGGATTATTGTATTCCTACCATAAAGTTTTATGTAATAGTTCAAAGATTTATCTACTAGGCATCTAGCTTTTGGTTCAAGGGATGACCACTAATCGGAAGAATATCAGGAACGGTGGGTACATGTTCTATTGGGCATGGAGAGGTTACGGACCTATAACCACTGTTGTCTACTGTTGTTTTCTGCGGAAAACAGTTCCTGTAGGAAGGTTGGCTTAATTGCCTTAATGAGTTCTCAGTAGGTGAATGCCTGGTATGCTTTACAGGAAGCATGGTAGAGCAGCACTATAAGGAGTGAAACTCCATGCTACAGTGGGGTGACTCCACAATGAGGTTCCTATATGTGGGTGATGCCCAGGAATAGGATAAAGCCTCGGTTTGCAGGCCAAGTCACAGCGGCGCAGCACCGCAAATAGGCAGTTAGCCTAATGTTGTATTAAATATAAAGAGGGGTGTAGTCAGCACTACAAAGAGGAGTTCCTCATGTTACAGTAGCACGACACCACCATGAGGTACCCGGTTAGGGATAAAGCCTCGGCCTTGCAAGCCATGTCGTTGCGGCGTAACACCGCAAAGGAGCCTAAGGCTTCATGCTGGGTAGTTTGGCACTACAAAGAGGCGGTTGTCTCATGCTACTGTAGTATAACACTACGATGAGGTTCCCGGTACGGGGTAAGGCCTCGGCTTTAAGCCATGTTATAGCGGCGTAGCACCTCAAGGGAAGCGCAAAGCGCTTCATGCCATGTCTCTTTATAATGAACTCACCTATAGTGTATGACAGAGATATCAGGCCGTCTCTTGAGGGTAAACTTGTAGACACCCAAAATTATACACTGAAACCAGGCTGGCACAGGGCCTTTAATGTGTAGCCAGAAGCACATGTAACTACATTATGTGAGTGGAAAGAATTTCAGCTATGATGCATAATTCAAGGCTTAGTCCATTCTTGTATTATAGTTTGATTTTTGATCCATGCGAAGATTCAAGTCGTAAGCGATATCTCTCCTAATGCATGATGGACAGTTACTGTGGGGAACACTCGTACTCATATTATAGAGATATGTGGGGGATTGTTGGGTTTGTAGCCTTTTGTTTTGGTTTTTAGTCCCACATCGGCTAGAAAGGAATGTGTATCTCCACATATATGAGTCTTTTTTTTATAGAGATGCACATGTAGTGCACATGGGTGTGTGCCATGTGGGATTAATTATTAATGGTATAAAGGCTTAATCAACAATTAAGAAGCTGTAAGCTTTTTGCTCTTGGAAATTTATTTCCATGGAGCTAAGCTCCGTAGGAGGTTAGCGACTCGGACTCGGACTCGGGCTCGGACTCGGGCTCAAGGGCTCATGAGGCGTAATGTGGCATTTGTTGGCGCACTTTGTACTTAGCACGTCATGCATCGTCGCTAGGCGCATAGTGCGCTTAAGTTGCGCTCGTTGCACGACCATGTTGCGCGGCCTGTTATGCGAGCCCAGTTACGCTGGCCCAGTTACGCAGCCCAATACGCAGCCTAATACGCCAAGTGTGCGCAGCGTACGCAGCGTGCGTAGAGTGCGCAGTGTGCGCAGCGTACGCCGTGTGCGTAGAGTGCGTAGTGTGCGTATGGCTGGCTGCATATTAGAGCGGGAACGGTTGCAGCAGTTGTGCACGTTCAGGAGTGGTTCTGCCACTACCCTGAAGTTCAGGAAACTGCTTGGCAACCGCTCCGTGGGCTATATGCAGGTTCTCTCTCTCTCTGAGTGCAGTAGTAATCAGAATTCCAGGGAGAAAAACTCTAAGTGTTCTTTAACACAACAGAGTAGTGAGCGTGTTCTTTAACACAAACACTAGTACTTTTTAGTACGTGTGGGTTCTGTTACTTCAAACAGAGAGAGAAGAGTAGAGCCATTGCCAGAGGAGTTCGCCGTCTTCCGAGGAGTCAGAAGAGCAGGAGTGTTCCAAGGTTTTCCGTCAACCTTGCTGGTTCCTGAAAGCTGTTCGCAGAGGGCGAATAAAGCTTTGAGCAACGGTGATAATTCACCCCAGCATTTCCATCTCTCGCCTGTCATCCTTCTGTTGCCTTTAGCAGTTCTGTCAGTATCTTCTTTTTAGAAGGCACTACTGCCAGTTTGCTACGATCACGAAAATCTCTTTAGATTATTCGTGTATTACGATATCTTTTTAGATCTCGTAATTTGCAGAATCCTTCTGGATCTCTGTTGCAAAACCTTCTTTAAGGAATTGCATTTGAAACGTTGTCTTTACAACTGTTTCAGTTTCTGTATTTTCCATCGAATAGCGTGCCCCGGCGTTCCCGGCAATAACAATATATATATATATATATATTATTTATATATATTATATAATATATAAATATATATATATATATATATATATATATATATATATATAACAAATATTAATTTAAACTTAAATATTTAAATCATTTTAAGATTAGAAACGCATGTATTTTTACTAGTCTTCTACTATAAATGCGGCTTCTAAACGGCTCAAAAATGAGCCGTCTAAGCGGTATGTATATCATCAACCATTTAATTTAAAAAATTATATTATAATTTTAATTTTCTCTCAGTCTTCCGCATAACCGAATACCAACTTTTTTATTTTTCTTCGCAAAAGCAAATACCCCCTCTTTTATTGACACTTATCCAAAGCAAATTATAATTATATATATATATTAATATATATATATATATAATATATATATATATATAATATATAACAAATCTTAAATTTAATTTAAATATTTAAATAATATTGATAATACAATATTACGTGCAAAGAAGGTGCTTTTACTAGTCTCTACTATTATAAAGGAGCTTCAAAACGACTCAATTTTGAGCCGTCTAAGCCATGTGTATTTCATCAGTCATTTAGTTTTTAAAATTTTAAGAAAAATTAAATCTCGTAACCGTAGTTGTTTTCTCACGTAGTTTAAAATAAAATTAAAACCTAAAATCCTCCTAACTGCATTAATATGTATTAATACTAAAATATTTTAGAATTTAAATTATATTTAAAATAAATAAATGATATTATCTCACTAAATACATATCCAAAAGTTTTAAAATATATTTATAATAAATCATAACTAAATATATTCAAATTATATTTAAAATATTCTAATATAATTTAATTTTTTATATTTCAATCATATTGTAGATTTTTTTTCCTTTTTTTTAACGTGCACGTGAAAGTAACTAGTATATAATGCGGCTTGGAAATGGCTCAAAAGTGAGTCGTCCAAGTCGTATGTATATCATCATCCATTTAAATAAATTAAAATAATAATAAGAATTACTAAATAACTACCTAAATACTCTATTAATTATCTAAATCAAATTTAACTAAGTATTTAAGTTTCTGATATATATGATTTATTTATAACAAAATAATTCTAACTCAATTTGGTTAAGATAGTAGTTATTTTTCTTAGTTGCTTGAGTTCATATTCTAGAAATGGTAATCTTTTTGACATTTTTTTGCACGTGGAATGTACTTGGACATTATTATTTAATTAATCACCATGTCGTATGTACATTTTTTGGGTAATTTTTCTTCTTCCTATAACTAAATAAGTCCACGTAAAAAAATTATAATCCTTATAACTATCTATAACGAATTCAAATTAAAATATATTTAATATTTAATTATATTTAAACTAACTATGTGGTATTATATAAATATATATCCAAAATTAAGAAACAAATTAATTAAAATATATTCAAACTATATTTCAAATGTTAACATATTTTATTTTTTATATAAATTTTTAGTAATATTAGAAGTAAATTCGTTTTCATATATTGCACGTGAATATGACTAGTACATGAAAAGAACGTGTGTGTATCTTCTAATATATAATGAGGGCCGTCTAAGTCCTATGCATATCATCAACCATTTAATTTTTTAAAATATTATGAAAAATTATGATTTAAAACTCTCTCTCCTTTTCTTCCCCATATCAGAATAGTATTTTTTTTATATTTTTTTCGCATAATCGAATATCCCCTCTTTTATTCACATATATCCACAACATATTATCACTCAATTTAAATTAAATTTCTATAATCTTAATTAAATATAAATATAGATAAACATCCTTATTTTAATTTAAATTATATTTGATAATATTAGAAAGAAGAAAATATTTTCGAACTCCACCCACAAGGGCCACACGCCTCCACACTAATCATTTGGGCTAGCGGTCATTGGCTTCTCTCTCTCTCTCCTCACTCTCTCTCTCTCTCTCTCTATATATATATATATATATATATATATATATATATATATATATATATATATATATATATATATATATATATATATATATATATAAAGCCTAGTGGTTAAGAGAGATGCATACGGCCCAAGTGGTCGGAGTTCGAGCCCCAGTGGAGGTGAGATCACCACAATTACCCATTGCTTTATATATATATTGTTGGAGTTTGGTCTTTTTTCTAAGTGAATTTTAGTCCCACATCGGCTAGACCAAAGGAGTTGTATCTCTATATAATAGCTTTCCTATTTTAGAGATGCACATGTGGTGTGGAGGTGCACATGGGTGTGCCATGTGGGGTTATTTTTCTAATGGAAAAAAGGCTAAATCAACAATAAAAGCATTCATGCTTTTTGCTCTTGGGAAATTCATTTCCAAGGGAGCTAAGCCCCGTAAGGGATTAGCGACTCGGACTCGGACTCGAGCTCATGGGCTCATGAGGCGTAATGTGGCGTTTTGTTGGCGCACTTTGCACTTAGACAACCCTCCTCTATAGGTCATTTCCACTTGCGCTGCCACGTTGCACAAGCCCAGTTGCGTTGTCAAGGTGCGTGCCCAGGTTGCGTTGGTTGTGCTGCGTGCGCAGTGTGCGCAGTACGCGCAGTGTGCGCAGTTCAGTGCGCGCTCTGTTGTACAGAGTGCAAGGAGCGCTGGGTGTGCGTAGTTGGCAACAGAACGTGCGTTTGCATGTTCTGGGCGGTTGCTACATGTTCGGGATGGTTATTACCACGTCTCTAACTTTGTGGCAACCGACCACTTGCTGCAGTGCCTATATAAGGCATCCTCTCTCTCAAGGCTGATATACAGAATAAAAAAAAAGAAGCCACCACAGAAAGTTTACGAAGTGTTCTTTAGCACAAGTAAACAGAGAATTCAGACGTGTTCTTTAACACAGTTCTGATCGGAATTTGCTTGCAAATTCCAGCAGCCTTCGAGAGAGAGGAAAGGCGTTGCACCAGCGTTGCTTTTGTACGGGAGTTCGTGTCCATCCGAGGAGTCAGAAGAGCAGGAGTGTTCCAAGTTCTCCGACGAACTTGCTGGTTCCTGGAAGCTGTTCGTGTAGGGCGAATAAAGCTTTGAGCAACGTGATCATTCACCCCAGCAGGCCATCTTTCATATTTTACCTGTCATCTTCTTCGCTGCTGTGATTACGAAATCTTTTTAGATTCTCATAATATCATAACGATATCTTTTTAGATCTTCGTTATACTTGCGCAACCTTCCTAGAAGTGTTGCGTTGGAACATTGTTTTTACAATTGTTTCATATTTTTAGTTTTCCATCGAAAAATTATGCCCCGGCAATAACAATCTCAAAGCTTTATTGCTACGATGGAAAACATTAATGCTTCACTCCTCAATACTGACTTTTGTAAGTTAGAAAAGTTTGATGGAGAGCATTATCAAGTCTGGAAGAGGAAGGTTTATCTCACACTTCAACTCAGAGACGTTGATCACGTGCTGCTTGAAGAGGAACCTACTGTTCCAGATACTGGGTCTGCTGCCGCAATCACTGCGGCTACTAAACTTCAGGCCAAGTGGAGAATTGAGAATAGTATTTGCAGGCTGCTTATCCTGAATGCTATGGAGGATTCCCTAGCAGAATCCTACAGTAAGAAACCAATTGCCAGAGACATATGGGAGTCTCTGGAAAAACTGTACGAAGAAGACAAGAACAGGAGCAAGATATTTGTGGTTAAAAAATATCACAAATGATACTTTGAGGACGAGAAGTCCATGCTGCCGCAGGTAAAAGAATTTCTGAAGCTGCGACAGAAGTTAGAAGACGAGGCGATGCCCCTCCCTGACAAGTTTGTTGTTGGAGGGATTGTCTCAAAGCTCCCCGCTGGGTGGAGTAAGTTCTATGCAAACATGCATAGGAAGAAGCTTGAGATCAGCCTTGAAGATCTCTTGCAGGAAATCTATGTTGAGGACCAGATGCGGACTCAACTAAAGGTGGACACACTGTCCAAGCAATTGGCTAACACCAATTTGGTTCATACCAAGGAACCAAAGGGAAAGCAGGCGGCTTCCCACAGTAAGAAGAAGGACCCTAACAATCTGAACGTGAAGGGTCTTCCTTCAAGCGAAAGAAGGCAAAGTCTCAGATGCCTTGTTTCAAGTGTGGCAAGAAGGGCCACTTCAAGAATGAATGCAAAGCAAAGACCAATCAATCAGAGCAAGGAGAGCCTAGTAAGGTATTTATGATCACTGACGTTGTTGCTATGATTGCACAGGTTGATGCGGTAAGGACTGACTCTAACTGGTGGGTAGACACTGGAGCATCCTGCCATGTCTGCTCCAGTAAGGAGTGGTTCACCATCTACACCCCTACTTCTGAAGTGGTTATGATGGCGAACCAGGCACAAGCTGAAGTGCTCGAGATCGGGATGGTGGTGTTGAAGCTGATTTTGGGGAAGTCTCTGACGCTTTAAGGCGTGAAGCACGTACCTGCTATCGCCAAGAACCTCATCTCGGGAGGCCTACTCTGCAATGCTGGCCTCATGATGGACATCAATACTGGCCAGATTGTGATGTCTATCAAGGGAACATATTTCGAGAATGATTTTTATACCGAAGGAATGTTCAAAATTCAGCTTGTAAATCAGTCCAATGTAATTAATGTGATTAATAAAATCACTCCTTCTGCTTATACTCTTGAGTTGTGGAATAATAGGCTAGGACATGTTCATTGTAAACGAATAAACAGAATGTCTAGTCTAGGACTTATCTCTAAATATGGGGGTAAGGTAAAGAAATGTGAAGTTTGTGCTCAAACAAAGATCATAAGGAAACCCTTTCCTCGGGTTAATCGAAGTACAGATCTTCTGGAGTTGTTACACTCCGATATCTGTGACTTCAAACAGTTCTCTACAAAGGCCGGGATGAAATATTTCATAACCTTCATCGATGACTTCTCAATGTATGCGTTCGTCTACTTGCTGAAGGCTAAAGACGAAGCATTAGAGAAGTTCAAGGAGTTCAGAGCCGAAGCTGAGCGGCAGACTGGACAACAACTCAAAAGGATAAGAAGTGATCGAGGTGGGGAGTACATGTCTCATGAATTCGCATCGTTCTGCAAAGAATATGGAATTGTCAATGAGACTACGGCTCCGTACTCTCCTCAATCAAATGGAGTAGCAAAGAGGAAGAACAGAACGTTAACAGAAATGATTAACTCAATGTTGTTGACAGCGGGTCTTCCTAAGTGCTCCTGGGGAGAAGCTGTATTGACGGCCACTTTTATTCTAAATAGAGTGCCTCATGCAACTTCTGACGTTACTCCTCATGAACTCTGGTTCAAGGTCAGACCTAACTTGAATGTCATTCGAGTGTGGGGGTGTCTGGCCTATGTCAAGCTTCCAGATCTGAAGATTCAAAAGCTTGGGACAAGGACTACAAAGACGATCTTCTTGGGATATGCCGAGAAGAGTGATGCTCGGAGATTTTTTGATATTGAGTCAAATCATATCATTGAATCTCGCATGCAGAATATTTTGAAGACAAATTTGCAAGGCACAAGAATATTGTTCTTGCGGATGTACCGGAGAACAATGAGGGTACACAGGAAACTGAAGTCTTCAATGAAGATGTGGTCCAAGAAGATGTTGTTGTTGAAACAACGGTTGAACCAGATCTCGCTGAGCCGTCAACGAAGCGAGTGAGAAGGCCGAAGGACTTCGGAAGTGACTTTGTCACCTATCATGTGGAAGCAGATCCGCTTACCTATGATGAGGCGATGAAGACCAGAGACGCAGTTTTCTGGAAGGAGGCGATTGACAATAAAATTGATTCCATCACCTCAAATAACACTTGGGTGTTGGTTGATCTTTCTGAAGGAGCGAAACCCATCGATGCAAATGGATCATCAAGAAGAAGATGAAAGCAGACGGAACTATTGACAAGTTCAAGGCTAGGTTGGTAGCCAAGGGGTTTTCTCAGAAGCAGGTGTAACACCCAGTTTTCTGAAATTGGGGTATTTTTGAAAATTTATTTTTTATTATTTATTAATGGTATTTTAGTCATGATATGATCTTTGGTGGTTTTTAGTTAATTAAAACCATTTTCTAAGTCATGACTTATGACTTTGTGACTTTACTGGTATAACCCTAGTGTAAACCCTAGAGAATCCATAACCTAGAGACTAACCATGATCATGTGAGCCTAGCCATAGGCTTAGAACATCAAATTAGGGCTTTTTAGCCTAAAGGATATTTTGGTAATTTTCTAGGAATTATTGGAATTATATGTAATTACGTGTTTTTATTATTATTTAATTATTGATTAGTGTCATGTTAGTCCCTAACCTAGTTTAGCCTAATCTAGGGGTTAGCCATTAACCTAGAAGACTAAGTGTAGGTATTTACTTTATGTTGTAAATATCTTAGGATTGAAATATCTAGATATTTACTTTTGAGATATTTCTTGAAACCTAGAAATATCTTCAACCCTTTACCTAGAAGTCTTTGCCTTCACTATGAAGCAACCCAAGGACACCCCCTACCTCTTGGGCTGGCCATAGGACTACCCCCCTCCTATATAACCTATCATTTTATTCATGATCAAATTTACATGAATTTTAATCCTACAAAATTCCCTTTCTTCAAACCTTGATAACTTGATCAATTTTGATCCAACACCTCTAGTTTCTTGCATTGGACTGCCCTACACTAGAGGATACTAGTTAGGGCCTGCTATCAAGGATTTGTGGAGCTTTGGGCATCACCAAGAGAAGTGGACACCCCCCTCTTGATTTTCCATTGAAATTGCACAAATAGGTAAATGCCCCAAACCTAGTTAATACTCTGTTTTTCTTCATAAATGCATGCATCTAGGTACCATGGAACTGTAGGCTAAGTTTGGTGAGATTTAGGGTTGGTTTGGTGTCCGTATCGGACACGTATCTATGTTCTAATTGCAGTGTTTGGTGAAATGTCCTTAGGAATAAAAGTTATTATTTTTCAAAACAAATATATTTTTGGGGAGCCCTAGACATGTAGGACACAACCCTACTTGTCTGAGCACACTTCGAGTTGTATCCGTGTCCAAAACAGGACACGAACACACTGTTAAAACCACACTGTACACACTGTAAGACCCTACTGTTTGACACTTCCTGTCGTGTCCATACGAGTCGTGGACACGATACAGAAACCTAGACACAACCTAACCACCCCACCTACCCCTGACACGAGCACAAGGCTCTACGTGCCACGTGTGGACACGACCCTTCGACACGCGCGCACGAGACTGTGCAGCCTCCCCTGCTACTCGACACCTAGTGCGGACACTGTAGGACACGTAGACACGGAAATTGACACAGAGGAGGGGGCAACCTCTGTCATGCCCCCTCGAGTTTGAGACACTCTCGTGTCCTATCGAGGACACGAGGACACGTGCACTGGTCGTGCACTGATAGTGCACGCGCACGTTTTCTTCACGGACACGGCCTTCGTGTCGCATGGATATGAGTCGAGGACACCTCATGGTGATACGAGTGTGTAGCCCAACACGTGGGCTACACGTGGACATGACCACGAGGCCCCACGTGGCTCGTGTCGTGTCCACGAGGCGCGTGCACCGCTGTACGATGCGGTGCCAAACACGATATCAGTCGTGTTTTCTCGACTGATACGGGTCTCGTGTCGACTCTGTGCGACACGTGGACACGACTCAGGTTGCTAGACACCTAGCCTGACCCTAGACGAACTTAGGGACACGAGCACGAGATACGAGGACACGTGTGTCGTGTCTACACGCGTGTGCATCTCTGCACGACGCTGTGACACTGTAAACTTACCCGATTGTGCTTTTTGACACTTTGACACTCCGTGTCGTGTCGTGGTGGACTTCTAGTGACACACACACCCGAACACATAGGGGACACGATTACCAACCATTGGTTTCGAGCCTTAGCTCGGTTTGGGTCATGAAAATGGGTTTACCTACTTTTCCTATACACAGTCCATATTTCCAGATCTTAGGATAAATTCCAGTTTTCAAAACGAGTTTCAAATCGATTTTGGTTATGATTTATACATATAATTCCATGTTTTCAGTGTACGTATACGTAGTATATATGTATGTGTGTGTAGGTGAGATTTTAGGGTATATACATATGTATACATGTGTATATACATATATGTATATTGTGGGTGTGGGTGTTATTTTTGTGTGTGTTGGGGCTGATTTCCTGGTTCCAGGAATCTGAAACCCCCCTTTCTTCCTGTGTTCAGTCTCTCCCTCTCTCTCACTGATCTCTTTCACTCTCTCTCTCACTCCATTACACTCTCTCTCTCACTGTCTTCGCTTCTCTATATATATATATATATGATATATAATTGTATTAGAATTATATATATTGTGTCTATATATAGATACCTAGGGTATATGGGAATTACATAGGCTATAGGCCTATGTGGTTATGTTTGTATGTGTATATATATACATCTAGGGTTATGTATATATGTGTGTATATATGTATATTGTATAGAGATAGATACCTAAGTTATCTAGCCTATGGCCTAAGTTACTAGCCTATGGTATTAGGGGCTAACCCTAATTGACCTAATGACCAAAACCCTAACTAGTTGACCCTTGTTGACTAAGAGTTGACCAAAGTCAACCTTAGGTCAAATTGACCTAGTTAACCTAGAATTGACTAGGATTGACCTAAAATGACTAGTTTAACTAGTTTGACTAAAACCCTAACTAGTTGATTAGGTTTGACCACATGGGTTATATGGATAGCCCTATGTAGATTAAGATATGTATGGGGTTAAGTGGTATACTTAGGAGTTGTGTCATGATTGGTGTTAGTCTTAGAGGTTGACTAGAAGTTGACCATTAGTCAAGATTGACCTAATTACCTTGTTGACTAGTCTTTGTTTGACCAAAACCTTAGTTGGTCTAAGTTTGACCTAGACTTGACCCAGATTGATCATGTTGACTAGTATTTGACTAGAATGTTGACCAAGAGTTGACTTTAACCTAGATTTGACTAACCTTGACTTGTTTGACCTTGTTTGACTTTATTTGACTTAGTTTGATTCCCTGTGACCTAGTATGACTTCCTGTGACCTAGTTTGATTTTGAGTTGACCAAGAGTTGACTTGACCAGATTGACCTAGAATTATGTAGTATGTATTGTATACTCTATTTTTACCATTGTGGATACATTGTAACTTGTATTGCTCTGATTAGGAGCCAGACACCTCTCCTCAGGCAGTATATCCTCTTCAGACATTCAGTTATCAGGCGAGTACATTCTCTGACCGTTTCATATTTGCCAGGATTTATATTCTTGCTCTAGATTACTTTACTTGATGCTGACACGATTGTTATCACGGATTGGTACTATATGGATCTTTTCATGAGATGTTATCCCCCTCGGAGCATCAGATACTTTTGTCACGTGTGTTTCACTTACATCATGTATCTCATGCTTCTATTATCATGTATCTTCATGTATCAGCTAGTGACTCATGTACTCTCATGATCACGAGCCTTCATGAATCTTATGAATCACTCACGTATCACCCAATTATGGGCTTATCACGAATCTTAACGTAACATGAATGGATCCTTGTGTATTGATTGGGGAAACGGGGAGTAAGTGGACATGTGAATAATTCCAAAGTAGTGTAATCATGTACAAACTCAGTAGTGTAATCATGTATAAATTCTAGCCATTCATATGCCTATCTTGTACTCTACATCACTAGCCACTTACAGTTCTCTATATACAGTAGATATTTCCTTTATAGCTATCTCTTTTACTATATGTATCTTCCTTCAGCAGTTCCTGTATTTTACTCTATTGCATGCTTTATATTTCCTATCATACTATGCACTGCGTGAGATGTATTGTGCTCGTTCCTGTCCTGACTGGACCTGTTGAAAATATTATAGAGGATGAGGATGAGGCCCTGGTGTCTACCCATTATGGAGCAGGACTAGATGATACTTATGTTGTGGACCCTCAGCAGGATCCACCTGCAGCTGAGGATGTTGCCCCAGTAGTCTAGGCTAGCTTAGCTAGACAGTCTTTTCTGTATTATCTTTTTGTCTCACGTCTGAGTTGTATTTTGAGATGTCGAGATATATAGACTCTTAGACTTATTGTATTATGAGTTGACATTCTGGATGTTATGTATCCTAGACACTTAGACTTATTTCATCTATTCTACTGTTCTCTTGAGTTACTGTCTATCTATCTATCTTTCATTCTTCTACCTAGATGTGATTGAGATTGTATTCTGTTTGTCACCTCCATTCGGAGAGTATAAACTGTACAGGTACTTTTATATTGTTAGATGATTGACCTGGGACAGCGTTCTACTACGCCGACCTGCGGCGTAGGCTGGACGTACCCACTTCTCGTGCCCCTATACAGGGTGCGGGTCGTGACACGTTTTTAGTGGTGGCCCATGCAGGTCGAGTTTATGTAGTGATATTCGAACTAGAGTATCACTACAGCCTGCGATAGGATTTGAGGAATAAGCTTAGTGAGAGAGGATACTCAATCATTGTTAGGATATCTTGAGAGATTCCTGGGATGACCCTTGAGAATCTCATTTTGAATTACGATTTAAACTCCTTTTTCCTTGATTGAATTTGATTTGGAGGATTCACTGTAGAACTTTGAATCCTGGTGTTAGTTGATAATTTTGAAATTGTTGTAGTTGTTGATTTTAATTTCTTTGTGTTAGATTAATATCTTTATTTTAAGGTACTCAATCACATTTATGAGAAAACTCTCATCTGTTTCTTGCCATCTAATTCTTGCTAATTGCTTTCCCTTGAAATGAACTGTCCCCTCTATTTTTGCATCTTGCTCAACCCTTTCTACCAAACTATGTGACTGTATCCCAAACCTTACTACTCGACATTTCCTCAAATCAAGACTTTTGAGACCTTCTAACCTTTGACCTTTGGTTGATCGAACCTTAACTATATTCATCTAGTCCTATCTATCCCTAGGACTGTGTTCCTAAATTATTTTTTTGGATTCCTAATTAATTTTATTCCATGCGTTAACTTGATCTTCTTTAATTTTTGCATCAATTGTCACGTCTTGAACTCCTACTTTCTATTCTAGTTCATTGGACGTCCTTTACCGTGACTTGGATATTCGGAGTGTAATACTAGCTGTTACCTTCCAACAAACTTCACATATAAGACCTAGACTAGCCTACCTTCATGTAGGTATTTCATTTCCTACTAAAACCCGTCTCCTTGTACTCTATTTTTTTGATATAATTTTCTGGTCAAATGGCTAAACTATAACCTCTACCATGATACTAATTAATTCTTATTTCAATTAGAGATCCACCTTGGCTCAATTCTTTCGACCTGGCATGTGATGGTGTTCTGCTTGAATCCTTTACTTAACCTTGTACCTTACCTTGAATGCTTGACCCGATTGGTTAAGGATCTTGGACTATGTATCTTCTTTCATCATTTCCACCCTTACTTATATCTTATGCTATAATTTATCCTTAAGTTTTTTTACAAGCTTATCCTTTTCGAGCTTGATCATGATATATTTTATTGGGTGTACACCCACTAACATATATCTAATCAGAACCGACGCATGATGGTCTGATCAACCTATTGCGTTTTGGTTCGCTTTTTCATATATTAATCTACGTGGATGGAACATAGTTAAACTTGCCTTAGAATCTTATCCGCAACAGCCTTGACAATTCTCCTTGGAATTATTTTTTATCGCCTATGAACCTCGTATTCGTATCCAATTGAATTAAATTTAATCATGACCTGGATCTTCATCATTGGATGCTCGTGCTCATACTTGATTTCATTGATCTCCCATCTTGTCCAAATCTCGATTATCCTGAAATTGATCAACTTAGATCGTGTCAAGACTAAAATTCTATTTGTGATTGTTGTGTCTAAATTTTTAATTTTTTTTACCACTTTATGGAATAGTAACTTTTAATGATTTTTCACTTACTTGTTAATAACCAATTTTCATATAGGATGGTAGACGGCCTTATAGCCTTGATGATTGTCGTTCCCTTACCTTCCCAATTAGGACACCTTAGATTGCTTGTACGTTTTGATACCATAGGACAGTATTGATCTAGAATGACTAGTGTACCTAGATGAGACCACAGACTGTCCCATTTAACCTGTCCCCCTGGTACCACTATTTTATCACGATTTTTGGTTCAATTTAGGCCATAGACCTTTCCCACTCTAAGTTGTGATCATCGTAGGCACACTACCGTGACTTTTAAGTTAGGAGCACAAGACTAGTTGTTTTCTCAAAACTGACTTCGCATACATGACCTAGACATGACACTCTATACCTATGACCTTAGTGTCCCACTCAGGCATACCATCGTGTGCTTCATTTGCTTAGTACGATTTTCCTGACCCGAGGCTCCATCCTGATTTACCCCATGGAGTTACTTTTGATTTCGATTTGAATTAAGGACACCTTATGACCTAAAACTGCCAGTCAATTTTTTGGTCTTGACCCAGTATAGGTCTACTACCCATATTTTACTTGTTGACCTTGTATGTTGCTAGGTAGTAGCTTCGTCCCTGATTGTTGGAGGTTTGACCTAGGAGGAGTACGACCATCTAAATTTCGAGGACGAAATTATTTTAAGGTGGGTAGACTTGTAATACCTAGTTTTCTGAAATTGGGATATTTTTGAAAATTTATTATTTTTATTATTTATTAATGGTATTTTAGTCATGATATGATCTTTGGTGATTTTTAGTTAATTAAAACCATTTTTTAAGTTATGACTTATGACTTTGTGACTTTACTGGTATAACCCTAGTGTAAACCCTAGAAATTCCATAACCTAGAGACTAACCATGATCATGTGAGCCTAGCCATAGGCTTAGAACATCAAATTAGGGCTTTTTAGCCTAAAGGGTATTTTGGTAAATTTCTAGGAATTATTGGAATTATATGTAGTTACGTGTTTTTATTATTATTTAATTATTGATTAGTGTCATGTTAGTCCCTAACCTAGTTTAGCCTAATCTAGGGGTTAGCCATTAACCTAGAAGACTAAGTGTAGGTATTTACTTTATGTTGTAAATATCTTAGGATTGAAATACTAGATATTTACTTTTGAGATATTTCTTGAAACCTAGAAATATCTTCAACCCTTTACCTAGAAGTCTTTGCCTTCACTATGAAGCAACCCAAGGACACCCCCCACCTCTTGGGCTGGCCATAGGACTACCCCCTCCATATAACCTATCATTTCATTCATGATCAAATTTACATGAATTTTAATCCTACAAAATTCCCTTTCTTCAAACCTTGATTAACTTGATCAATTTTGATCCAAATCATCTCTAGTTTCTTGCATTGGACTCCCCTACACTAGAGGATACTAGTTAGGGCCTGCTATCAAGGATTTATGGAGCTTTGGGCATCACCAAGAGAACTGGACACCCCCCCCTCTCTTGATTTCTATTGAAATTGCACAAATAGGTAAATGCCCTCAAACCTAGTTAATACTCTGTTTTTTTTCATAAATGCATGCATCTAGGTACCAAGGAACTGTAGGCTAAGTTTGGTGAGATTTAGGGTTGGTTTGGTGTCCGTATCGGACACGTATCTATGTTCTAATTGCAGTGTTTGGTGAAATGCCACTTAGGAATAAAAGTTATTGTTTTTCAAAACAAAATATATTTTTGGGGAGCCCTAAACATGTAGGACACAACCCTATTTGTCTGAGCACACTTCGAGTTGTGTTCGTGTCCAAAACAGGACACGAACACACTGTTAAAACCACACTGTACACACTGTAAGACCCTACTGTTTGACACTTCCTGTCGTGTCCATTCGAGTCGTAGACACGATACAGAAACCTAGACACGAACCTAACCACCCCACCTACCCACTGACACGAGCACAAGGCTCTACGTGCCACGTGTGGAGCACACGACCCTTCGACACGCGCGCACGAGACTGTGCAGCCTCCCCTGCTACTCGACACCTAGTACGGACACTGTAGGACACGTGGACACGGGTAAATTGACACAGAGGAGGGGCAACCTCTGTCATGCCCCCCTCGAGTTTGAGACACTCTCGTGTCCTATCGAGGACACGAGGACACGTGCACTGGTCGTGCACTGACAGTGCACGCGCACGTTTTCTTCACGGACACGGCCTTCGTGTCGCATGGATATGAGTCGAGGACACCTCATGGTGACACGAGTGTGTAGCCCAACACGTGGGCTACACGTGGACATGACCATGAGGCCCCACGTGGCTCGTGTCGTGTCCACGAGGCGCGTGCACCGCTGTACGACGCGGTGCCAACATGCATATCAGTCGTGTTTTCTCGACTGATACGGGTCTCGTGTCGACTCTGTGAGACACGTGGACACGACTCAGGTTGCTAGACACCTAGCCTGACCCTAGACGAACCTAGGGACACGAGCACGAGACCCGAGGACACGTGTGTCCTGTCCTACATGCGTGTGCATCTCTGTACGACGCTGTGACACTGTAAACTTACCCGATTATGCTTTTGACACTTTGACACGCCGTATCGTGTCGTGGTGGACTTCCAGTGACACACACGACACGAACACATAGGGGGACACGACTACCAACCATTGGTTTCGAGCCTTAGCTCGGTTTGGGTCATGAAAATGGGTTTACCTACTTTTCCTATACACAGTCCATATTTCCAGATCTTAGGATAAATTCCAGTTTTCAAAACGAGTTTCAAATCGATTTTAGTTATGATTTATACATGTAATTCCATGTTTTCAGTGTACGTATACGTAGTATATATGTATGTGTGTGTAGGTGAGATTTTAGGGTATATACATATGTATACATGTGTATATACATATATGTATATTGTGGGGGTGTGTGTGTATTTGTGTGTGTGTGTGTGGGGCTGATTTCCTGGTTCTAGGAATCTGGAACCCCCCCTTTTTTCCTGTGTTCAGTCTCTCCCTCTCTCTCACTGATCTCTTTCACTCTCTCTCACTCCATTACACTCTCTCTCTCACTGTCTTCTCTTCTTCTCTATATATATATGATATATATAATTGTATTAGAATTATATATATTGTGTCTATATATAGATACCTAGGGTATATGGGAATTACATAGGCTATAGGCCTATGTGGTTATGTTTGTATGTGTATATATATATATATATATCTAAGGTTATGTATATATATGTGTGTATATATGTATATTGTATAGAGATAGATACCTAAGTTATCTAGCCTATGGCCTAAGTTACTAGCCTATGGTATTAGGGGCTAACCCTAATTGACCTAATGACCAAAACCCTAACTAGTTGACCCTTGTTGACTAAGAGTTGACCAAAGTCAACCTTAGGTCAAATTGACCTAGTTAACCTAGAATTGACTATGATTGACCTAAAATGACTAGTTTAACTAGTTTGACTAAAACCCTAACTAGTTGATTAGGTTTGACCACATGGGTTATATGGATAGCCCTATGTAGATTAAGATATGTATGGGTTAAGTGGTATACATAGGAGTTGTGTCATGATTGGTGTTAGTCTTAGAGGTTGACTAGAAGTTGACCATTAGTCAAGATTGACCTAATTATCTTGTTGACTAGTCTTTGTTTGACCAAAACCTTAGTTGGTCTAAGTTTGACCTAGACTTGACCCAGATTGATCATGTTGACTAGTATTTGACTAGAATGTTGACCAAGAGTTGACTTTAACCTAGATTTGACTAACCTTGACTTGTTTGACCTTGTTTGACTTTATTTGACTTAGTTTGATTCCCTGTGACCTAGTATGACTTCCTGTGACCTAGTTTGACTGTTGAGTTGACCAAGAGTTGACTTGACCAGATTGACCTAGAATCATGTAGTATGCATTGTATACTCTATTTTTACCATTGTGATATTGTAACTTGTATTGCTCTGATTAGGAGCCAGACACCTCTCCTCAGGCAGTATATCCTCTTCAGACAGTTATCAGGCGAGTATATTCTCTGACCGTTTCATATTTGCCAGGATTTATTCTTGCTCTAGATTACTTTACTTGATGCTGACACGATTGTTATCACGGATTGGTACTATATGGATCTTTTTATGAGATGTTATCCCCCTCGGAGCATCAGATACTTTTGTCACGTGTGTTTCACTTACATCATGTATCTCATGCTTCTATTATCATGTATCTTCATGTATCAGCTAGTGACTCATGTACTCTCATGATCATCGAGCCTTCATGATCATGAATCACTCACGTATCACCCAATTATGGGCTTATCACGAATCTTAACGTAACATGAATGGATCCTTGTGTATTGATTGGGGAAACGGGGGAGTAGAAGTGGACATGTGAATAATTCCAATAGTGTAATCATGTGCAAACTCAGTAGTGTAATCATGTATAAATTCTAGCCATTCATGCCATCTTGTACTCTACATCACTAGCCACTTACAGTTCTCTATATACAGTAGATATTTCCTTTACAGCTATCTCTTTTACTACATGTATCTTCCTTCAGCAGTTCCTGTATTTTACTCTATTGTATGCTTTATATTTCCTATCATACTATGCACTGCGTGAGATGTATTGTGCTCGTTCTTCCTGACTGGACCGTTGAAAATATTACAAGGATGAGGATGAGGCCCTGGTGTCTACCCATTATGGAGCAGGACTAGATGATACTTATGTTGTGGACCCTCAGCAGGATCCACCTGCAGCTGAGGATGTTGCCCCAGTAGTCTAGGCTAGCTTAGCTAGACAGTCTTTTTGTATTATTTTTTGTCTCACGTCTGAGTTGTATTTTGAGATGTCGAGATATATACTCTTAGACTTATTGTATTATGAGTTGACATTCTGGATGTTATGTATCCTAGACACTTAGACTTATTTCATCTATTCTACTGTTCTCTTTGAGTTACTGTCTATCTATCTATCTTTCATTCTTCTACCTAGATGTGATTGAGATTGTATTCTGTTTGTCACCTCCATTCGGAGAGTATAAACTGTACAGGTACTTTTATATTGTTAGATGATTGACCTAGGACAGCGTTCTACCGCCGACACTGCGCGTAGACTGGACATACCCACTTCTCGTGCCCCTATAGGGTGCGGGTCGTGACACGTTTTTAGTGGTGCCCCATGCAGGTCGAGTTTATGTAGTGATATTCGAACTAGAGTATCACTACAGCCTGCGATAGGATTTGAGGAATAAGCTTAGTGAGAGAGGACTCATCATTGTTAGGATATCTTGAGAGATTTCTGGGATGACCCTTGAGAATCTCATTTTGAATTACGATTTAAACTCCTTTTTTCTTGATTGAATTTGATTTTGGAGGATTCACTGTAGAACTTTGAATCCTGGTGTTAGTTGATAATTTTGAAATTGTTGTAGCAAACCACGTTCCAAACTGGTGGAGGAGAATAGGGCGTAAAAATAACCCCAATGTACTCTGAGCGTAAAGCAGTAGATTAGGCGTAAAATAGTCCTGACATAGACTTCCCGCGTAAAGTGGTTGTTAAATAACCTTGAGCGTAAAAGCAGCTCAAATAGACTTTACGCACACGTCGACTGTTGAGCGTAAAGGCTCGTATAATCTTCGTACGTAAAAGAAGCCATAGTGTGAGCGTAAAGTAGCTCAATCCACACACTAAACGACAACATTGGTCTCTGTGTAAAAACAAATCCTTTGAATTTGTGATATATGCCATCATTAATATCTCCATGTCAGAGTTTGCATTAAATGCGAGACTTGACAGCTTTGTCCAGCGTAAAAGTGGCAAGCTTGTCCTGGGCGTAAAAAACCATTGTCTTGACCCTGGCTGCTTTTTTAGGCGTAAAAGTAATTAGCCTTGACTTGAGCGTAAAGAGACTAGCCTCTCTGTGGCGTAAAGGGGATCAATTTTGAGTGGAATGATCTATCACTTTGACTCTTTCTGTGAAGACTTTTTACGCTCCTACAAGACCCCCTTCAAAGTTTTCAAATATCTCCAAAATTTGAAACACTTTGAACAGAAGCGTAAAAGTTAAAATTTGATCAGTCAGCATAAAATTCGGGATACGCAACCGTCATTCGCGTAAAAGCGGGGATATCCAACAATCGGCGTAAGAATAGGGATATCCAACAGTCGGTTTTGAATATCTCTATAAATAGGTCTTTCCAGAGAAAGAAAACACTTTTACTCATCTTCTCAAATTCCTTTGCCCTTTCTTTCTTCAAAACCCTCACTTTGATCCGATGGCTCCAAAGAAATCATCCACCGCCAGCAACAAGGGGAAGAAACCTGCCGTCGATTCGTCGTCGACCGACCATGCGAAAACTCCCATTCAATCATCAACACCACATCGACAACCCAACCCCCGTAGCTCTGCCTATGATGGGTAAAACCCTATTCACTGGCTGGAAAAATCCGTCGAGGAAAGAAGATAACCCAAACTTTCAGCTTTTTACGCCCACGTTGTACGTGTTAGCGTAAAAACTGAAATAACAACATACGCCCACGTTGTACGTGTTAGCGTAAAAGATAAAAGAATACGCCCACGTTACACGTGTCAGCGTAGAATTTGGATTTACGCCCACAATTAATGTGCTAGCGTAAAACTTAACTACGCTCATGTTCGTACATGCCAGCGTAAAAAGTTATATTACGCTCACATCAACATGTGGTAGCATAAAATTTATCAGTCACTGAGAGACTTTGTAAAACAAAGACTTCATAAACTTTTATCAACTTTTAATAAGCGTAAAAGTCAATGTCTTAAAAAAATCTTCAAACTAATTTGATCTCTTTCTTCTTTTTGTCAGTGGATTTGCAGGCTCACCCACTTGCAGAAGTTTTTGGCTCATCGGTTGGTATGTTGGGTTCAAATTATCTGGAGAATCTGTCTCACGTAGCGTTTCCTCAATCAAACCCTGATTATCCTCTAGAGAGGGCACAATTGATAGCTGCTCAAGGGGATAGGATGTTGCTATCCATGATAAATGGAGAATTGTTGAGTTCACTAGATGAACAACACTTTGCAAAACCAGCCTTCCTGTTTGGGGATGCAATTGATTGTAAGTCCCAGACACACCCCAAGAAGGAGTCTTGGGTATTCAAATTTGGAGATAGAGCCATGTATCTTCCGGATATGGGCAGAGATTATCCTTTGTCAGCATTTGTCCATGCTACCCATCCTCGACAAATGTTGTGGAATTTGACTCCCAGCAATCATGGACGACCGGGTAGAATTATTTTCAAGAGAAGCGTGCCAATGATATGGGATACTTTGCTAGTGTTCCCAATGGAGGTGTTACTTCTATTTTTGGCCTTATGCCAGGCTCTAATCCTAGCGAAGATTCGGGTTTAATACAACTAGTACAAACCCAGATGTTTGTCAACAAATTTATGAGGGCTGCTGTATATATCCCCAAACAAACCCCAGACTGCCAGGATGGTTGACTCCATTCAACCAGAGCTGGATCCAAAATCTTTGGATGATGAAGAACTTTGAGGCAGAGTTGAAAGACATTGGCTTGTATGAAGCGGTAGCTTCCACCAGTCAGGGTATTCCTCCGAACGGAAACTTATTTCTGGCCTTGATGGAGATATATATAAGTTCAACTGGAACTTTTTCCACCCCGAAAGGCGAAATGGGTTTTGCTCTTCATGAGATGCAGTTTATCTCGAAGCTGCCAATGGGGGAAGCCCCATATGAAGAATACGTTCCCTCCAACAGGGAGCTTGCTGAAATCAGAGAAGTTAACCCTCAGTTGATCGAGGTATACGAAGAACTGATGTGTCACTACATGATTTGTACTACAATGCATGAAAGTACATCTCATTTGGCGTACATCAACAAGTGGACGACTTATCTCTTCTTCCATAAAGATAAGATATCCAAGGAAGACAAAGAAAGGTTTCAGGAAAACAAAGCTCCGGTAATTAACATAGATTCGACAATCCCCTCTAACAAAATTCGGGATATGATGATTACCTACAAATTCCCGAATAAATATCTGTCCACAAAGGCTGGGAATTCCCTGCCGGAACTGAAGCCTTGAGCTTCCTTAGATACGGTAGTCAGAAAATCTCCAAGAGAGCTTTACTGGCAGGCTTTCTTTCTTTATGGCTGAGAAGATGGGTTGTGTCGGGCATTGGTACTGTTGACAGAATCCATCGTAGCGTACTATGGCCAGCAGTACGCTTGGTTTTTAAAGTCAGAATTAATCTGCTATCGGCCATGGTGTGCCGAGTAAATGCAGGTTTAAGGACTTTCGGTGAAGAGATAATCAACAATGCTCCTCATCGAAATATTTTTCCCAGGGTAGAAATGCCCTATACTTATCTGATGGGCTGGTTATTGCACCACAACTGCAACCTGTTGCCACCGGGCCCGGAAGATAATAAGGAAGTCTTCCTTCAAAAATTTAGCAAAGCTACATGGACAGCTACAACTGTGTCGGACACCCGAGCAGTTCTGAACTATTCTTATGGTTGGAACTTCTTCTGTACCCCGCCGCAAGTTCCAGCAGATTGCTTCGGCGTTCAGTTTGAAGATGAAGTCGAAGGAAGAGTTGTATTGCCACGATCAGTCTTTAGATGGCTTCAGTGCATCAGACCCTCTCATCTGATGTACAGAAATGAAGATAATTGTGCGTTTGAACCATACCTACCCAGTAGGTTCGCTCGCCAATTTAGGTACGACCAACTTCATGTTGGTAATCCTTCGACTAGTTTCCGTCACTATGGGAAACTACTTGACGGAGCTAGGGGTTAGAGATATTTCGGCGCTGCTCGGACTGGTGCCAAATTTAGAATTTCGACCGCCACCAGCACTACAGAGCTACGTATACTCCATACGTATGCTCACTTTTATGCTTCAATTCGTTCTTTCACTCATGGCTACAATATGAGAGGTAGTCTAAGGTGGCCTAAAGAAGTAAATATTGAGGAGCCGGTCAGGATACCAGCAAAATCCCTGACAATACTAGCATTCCAGATCCCTTTCTGGAGGTTATCCCTACAGGAATTGGGGAACCTGCTGCAGAGCCTATTGTCATTGGCAAAGGCCGAAAAAGAAAACAAAGTCCAGCCGTCACATCTCCAACGAAAACTCCGGAAAAGAAGAAGTCTACCACAAAAGGGCCTTCCAAACCAAGAGCCCATACTCCGAAGATGACACTTTGATTGAAGAGGATCATCTTGTCGGTTCTTCTTCAGTTGATCCAGGAGAAGGGTCTTCGGCTCCTCCACCAGTAGTTGGATCAGAATCTATAACTTTTATCTCCTGGCCGTCTTAGCACATCACTCCATTTATCTTTGCCATCCAAGGCACAAGCTACAGAAGGTGCTACTACTGTATCCACCACTGATCAAGACCGCATCCCATCAGACGAACCAGCTCTTGACTTCGAGGATGATGACTGGGATGGTGATTATGATACATATCTTGAAAAAAACGCACTATTCCAAGTATTATACAAAACCTATACGGAATTATATATGATTTTGTATACTAACTTATTCTGTTCGTTTTGCAGATGTCATAATTGCACCAAAGCCTATGGCTCCTCCTCCTCAAGAAGAAGACATTTATGAGGAAAATAAGGAATCTGAGGAGGAAGCTTCTCCTTCAGAAGACGCAAACGCGAAGAGGAGGGAGTGCAAAAGCATGAGATGGAGCCTCAAGAAGAACATCCTCCATCATTTGTGGCACAACAAGCCCAATCTGAAGTGTCCTATCCTGCTGAGGACCAACACAAAGAGAAGACTACAGTCGACCCCACTGTAGGTGATGATGGAGCTGCTGGAGGAGAACCAGACTTGAACAAAGAATCAGCTGTAGAGAGTTTCACCACAACTGAAGCAGTGGAAAATCCTGCGAGCAAACGATTGAAGAAGATGCTGAAGGCATGCTTGAGCCACCAACAGAAAGTGGGGAAGTTATAATAACATCCTCTACTGTTGTTACTGATCCGGTACCAGTTTGACAAGCCAATGCCGGAACCTGAATCAGCTCCTGCAACTGTTACCACATCCATCAATATTACCGCAGCCAGAACTCCAGAAATGGCTGGAGTAACAAATATTGAAGATATGCTTCTAAAATTCCTGGAAACCAAGTAGCAGTGACAACAATAGCTCCATCTCAGCTTGTTGTTACACCAACGATATCTGCAGATATTGGAGATACAATCCCTGAAACTTCTTGGAATCAATTGGCTATGACGGTAGTAACAGCAACGACTTCATCTCATCCTGCCGTTGCACCATCAACATCTGCTCCCAGTTCCCAAGGAAGGGATCTGTTAGATATTGCTGTCACACCAAGCTCCAGCATAGAGATGAATCTCCTAGTTGAGATTTATACTGACACTTTTTATAAAACCCTGGCAACCCTGATAAAAATGGTCCTGAATAAGGGCATCGGTTATGAGATTTTGAAGACATCAATGGCTTCGACCATCAAGAACGTTGCTATGTTCAACGATGCTGAGAGAGCTGCAACATTGGAGAAAATTGTGGAAGATCTTGAACAGCCGATCAGAGAATATCTCAAGCTGTCAAGTAAGACTGTTGAAAGTCTCATCGAAGAGGAGTATGACACCTTAACAGCTGATTATCTTGCTCGGGAGGCTACATATAATGAATCTCTCCATGAACACAGTCTGAAGGTTGCCAAAAAGAAGGCCTTTTTGGCTGGAAGAAAGCCCGCTTTACATGGTCACAGAGTAGCTTATGATGCTCTGAATATAGATATTCAGAATAAAAATGATGAAATCTACGAAGTCGAGGCAGAGTTAGCTCGCTTGAAGGCCGAAAGGGAAAAAATGATCGAAGCTCGAAATCTACACCTCACCCAGAGCTCGATTTTAGAAGAGAAAGCCTTTGGGGCTGAATCGGCCATCAGAACCCTTGATGAAGCCAAAGAGGGTCTGATAATCACCTTCGCTAAACTTTCTTGTATTTACACCCCTGAAGCTTGACGTGCCGAGGCTACCAAGAATCATGAGCTCTCGTGGCAAACGGCTAGAAGAACTACAGAAGTTACTTCTAGATATTTCTGCTCCACCTTGAAAGAGCTCCTTGTAATCTTTTCTCCTATCCATTTTGCAATGTTTCCATAAGAAATGAATGAATATATATTTTGTGATCCTATCGTTTATTTGGAATTTTAAACAATAGGTATGAGATAGAAAATACTTATCAGAGGTTATAGGAACATGACAAGTCTTTTAAACTCAATACATTATATCTATCCAGAGGTAATATGGACATGATAGATAACGAAATCTTATTTTCTATTTTTAGAGTATACAATACTATCAGAGGTAATATGGACGTGACAGTCTGTAAGAACTCAAAGAAAAGTAGATTAATATCTATGCAGAGGTCAAATGGACATGATAGATAGGAAAAACAAGTAGATTTAATATTTATCCAGAGGTCTTGAGAACATGATAAATAAGAAATCCAATTAATCAACTGATAAGATAGAAGATTAATTTCTGTTTGAGAGTATGCAATACTATCAGAGGTAATATGGACGTGATAGTATGTAAAAACTCATGACCGGTAAGATAGAAGAAAGAGATAATAATCAGCTTAACCAAACCTTGGTAGCTGGGAAATAAGGAGATGGATGTCATGGAAGATATGCATCATTATTGATAAGAGAATGAATGAATCAAATATATTTTTCAAGAAAGAGGATATCATCCCAAGGATCATTCTCAAATGGTTCTGATTCACCATCAGTTTGAACCATATTGACTGAAAATACTTGTCCAGATTCATCATATGAGGAACGAGACATATCAGTTTCAATGAATTGGACTTCTTCTGAATCCGATGATTGCGAAGAGCTAGAAGAGAATTCTTCTTGTATATCGTCATTAAACATGTGGGACGGATCATATCCCAATCCATAACGAGTCTTTTGGTAAAACGGATCACCACATAATGGTAGTCGTCTACCCTTGCCTTGATTGAGACCTTACATAGTCTTCAAATCATATCTCATATTCTGGATAATCTTGATAGATTGTTGACTATATTTGTCAATTCGGATTCTTCCTTTGTCTTTATCTTTCAGCTCATCTGTCTGATTAACAGGGATATTTCTAGCCAGGCCAAACATAATTTGGCACTTGTTTTTCTTATCAGACGGAACCACGAAATAAGATTCTTCGTGACGTCTAAAAGTTACGCAAGCTTGTGATGAAGCGGCCACAGGTAGAAGATAAGGAGAAGATGTTAGGAACCTTTGAGCATAAGGTCCAAATCTACATGAGGAGGAAAATAATTTTCCTTATGATCGATGTATAAAGTTTCTTCTGGCTCAATGTCGTCTTTATATTGATGACTTTGATTATCAAAGATAAAGTCATTCTTTCGATAAACTTGACAGCCATATACTCGAAAAGGAAATCTTCATTGATATCAAAAAGTACAGAATGATCAATATTTACATCATTTATAATTTGACTGCTACGCTTCGGATTAATCATCAGTGGACCATTATCCGCCTTCTGCGTAGTTTTGCCAAGATTGACAATCAATGGTGGTTCTGGATCATTCGTACAAGAAGTACGCCTTTGACCTTGATCATAAAAGGTTGAACTTGGCTCTTAGCAGGAATATTTGTTGATTCCTCAGATGAAGTTTGATTTCTTCCTTTAACCTTGATTATCATAGGTTGATCATTGACAGATTGGGATTGGATTCGTCCCTTGACTATGATCTTCAAAGGTTGCTCCTCTGGCGGATCTTCATTAATAGACTGATCCTCAGTAGGTGATTGATCTTCAGCCATGTCTAATATCTCTTTCACATGCTCTTGTTTATAACCTTGAATCAGAAAAATAGGCTTCGACACCCTTGAAAGGATTGATATCAGCAAACTCAGTCTTCACAACTCCTTAGAAATCTACATACTTGAAGCATTGGTGGAGAGTTGAAGGTACAATATTGTGCTCATGAATCCACGGTCTCCCTAAAAGGATATTATAGGAGACGTCTGAGTTGATAACATAGAAAGTTACCATGGTTCGAAGATCACCAATCTGAATCTGCAGACGAATCTTCCCCAGTGGCTTGCTCTTGCCAGAGTTGAAACCGACTATCGTAGTACTAGTGTAAGTCAAATCACTAGTAGGAATCCTCAGGGGTCTTAGCATACTCTGAAGAATTATGCTAATTGAGGACCCAGGATCAATATAGATCCTGTCAATTTCAGTGGATCCAATATACCCAGTGTAGCACAAAGGTCTGTCATGCTTGTTATGCTTCAACAGCATATCTTCTTGTGTAAAGGTGATGTTGGGAATTCCTTCCATCACACTATGACATTGTGGACATGACACTGGTATACTATCAGGAGTCTTGAGTTGAGCCAAGCATGAATCTGCTTGAAGTAAAGCTTCACTCAAAGTCTCTCTGCTTTCTCTGGAAAGGCGAAGCAACTCAAATATAGATAGTCTAACCGGAGTATTGGCCAACTGAGCTAGAATATCAAACTTGTAAGGCGTCACCACCACCCCCTGACTGGAAGCAGACTTCAATGGGACGTCGAAGCGTACTGTTTTCTGTTTCTCCTTTTCAACCACAGAAGGTTTAGCAGGAACAGGAGAAGGTTGGGTTGGTAGTGTTTCCACTACATCTTCTGCTTCTTTGGAGGATCCCTCATAGTCTTTGTGGTACTCTTTTCCAGATCTTGTACCAGCAAAAGTTTCTTCTTCAGACTCAGGAGAAGGAAGTACCATATTACAGGATTTAGTCTTTCTTCCCTTAGCCTTCTTCTTGTGAGGGTTGTTATGAGAAACTTCAGAACCCAATCCAACAGTGGAGTTTTGATTTTGAATTTGTAAAGGAAGTCGTATTCCTTTATCATAATTCAAACCTTCTGCCTTTTGAAAGTCATAACCCATCTTCTTCATGAGAATGACAGATTGCTGACTATACAAGTGAGTGGGCAGCGGACTTTTGGCAGGTGTTTCAACAAGAGGGAAGAAATCTTTGTAACTATAGGAGAATAAAGCATAGATGTCTCTATAGCTATGGGAGGAGAAGGATTCGGGATACGAGGAAAAATCCCTGTCGGAGCTTTTTCATAAGCAGCAAAGACTTGTTGTGCCCGATATAAAGGAACACTGTTCATGGCTAACCACTGCTGATGAGTAAGCTTGAGCTTGGTAGGAGGAGCTAGACTTGGAGGACAGATGTTCAGTCCTTTCAGTCTATCTTCTAAAGGAAGGCCATCCCATAGATGATCCAAGTCATCAGGATCTGGAATAACATGGGAAATCATGTTGCAGGTTTTGACTTTCTTACCCTTCTTGGATTTCGAAGTTTTATCTTCATTTTCCAACTCAGGCACTAAGTCAGGATGTACCCACATGATTTCACCATTCTTTAGTGTCAGCGGCAGTAATCCTGCATTTTCTTCTCTGGCAGGCGGGATATTCACGATCTTCATCGTCGCCTTTGGAATTGGGATAATTCCATCTGGGACTTGCTGTGGAGGAAAATCTCTGAACTGAAGAGAAACCATATTGGTCGTAACCGTATGGTCATTATTGGTTAAAGCAATAGCACCACCATTTATCAGCTCTTGGATTTTCTTTTTCAAGACATAGCAAGCACTGGTAGGATGATTAATGTATCTATGATAGATACAATATTTGGGATTGTCTGTCAGATTCACCTCATTAGGCCTCTTTGGCTCCGGAATCTGAAGTTTACCACACTTCACCAGACATTGAAATATCCCTGGGATATCACTTTCGTCAAAGGAGTATTCTTCATTTGGCCTGGAAGATTCTTGATTATTCTACTACCAAAATACACTCATTTAGCGACGGTTTTTTAGCGACGAACTTTTTTCGTCGGTATTAGCGACGATTTCGTGGCCGCTCAGCGACTGATTTCCGACTATACGCATTTGCCATTTTTATTTTAATTTTAGGGGAGGAAAGGTCGCACATCCGTCGCTAGACTGTCGGTGTTATAGCGATGGATTTACCGTCGTCGCTACACAGTCGATTATTTGGCAGGAATTGTGTAGGAAATTGGCGGGACATGTTTTTGACGACTTAGCGACGGATATTCAGTCGGATAATCAATATTAGCGACTACCTGGCGACGGATTATTAGCAGTCGCGATTCCGTCGCTAAATTTACGTTCCAGACTTAAATAAAAAGGCGGGAGAACTTTTGGCATTCCCCCCAAATTCAATCTCTCCTCTCTCTCTCTCCTCTCTCTCTCTCTCTCTTTCTCTCTCTGTCCTCTCTCTCGCGCGGCTTTGGTGAACGGCGACGGCGTCCTCTCCTCTCTCTCTCTCCCCGAAGGTAATCCCCTCCTCTCTTCTCCCGAAGGTAATCCACTCTCTCTCTCTCTCTCTTTTCTCTCTCTCTCTTTCTCTTTCTCTCTCTCTCTGTGTCGCGGTGTCGACGTAGGGGCAGCGGGGGCGACGGGCTTGGGGATATTCGGGCTTGGGGCGGGGCGTCGGGGGCTGGGTGGCCGGCTTGGGGCGGGGGCGTCGGGGCCTGGGCGGCCGGCTTGGGGCGGGGGCGTCGGGGGCGGCTGGCTTGGGGGGGGGCGTCCGGGCCTGGGCGACGGGCTTGGGGCGGGGGCGTCGGGCCTGGGCGGCGGGCTTGGGACGGGGGCGTCGGGGGCTGGGCGGCGGGCTTGGGGAGGTGGCGTCGGGGGCTGGGCGGGGCTTGGGGCGGCGGGCTTTGGTCGGTGGCGGCGGGGGCTGGGCGGCGGGCTTGGGGCGTCGGGCTTTGGTCGGGGCTGCAGGGGATTTTGCTTATCAAATTCATCTAAGTTTATATATTGGCTAAATAATGTGTTATCCATATTGGGTGTTATCCATTAGTTTGGTGGTGTTTGGATTAGTAAATGTGAATATGGAGTTTGGGTTCATGGTGTATATGTTCACTGTGTCAAGGACAGTGCGAGTTCTTCATCTGCATAAGTGTGTTTGGGTTCATGGTCTATAAATCTAACTGTGATATACATATATGTGCCTATTATAATTAGCATGCAGGACGGCTTGGGATGTAATGTTTGATTGTAGACATGGTAGGAATTATAGGTAATTAATGCTAGTGTGACTAGACTAAGGTAGTGCTTGCTAGATAATAAGGACACTCTAGTATCCTAACCAAGTTAATTTTAGACTAGATATTTAGGATATAGCTCCCATATCCTAGAAGTGGACTCTTGTAATTTAGAAATAGATAGATTGATTCAGTTTGGTATCGGTATCGCACTATCGGTATCGGTATCGGTATCGCACTATCGGTCAAGGTTCACAATCGGTATCGGAATCGGTTTCGGACTATTCCTATGAGTATTGGTATCGGCGATATCGGTAGTATCGGCGGTATCGTATCGGAGTATCGGACTTTGGAATCGAAAAACAAATAATTATTAATAAATTATTTACATTTAAAAACATATTTTATACATTTAGGCATAATTTTAAGTATTTCAGCGTTATTTCTTAGTAGTTTTAAAATTATATGAAATAGTAGTCACCCTTACCGATTGGTTTTGTCGAATTGACCGGAACAAAGACCCCCATAGTCGGTATCGGTCAATATTTGGTATCGGTCGGTATCGGATCGAAACATGCCAAACCGTATCGGTATCGGCCGTATCGGATCGGTATCGGTCGATACTTTAAACCATGCTATCGGTATCAAACTATCGGTATCGGTATCGAACTATTATTAACAACTGTATTTATATTTTTCTCTTCAAGAGCTAGAATACTAGCAGATCCACCAGTTACATGATTATATACTAATTCTGTTTAGTTTGTCTTACTATACAGATTTTTACATCTAATCTGTGATGGATCGTTATTTCGTTGATCGTACATGGATGTACAAACGACAACACGAGAGCAGAATAGGTGTGAGTGACGATTTTCAGGCAGGCGTGGAAGTGTTTCTTAAGTATGCTATGAGCAAAGCTCAGTTTATGGACGGTAACAAAATCAAGTGTCCATGTCGTAATTGTCGCAATGGACGTTATGAAGAAGTGGTGAGTGTAAGAGATCATTTGACCCGTAAGGGTTTCGTACGTGATTATGGCCTGTGGTCATCGCAAGGTAAACTATATGCCGAAAGATAGGTTGCGAATGCTGCTACTTATGCTTTTGATGATAATACTGCAGCGGATTTTGTCGTCGATGACGACGAATGCTCCGTTGATTATGGAGACGTGCAGAACCTTGCACGAGATATGGTGTACGATGCGGCAGGGCCTAATTTTGATTCGGAGGATCCTAATCCCGAGGCGAAGGAGTTCTATGATATGTTTCAGGATGCTGAAACCTTTATATCCTGGTTGTGATCCACATTCCGTACTGTCAGTGACGATGCGGTTGTTGAACATAAAGTCCAATTTTAACTTGCCACAAACTTGCTATGATCAGATTACACAACTAATGAAGGAGGTGTTACCGAAGGAATCAAAAGAGCTTCCAAAAACTTCTACAAGTCGAAGATGATGGTCCGACAACTGGGACTGGGTACGACAAGATAGATTGTTGTCGCAACGGATGCATGTTGTACTACAAGGAGAACGAGGATGTAGAAAATTGCCGCTTCTGTAATGCGAATCGTTACAAGAAAGTCAGGGAAAAAGGAAAGTCAACTAGAAAACGACATCCTTACAAGTATATGCATTACTTGTCGATCACGAAGCGCTTGCAGAGGATGTATATGTCTCAGAATACAGCAGAACACATGACGTGGCACAACGAAAAATGCACAAAGGACGATGGAGAATTGTCACATCCTTCGGATGGAGAGGCGTAGAAATATTTCGATTTTTGCCATCCAGATTTTGCTACAGAGCCCAGAAATGTACGCATGGGGCTATGTTCTGATGAATTCGCCCCTTTCGGGCAGTCGGGATCTCAATACTCCTGCTGGCCGATCATTCTGACCCCTTACAATCTGCCACCATGGATGTGTATGAAGACTCCTTATATGTTCTTGACAGCTATCATACCAGGTCCCAAAAATCCGACGAAGAATATCGATATATTTACAGCCGTTGGTGGATGAGCTAAAACAGCTGTGGGAGATCGGCGTCACGACGTATGATATTTCCAAGAAACAGAACTTTCAGATGAGAGCTTCACTGATGTGGACAATCAATAATTTTCCCTCATACGGTATGCTGTCGGGATGGAGTACTCACGGCACCCTGTCTTGTCCGATATGCATGCAAAATAGTAAGGCGTTCCGCCTTAAGCATGGAGGAAAAACTTCTTTCTTTGATTGTCATCGTCAATTTCTGCCCGCGAGTCATCCTTGGAGAAAGAACAAGGACGCATTCAGAGCTGGAAAACAAGAATTTTCTCATCCGCCTGCCAGGCAGTCGGGATACGATATTTGGGAAGATGTAAAGGATTTTCCTACTGTAATGGAAGATCCATCGAACAATCGTGTCGATGGGTTCGGACAAACCCATAACTGGACCAAACGGAGTATCTTCTGGGACTTGCCTTATTGGAAAGATAATCTTATAAGGCATAATCTTGATGTTATGCATATCGAAAAGAATGTGTTCGATAATGTCTTCAATACCGTCATAGACATTAAAGGAAAGATGAAGGACAATCCAAACGCAAGACAAGACATTGTCAAGATATGCAAGCGTCCTTATCTGAACTTGATACAAAGGGGAGCTGCTGGACAATTAAGTAAGCCGATAGCACAATACACATTGAGCAAGGAAGATAGATTAATAATCTGCAAGTGGGTATCTACTTTAAGATTTCCCGACGACTATGTGTCGAATTTGTCTAGATGCGTTGACCTCAATGAACGCAAGCTAACGGGAATGAAGAGTCATGACTGCCACGTGTTTATGGAAAGATTACTGCCCATTGCTTTGAAAGAGTTGTTGCCTTCTGCTGTATGAGTTCCGTTGGCCGAACTATCAATATTTTTTAGGGATATTTGTTCAACTAAGTTGACTGTGCAACACATGGTTGAACTTGAGGAGAAGATTATCTTAACAATTTGTAAGTTGGAGAAAAAATTTCCTCCTGGCTTCTTCGACAGCATGGAACATCTACCGATTCATCTAGCATACGAAGTCCGTGTCGGTGCATCTGTTCATTATCGATGGATGTACCCATTTGAAAGGTACATAAATATCGATATAATTTAAGCTGAATTTCCATTTATTTTAAAATTCTTTCTTAATTCTCAAGATAATTTGTCTCTCTAGATACCTACACCATCTAAAAAAGAAAGTTGGCAATAAAGCTCATATAGAGGCTTCGATATGCGAAGCATATCTTATCGAAGAGGTTTCAAACTTCTGCTCCATTTATTTTGATACTCATGTTAAGACAAATCGAAATAGACCTCAAAGGAATGACGAGGACGTTGAGGATGGAGGAATATTCAATGTAAGGGGCAAGCCTGTTGGGGCTAGTAAAAGACGGTGGTTGACAGACGACGAGTATGATGCCGCTCACCGATATGTCTTGTTAAACTGTGACATACAAGAAGTGAGAGATTTGGAGAAGTAAGTCAGTACACTTGCACTCGTTATAATCTCGAATTTGATGAAGTAAGTGACTACACTTATATATTCTTATTTTCTCTAATAGTGTATTTAGAGATGAAATCAAAATGAGGAGACCCGATATTACTGATGAGGGACTTCAAAGAGAGGTTGATTGTACATTTCCGTCATGGTTTCGCAAATACGTAAGTAACTGTGATTATAATTGAGATTATTAATATATAATCTGAAACATTTAAATTATAAATTTTTTTTACAGGTTTTATTGCCTGAAACAACACTCACTCATGAGAGTGTTCGTTATCTGGCACTGGGACCGAAGAAGCAAATAAAGACTTGGCCAGGCTATGTCGTTAATGGCTTCAGGTTTAAGTCAACTCAGAATGCTATAAATATCGAATTTATCAATGACGGCATCAATACCAAGGATTCTGGTGTTTGCATAAGAGGCACCGTCTATGACGACGAGCCGGACTTTGACTATTATGGAGTGCTTCGGGATATTGTAGATTTACAATATACTGGCCCATATGATATGCATATTGTGATGTTCAAATGTGAGTGGTTCGATACGACACCAAATATCGGTTGGAGAATCGATAAACAATTTGGATTCGTCGATATAAATCATCGCAGGAGATATAGAGGGTCCGATACATTTGTGATAGCAAATCAGGCTGTTCAAGTCTACTATACAAGCTACCCAAGGCGTCGTAGAGATCGATTTGACTAGTGGGCAGTATGCAAGATTAAATCTAGAAATACATTCAACGTTGGAGACCCAGCATACCAAGAGGACCAGATCGAAAAGTCCCAATACTTGGGACAACACTCAGATACAATGGATGTTGAAGATATTGTTGAGGAAAATAGAGGGGAGGAAGAGGTTGATACACAAGACTTAGCTGTCAACTAGGGGAGAAAGAGGCGTCTTGTCCCAAATTTTGAGGCAGAAGAAGAAGAAGAAGAAGAATTTGATGGGATGAGGATGAGGATACAGATGAAATCGACGATGAAGATAAGGATGAGGATGAGGATGAGGAGGATGATGATGAAGACGAGGCCGAGGATGAGAACGAAGATGATGATTAGGTTAAATATTGTTGTATAGTAAAAACACTTCCAATTACGTGAATTAAGTTTGACCTCATAAAAGCAATTACGTGAATTCATGTTTTTTTCATTCGATTATTTACTTATTGCAGATGGCACTCCTAGTCTTTTTCGTCGCAGCGGCACTCGTCTCCCTACTGGTGGTATGTATTTTTAGTTTAGTTTTTTATATCCATTTACACTTTCATATTGTTAATTATGTGTATGTGTTCTATTTACAGGTCATGATGGCTGGCCGTGGTCGTGGTGCTGGTCATGGTAGTGGTGGTGGTGGTGGTGGTGGTGCGGGTCATGGTCGTGGTCGTACTGGTACTGGTGGTCGTGGTCGCATTCAGAGTTCCCGGGATGTGACCCCATCGAGCGAGCCCGACCCGGAGAGTACCCCGGGCACAGACGCATCCCGCCCTCGATCAACCACTTCATCGAGGCATCAGTCCGGATCTGCTAGCGGATCCGATCCGCTATCGGAACCACCAGCAGCGGATCCACCAAGGGATGCCCCAGTTACTGCACAGTGGGCCCCAGAGTACCCCCATACTCGGTTCCATCCGGTTACTGGGGAGTACATACGCGGACCCGCGGATCCTCCGACGGCACCAGAGAGGCCGAGAGGCGAGTTCCGACGAGAGCTATGACCCGCGGGGACCTCGTAAGTAAATTTAAGTTAATTTATTAAATTTCTTTCATTTATTCAAGTTAATAATCCAGTCGTTCTTCTTTGTAGGTTTTTTCCGTTTAATGTTGGCAGGGCCCTTGGAGAAATTATCAGGGCTAACTTCCACGGTCCCTACCTCAACTTTACGTCGGTGCCCCCAAACGTGCAGTACGTCTGGCTCGACGAGTTGAGGGTATATATCTATATTTTTTTGGTTAAGTCTATGTGATTTTTAATCAACTATTTTGTAAATTACGTGATAATTAATTTTCTGTGTTAGAGAACGTACTGGTGGCCCCTCCACCGCGAGGAAGGGATCCGCAGGACCTACAGAAGTGCACGTTCGAAGAAGATACGGGATATGATTCATGACCTAAAAATGGGGCATACGAGGCCGAATTGGATCCGGCATGATTATTATGAGGACCTCTTAGGCATGATGGATAACCCTGCGTACAAGGAGAAATCGGAGAAGGCAAAGGTGAACCGATCTGCCGCGGGCCTTCATACGGGGGGATCAAGGTCTCACGCAGCGACACTTGCAGATCTGGTGAGCAACCGTAAATTTATTTCACTATCGAATTAGGTATTATTAATTAAAGGAGTTAATTAGTTTCTATGCAAATTTCGTATGCAGGCCTAACGGGCGGTGAAGGAGAGAAGGGCGCCAGAATCGGTCACCATGCACGACGTCTTCCAGCATACGCACAAAAGACGGAAGGACGGGAGCTTCGTCAACGAGAGGGCCAAGGAGACTGATGTAAGTACTTATGTTTATGAGATTAACGTTAGAATTAAAAGTATTCGGACTATAACTTAGGTAAACTTAGGATTCACACTTAACTTAGTGAAACATAGGATTTAGATTACAACTTAGGTAAATCTTATAATATAAACACATTCATTTGATAGGCTGCGTATCGTGAGGCCCTTAGTCGGACTCAGTTAACTGACACCGAGGATGTCGGTGAAACGATGCCCTTCGGACGCCCTCTTCTTTGGCCGCTCGGAACGACTTGTTCGTAGATACCGTCGGCGGCTTTAAGAAAGGGTTCCTGTACGGAGTCGGCTCCCTAGGGCCATTGCATTTGGCGACGCAGAGATTTCCACCGACACCGCCTTCTCCCGTGGCCCGGACAGACGATGATGTTAGGTCGCAGCTTACGCAGCTGCACGAGGCGGTGTCGTCCTTGCGAGAGCAATTTGCCACGCACTTTCCGCCTGCGTCTGCTGCCGGTACGTCTGCTGATGGTGCTCGCCGTCTTCTACTGGTCCGTCGACTGCAGGTGTCGGTCCGTCTTCCGTGGGCCATCTTTCTTTCAACCCTGAAGCCCCTGTGCTATCGCCTACGGCTGTGACGACACTCCTGGATCTCATGTCCGTAGAGCAGCTTCGCCGACTTTCGAGCACTGTCTACGACGCCTTACCTCCGTACCTTGTGGAGGAGTATATGCGTCGGTCGAATACGGGAACGGACAATCGACCTCCTCCTTCTTAAAATGTTGTATTAAGAAAATTTGGATTATTTGTGAGAGCTTTGAACTAATTGTGCTATAATCGGCTTATAGCACCGGATATTATGTTACTTTAGGATAATTGATATTTATTTTCAATTAATTTGGTTTGGTCTGTGATTCTTGGATAATTGGTCGTATGTGCATATTTGGTCTATGTGATTCTTGGATAATTGGTGTGCATTAATATTTGGTCTGTGTGATTGTTGGATAATTGGTGTGCATTATATATTGGTTTGGTTTATGTATATATTTGTGAACAGGGAAAGTGCTACAATTTTTTTTCCCAAAAAACCCAGTTAGCGACGGACTAGTGACCGTTTAGCGACGGATATTCCCAGTTGCCGACGGATTTTCGACGGATAATCCGTCGCTATCTGGTGTTTTTAAACTGTTTCCAGGCAACGACGGGTTATCGACGGATTATCCGTCGGCAACGTTCTGGTGGTATAAGCTTCGACGGAATAGCGACGGAATGGCCGTCGCCAGGGCGACTAATAATCAGCCGCTAATCAGTCGCTCTATATGGCGACGGCGTAGCGACGGAAAATCGTCGACATGGTTCTGGAAATGCATAACATTTTCAGAACCATGGCGACGAATAATCAGTCAGCAATCCGTCGCTGTGGCGTCGCGGTAGCGACGGGTTAGCGACTACTATTCCGTCGCCATGGTGCTGGAAATGCCAAGCATTTCCAGAACCTGATCGACGGATAGTCCGTCAGAATACCGTCGCAAATCCGTCGTTAATTATCGACGAATACCGACGGATTAGCGACGGAACGATACGATCTGATACGCTCTTACGACGGGTTACCGAAGAAATTTACGTCGCTATTGCCTACACAGTTCAATACTTAATAGTTGAAGTGGACGACAGTCCGTCGGAAATGTGTCGCTAATGCTTCGTATTGTGACGTCGAATATCCGTCGCTATTCCGTCATGTGACGACAACTTAGCGACGGAAGGTTATTAGCGACGAGCTGATTGCCGACGGATTTTTTTGGCCAATATCCGTCGGCAATCGGTCGCTAATAGTAATTACCGTCGTCTTAGCGACGGATGTGGCCGTCGCTAAAACGATAAATTTTGGTAGTGTTCGGCGTCGTTTTGTTCTTGGAAAGATTGACCATAAGAGTATCTTTTCCCTTCACATTACGATTGTCAGGATTATTACTATGATTACTTTTCTTCCCTTTATCTTCTAAAGCGAAAATCATCCCATGCTCTCGAGCCAACCTACCATTGGTCTCGGCAGAAACTGCTGCTATGATAAACGAAGCTCAATCTGAGAATTGGGAACCCGTGAAAACACGATGGATGGTCGCAGATTCATCTTCCATGTATCAATCAACGCTGAATCTGGCATACCAGGAGGCATCTTTAAAGTAGCCTGTCGAAAACGTTCGATGAACGTCCGAGTATCTTCTTTCTCCTTTTGTTTGATTTCTATCGAGAAGGACATGTTCATGTCCATACCTCCTTCATAGAAACGGAAGAGAAACATTGCCTTGAATTTGTCAAAAGACGAAATAGAATTATCGGGTAAACTACGATACCAGTCGTAAGCTGAACCCGTCAGCACCCGATGAACACTCGAGTGAGAAGAGCATCATTTTTCTGCAAGTGTACAGTCATAATATCAAAGTAATTGATATATTGACTGGGAGATGCTTTTCCATCGAACAAAACCATAGATTGTGGCTTGAATTTCGGTGGAAAGGGTACATCATTCCAATGAGGAGGATAAGGTTGCTTGATCCCTAACCTCTGGAGCTGATCTTTGTGCCTCAAAACTTCAAACTGTGCTTTGAGCTCATGCACTGCTTGAATGGCTTCACTGGTTTGGGGAAGCACATTTGATTGAATGGTTGTTGGATGTACCGTAACCCCCACTGGAGGTGGTACATCTTCAGGAATGATAGGATCTGGAGATGCAAAATTTTGATTAACAGCAGGCTCTTGAATATTCAAGGGTATTTCAGCCCCTTGACTATCTTGAGTTTGTGCTGTTACTGGTACCGGTGTTACTACTGCCGGCTGAGCAGTTTGCTGATTCAAAATTATCTGATGCATGCTTTGCACCATGTTAAGCATGTCTTTCAGTGATTGCTCCACGGCAGTGAGACGTTGTTCCGTATTAGCAGATGACGTCTCTGGTTCATCTCCCACAGCGTATGATTCAACCTCTCTTGAAGATATAGAGGGATTAGTATAGAAGTATGAATCTACACTATCGGTGTCAGACTCAAAAGATTGAGTACCCCCAGCTTCTGAATCAGAAGTCTGCAATTGTCTTTGTTTTTGATCTAGTATTCTGATATACTCCTTCAAAGGAATCAAGAAGTCTGTTGAACTGTTGTTGACCTGGAGTTTGGGACATATTCCGTCTTGGATGTCGTCCTCTGTTAGTATGAGATGCCATGTTGACTGATGCATATGACAGCTCATGTTCTTGGTCTTCAGCTTGATGTTGAGGCGAATTAAAACTTAATCGATCAAAAACTGACCGTTTTGAAGCCGAACAACAACAGTTGATCACAACCTGGTGATATTCACAATGATGTTTTTCTTGGGGAAATGTCATCGGAGATTGTGTATTCTTACGCTTTTGCATTAGCAATTCACGTAAGTCAGAAGGAGTGGAGGGAGTAGTCTTCTTTATTACATTACGGGTAGAAAAACGTTTAGTACCCTGTGTATAAAGAAGATTACTGGCAGCATTCGCAGAACCAAATTGAACATTTCTACGCGTTTGGAGTTGTTTGCGTAAATCTTGAGATTTTTTAGCACGAAGGACTCCATTTTCATTGCGTGTAATTTGTAGATTTGGTACTTTGCGTAGAACAGTATAAGAAGGCTGTTGGTGTAAAACTGAAGTTTTACCAACATCATTTTATGCTGCACACGTTTAGGTACATCCACATTAGATGTAAAAACATCATTGCAAATTTTATCTACTGTCAAAGACAGGAGATTTACCTTTACGCGTAGAGCGTAAAAATTGGTTATCTACCACGTCACAGACGGGAGATTTTGTTTTACGCGAGGAGCGTAATTTATTTGGGCCTACCACGTCACCGACGGGAGACTGATTCTTACCCTCAGAAGCATTAACATTAGATTCTGTCGCATTACAAATGGGAGACTCATGCTTATACCTTGAGCGTAAAACTTGGTTCTTACGCAATGGGCGTGAAACCTGATTATCTTCACCGTGACAGACGGGAGATAAATTGCCACACGTAGAGTGCGACGCTGAAGTAAGGACTGTCTCGTTACAAACGGGAGCCCCTACGACAGGAGTGGGAAGAATTCCCTTATCATCAGAAGCAACAGAGAGATCAGAGGTCACTTTGGATTTAGGAATCCAAACTTTTCATGCTTTGCGAGACTTTTGAACATTGGAGCAGCGAGAACCACCCCCAGTTCGGAGCATTTCTTCATAGGCAGTCTGGTCGAAGTGCACAACCAGAGTCTTCTTGGTCGAACCGACCGAAACATCATCATATTGAGCAATTGCCTCCTCGTCAGAGGAGAAGGTCGTCTCCAGCAGAGTCGCCATTTTTGTTTCACTTAACAAAATGCCAAAAAAAAGGAAATTGGCCTTTGAAAATAAAACGAGAAAAAGTACAAGAAGTACAAATTTGATTCTGGGAAAGTATTGCTATGGAAGTCTAATTCGTAAATGATCACTTTGTTCCTTGGACCATATGATGATGATGAAGATCACTGCTTGAAGTAGAACAACTGGAAGAACTAAGTCACCAGAAAGATATCGACGCACTTGGGCACTGATGGCGAGGCCGAATGCTTTCCTGCTTTGCTTCACTCTGTTCTGAAAGAAAGGTTGAAGAAGAATGCTCTGGAGAATCAAAATCTCTAAGTTCTGATCTCTGTATTCTCTCCTGTCTCTGTGTGTCTGTCTTATGAGAAAATAAGTCTATTTATAGACTTGGGCTTTTGTACGTAAAAACTCAGCAAAAGTTCCATCTTTACGCTAACAACTGCCACCCACGACTGAAGCCATCCTCTGTATATGTTGACACGTGTTCCATCATTTCAGTAAGAATAGGATGCATGTACACATGTTCTTCGAGAAGAATGGCATGAAAGCCACGTAAGCAAACCACGTTCCAAACTGGTGGAGGAGAATAGGGCGTAAAAATAGCCCCAATGTACTCTGAGCGTAAAGCAGTAGATTAGGCGTAAAATAGTCCTGACATAGACTTCCGCGTAAAGTGGTTGTTAAATAACCTTGAGCATAAAATCAGCTCAAATAGACTTTACGCACACGTCGACTGTTGAGCGTAAAGGCTCGTATAATCTTCGTGCGTAAAAGAAGCCATAGTGTGAGCGTAAAGTAGCTCAATCCACACACTAAACGACAACATTGGTCTCTGTGTAAAAACAAATCCCTTTGAATTCTGTGATATATGCCATCATTAATATCTCCATGTCAGAGTTTGCATTAAATGTGAGACTTGACAGATTTGTCCAGCGTAAAAGTGGCTAGCTTGTCCTGGGCGTAAAAAACCATTATCTTGACCCTGGCTGCTTTTTTAGGCGTAAAAGTAATTAGCCTTGACTTGAGCGTAAAGAGACTAGCCTCTTGTGGCGTAAAGGAGATCAATTTTGAGTGGAATGATATATCACTTTGACTCTTTCTGTGAAGCACTTTTTATGCTCCTACAATGCAAGCTTGGGGGTGTCCACGTGTCCAACAAATGGACACAAAGTGTCCAAAACCTCACGAACACACTGTATCAGTGAACACATGGTCGTAATGTGTCTCCGTGTCCATTTTGGACACGAAAAACACCTCAATTAGGGTTAGGGTTTACCTTCAGTCTCCTCGCGGTGGTGGAGGAGAAGGGGCTCGCGGTGGAGGAGGAGGAGGTAGGGGTGAGCATTATTCGGTTTTGGACCGAAAACCGAACTGAACGAACCGAATAAGAGGTTCGATTCGGTTTTAAAAAAAATCGGTTCGGTTTCGGTTTTGAAAATATTAAATTTTCTTATTCGGTTTCGGTTTTGGGTTTAGGTTTCGGTCCAAAACCGAAAACCGAATAAGAAAATTTAATTATATATATATATATATATATATATATATATATATGTGTGTGTGTGTGTGTGTGTGTGTGTGTGTGTGTGTGTGTACTATATAATAAGTATTAATATATAGGTACATACTAAATATATAGGTATATACTAAATATGTCTATGTATATTTAGTTACTATATATAATAAAAAAAAAGCTCAAAAAAATTAAAAAAATAAATAAAAAAACCGAACCGATTTAATTCGGTTCGGTTTGATTCGGTTTTGGGCCAATTCGGTTCGGTTTCGGTTTTGCTTATTAGATTTTGGTCCAATTCGGTTTTGGGTTATTCGGTTCGGTTTAAACACGAATAAACCGAATGCTCACCCCTAGGAGGAGGAGAAGGGGCTCGCCGAAGGGAGGAGAAGGGGTTCGCGGTGGAGGAGGAGGATGAGCGCCGGAGGGAAGGGGGTCGGGCTGTCGTCGAGGTCGGGGAAGAGGGCGGGGCGGGAACAAAAAATTTGGGGAGAGGGAGAAATAAAAGTCGAACCGAGGAAACCCTTTTTTATCAGAAATTAGCGACGTCCGCAATTACGTCGCAAAGCGTCGGTATTCGTTTAATATTCGGCGACCTTAAAACCTTTGCGACGCTAAACGTCGCTGAACTAATAAAATTAGCGACGTTTTCGACAAATCAACGATGTTGTTTTTTTATTACACTAAAGGTAGTCGCATATGTCGCTGTTTGTCGCTATCAGCGACGTATTGTGACGCATACATTCGGAGTCGCTAAATCCAAAAATATTAGCGACTTTTAAGTCGGCGTCGCTAATTTCGTCGCTGATATGACTTATTTTGGTGTAGATCATCCGGACAGACACTGGACTGGCGCTATTACAGTCTCATTATATTGAGAAAATGATCACTCGTTATGGGTATCAGGATCTTCCAGGGATTGATACGCCGTACAAGTGTGATCTGAAGCTGAAGCCTAATTCAGGGGAAAGCGTCAGGCAGCTGGAGTATGCAAGCGTAATCGGAAGTTTGATGTATGCTACTACTGCACAAGGCCTGACATAGCTTTGCCGTGGAATGCTGAGTCGTTTCACGAGCAACCCAGGTGCTGAACACTGGAAAGCTGTGAAACGGGTTATGAGATATCTCAAGAAGACTCAGACATATGCACTGTACTACAGCGGAGATCCGCCGGTAGTGGAAGGCTTCAGTGATGCCAGCTGGTGCTTAGAGGTGGAGAGCGAGAGGTCCACAGGTGGATTCATTTTCACAATGGGTGGAGCTGCTATATCGTGGAAGTCGAAGAAGCAGACTATGCTCTCGCGGTCATCCATGGAATCTGAGTTCTTTGCACTTGATACCGCATCCGAGGAAGCAGAATGGCTTCGGGAGCTCATGTATGATCTTCCAGTGGTTGGGGCACAAATACCGGTAATACCGATATACTGCGACAACCAGGCGACTGCGGCGGTGGCATCAAATGACCTCTTCAACGGGAAGAAGAGGACTGTGCGATTGAAGCACAGGGCAGTACGATCTTATCAAGAGAGGTGTTATTGCAGTGATTGATGTTCGGAGTCAGGAGAACCTGGCGGATCCGTTCACCAAGGGCCTCAAGCGCCAGCTGGTCGACGACAGCTTGTAAAATGGGCTTGAAGGCATTCTGATATTGTATTATTGTATTCCTACCATAAAGTTTTATGCTAATAGTTCAAAGATTTATCTACTAGGCATCTAGCTTTTGGTTCAAGGGAGGACCACTAATCGAAAGAATATCAGGAACGGTGGGTACATATTCTATTGGGCATGGAGAGGTTACGGACCTATAACCACTGTTGTCTACTGTTATTTTCTGCGAAAAACGGTTCCTGTGGGAAGGTTGGCTTAATTGTCTTAATGAGTTCTCAGGCAGAGTGAATGCCTGGTGTGCTTTACAGGAAGCACGGTAGAGCAGCACTACAAGGAGTGAAACTCCATGCTACAGTAGGGTGACTCCACAATGAGGTTCCTATATGTGGGGTGCTGCCCAGGAATAGGATAAAGCCTCGGCTTTGCAGGCCAAGTCACAGCGGCGTAACACCGCAAATAGCAGTTAGCCTAATGCTGTATATTAAGATAAAGAGGGATGTAGTCAGCACTACAAAGAGGAGGAGTTCCTATGTTACAGTGGCACGACACCACAATGAGGTACCCGGTTAGGGATAAAGCCTCGGCCTTGCAAGCCATGTCGTTGCGGCGTAACACCGCAAGGGAGCCTAAGGCTTCATGCTGGGTAGTTTGGCACTACAAAGAGGCAGTTGCCTCATGCTACAGTAGTATGACACTACAAAGGTTCCCAGATATGGGGTGATTCCCAGAGAGGGGTAATGCCTTGGCTTTAAGCCATGTCATAGCGGCGTAGCACCACAAGGGAAGCGCAAACGCTTCATGCCATGTCTCTTTATAATGAACTCACCTATAGTGTATGGACAAAGAGATATCAGGCCGTCTCTTGAGGGTAAACTTGTAGACGCCCAAAATTATACACTGAAACCAGGCTGGCACAGGGCCTTTAATGTGTGGCCAGAAGCACACGTAACTACATTATGCGAGTGGAAAGAATTTCAGCTATGATGCAGAATTCAAGGCTTAGTCCATTCTTGTATTATAGTCTGTTGTTTGACCCACACGGGAAGATTCAAGTCGTAAGCGACATCTCTCCTAATGCATGATGGACAGTTACTGTGGGGAACACTTATACCCATATATAGAGATATGTGGGGGATTGTTGGAGTTTGGTCTTTTTTCTAAGTGAATTTTAGTCCCACATCGGCTAGACCAAAGGAGTTGTATCTCTATATAATAGCTTTCCTATTTTAGAGATGCACATGTGGTGTGGAGGTGCACATGGGTGTGCCATGTGGGGTTATTTTTCTAATGGGAAAAAGGCTAAATCAACAATAAAAGCATTCATGCTTTTTCTCTTGGAAATTCGTTTCCATGGGAGCTAAGCCCCGTAGGGGCTTAGCGACTCGGACTCGGACTCGGGCTCATGGGCTCATGAGGCGTAATGTGGCATTTTGTTGGCGCACTTTGCACTTAGCACGTCAGCATCATCGCTAGGCGCATAGTGCGCTTTAGTTGCGCGAGCCACTTGCGCTGCCACGTTGCGCAAGCCCAGTTGCGCATGCCCAGTTGCGCAAGCCCAGTTGTCCTGCCCAGGTGCGCGCCCAGGTTGCGCTCAGGTTGCGCTTGGGTGCGCTGGGTTGAGCTGGGTTGCGCAGGGTTGCACGGGTTGTGCTGGTTGCGCTGCGTGCGCAGTGTGCGCAGTGTACGTGCAGTGCGCGTAGTGTGCGCAGTTCAGTGCGCGCTCTGTCGCGCAGAGTACAAGGAGCGCTGGGTGTGCGCAGTTGGCAGCAGAACGTGCGTTTGCATGTTCTGGGCGGTTGCTACATGTTCGGGGTGGTTATTACCACGTCCCTAACTTTGTGGCAACCGACCAGTTGCTGCAGGGCCTATATAAGGCATCCTCTCTCTCAAGGCTGATACACAGAATAAAAAAAGAGAAGCCACCACAGAAAGTTTACGATGTGTTCTTTAGCACAAGTAAACAGAGAATTCATACGTGTTCTTTAACACAGTTCTGATCGGAATTTGCTTGCGATTCCAGCAGCCTTCGAGAGAGAGGAAAGGCGTCGCACCAGCGTTGCTTTTGCACGAGAGTTCGTGTCCATCCGAGGAGTCAGAAGAGCAGGAGTGTTCCAAGTTCTCCGACGAACTTGCTGGTTCCTGGAAGCTGTTCGTGTATGGCGAATAAAGCTTTGAGCAACGGTGATCATTCATCCCAGCAGGCCATCTTTCATATTTTGCCTGTCATCTTCTTCGCTGCTGTGATTACGAAATCTTTTTAGATTCTCGTAATATCATAACGATATCTTTTTAGATCTTCGTTATACTTGCGCAACCTTCCTAAAAGTGTTGTGTTGGAACATTGTTTTTATAATTGTTTCATATTCTCAGTTTTCCATCGAAAAATTGTGCCCCAGCAATAACATATATATATATATATATATATATATATATATAATATATATATATATATATAAAGCCAATGACCCTCTAGTCTAGTGGTAGTGGTGAGGCATGCGGCCCGAGTGGTCAGGAGATCGTTTTCGGTGGGAGCGTTCCCCACAATTACCTAAAAAAAATGAAAAAAATAATTATAAGAGAGAGAGATATATAATTAGAGAAAGAGAGGTGTATATTTATGCAAATGACCTCTATCTTAGGGCTTGTTTGGATCAAGTTTTTGTATTCCTAGGAATAGGTTTTCAATTCCTTTCCCATGAGAGGAATAGGTAGTTCAAAAATTTTAAAAAAATTCTCCATGTTTGGTTTACAAAGGATAGAAATATTAATTAATTTAGTTTTTCTTTAATACCCTTTCATTAATTTTGATGATTTACATGTTTGGGATAGAAGTTAAAAATTTGAAAATAAAAAGAGGGTATAACCGTCCAAACAAAGTAGTCAAGCATCATTCCTAGGAAAGCAAATTTATTTCAAGGGGGAGCTTGGGAATAGCTTTCCCAAGTCAATGAGAATAGCTTTCCCCCCTAACCCTCTCATATTCCCTCCTCATTCCCAATCCTAAACATACCAAACATGGGTAAGAAATTCAAAACCCATTCCCAAACCACAAAAACTTGAACCAAACGCCCCCTTAGTGGTTAAGAGAGATGCACGCGGTCCAAGTGGTCGGAGTTCGAGCCCGGTGGAGGCAAGTTCACCACAATTACTCGTTGCTTAAAAAAAGAAGAAGAGAGAGGTGTATATTTTGTTTTTTTTATTTGAGATGTCCGACGATACGCACAAAATTTAGTACACGCTGTATTGCATGTATGTTGGGCCCACCATCCTCAATTTTTATCAAATAAATGAAAGAAATAATATGCTTTCGTTGCTCGATCCATTGATCTTTTGTCGTCCAGTCGAGATCTTATACTTCTTATAGGTAATCACAAAAGCCACACGAGAGTCGGGTGAGGGGTGTACATAGTTAGAAGAGAGAGAGAGAGACAGGTCCGGTCCTATACTTTATGGGGCCTAGAGCGAAATCTAGAAATGAGGCCCTTTTTACCTTTTTTTTTTCTTCCACAACTCTATAGACTTTCACACTAAAATGCTTTCAATCTCTACATCCTTCATTAGTTTGGTTCGACTCATTTATTAATTGAGTACATCTATTATTGTGGACAAAATGCTAAAAAAAACTGGTACGCCAATTAAAATTAGTAATTATTAAATTATATACTAATTTAATCCAAACTAAAAATAAACAGATATAAAAGAAAGCAAGAAGTCTACAGTGTAGTTCTTTGTTGGTTTTGGTCACGAAAATTAAGTAATCAACTCACAACCTTTTCTTTGGCAAAGCTTGCAACAAAAGAAAAGGAGAAGATAGTCCCTTCTCCAAGGACCAGGACAGCAAAACTCAAAAATGATGACCCGTGATGTGACTACTGACTTGCTAATCCACTTGTTTGTGTCAATGCGTATATCATTAACCAAAGGTCCAAAGGGACCAAAGCTTGCAATCAAAATGTTTATAGGAAAAAAAATCAAGTAATCAAAATGTTTTTGGTCCTTCTCCAACTCCAAGAGTCAAGACCCACGTGACTTTACTGTCCTACCCTACTGTGTCTCTACACACAACACTAAGTATACATATATTTTCACATTGCTAGTGTAACATAATTCCTCTTTGAGCCTTTCATACCCGGTAGTGGTCCATCGCAGGAGTAGATGGCCGACGCCGTCGGAACCTCGGTCCGGGAGAGAGAGCAAAGAGTGTGTGTGAGAGAGAGAGACTAAGAAATATTTATGGCAATTTTCTGTGTTTTTCAAAAAAAATCAGCTATTTGAGGCGGTTTCCATTTTTTTCGGCCGTTTCAAATTTTTAAGGCAATTTCATTTTTTTCCGGAGACGAAGAGACGTAATACTTATGTGACTTTTTTCCTATCCAGAAGTTTTTAGATCTGGTTTGATTTGCTATAGTTTTTTGGCCTTTCTTTCCAAAAAAAAAATTATTTGATGGTGGTTTATTTATATTTATGTAAAAATCGGGGGCCTTAAATAATTGGGGGCCCAGGGCGGTCGTCCGCTCGCCCCTGCCCTGGGCCGGCCCTGGAGAGAGAGAGAGAGAGAGGGGGAGGGAGGAGAGAGGAGAAAGAAAAGTGTATATAAGAGCATCTCCAACCCTATTGTCTGTTTTGTGTGTGATCCTATGTGGCATGAAGGACAAGACAATGTTGTATAGGTGGCAAGGTTATATTCACAAATGACAATGGATTTAAAAAGTCATCTCCAATGCAAAAGTATTGAGAAGACAATACAAATAATTTTTACACTTCCAAGACAACTTTACTCTTCTACTTTTTTATAAATATTTTATTCACAAATGATGATGTGGACATAAAGACATTGTGAAGTGCATTGTCTAGATCTAGACAACCAACTTCACATTGTCTTTGCCATGTCATTGCCATGTCAACCACACTTATTTCACATTTGCATTGGAGAAGTATTTTTGGAAAAAATGGTTGTCATTCCTATGTGGCAACCATTTTTTTCAAACTCACAATAGGGTTGGAGATGCTCTTAATTGATGGCATTGACATGTAAGGGGAGTAGTTGACTAGGAAACATGGGTGTGACAGTATGGGTGTTCTCTTTGATATAGAGGGGACGGGACCAAGTACTTTCGACACAGTGGTCATTGCACCAACTTCTTTACTATATGCAAGGAAGGAAGGTTCCAGAAGCTCGCTAAGCATTTTTTTGAGTGACGATTGCGTGCGCGCTAAGTCAGCTTTTGCCAACCATAATTGAATTTTTTTTTTTTTTTTTTTAACAATGTTAGGATACTACTGTTGCAAAGCCCGTCGTCTATTAGTTTGTTCAGTTTTGTTTGGTGGTGTCGACCTCTATTGTTTGGTGCAACAAAGAACTTGTGACAAGGAAATACATCAAGATTGAACTAGTCCAGGCATCTTCTCTCCTCTCAATCACCTATATAACTTCAAGTCTTCCAACATTTTATTCTAAATCTCATTCACATTCCGCCGCTGTCGGCGTCGTCGAGCAGGAACAGATCCAGAGAAATTATAGTTAAGGTAGACTACTAAACTTTTGGGTTGGCTAGAAGTAGATAAATTCATATAAAAAACAAAAAAAAAATGTATAGACAATTTTTTTGGTGGGCTCCAGCCCACCCAACACAGCTTTGGATCGCCCATGTCGTCAAGAATCGTCAACTTAACATTTTTATGTGAGTGTCCTGTAAAAAGATTTTCAATTTCGAATCTTCGTCTAGTTTTCGATAGAATATTAGTTAATGTATCATGCTGAACGCAAATGAAGTTCAATTGATATCCATAATTATTAGAGTTTTTTGTTGCATAAAGAATAAGCGGACTAAAAGTTCACTTACTATTGTGAATTTGTTGCCGATTGGGAGTTGGTTGGGCAACAAAGAACTCACTCGGTGGCTCAGAACAGTCAATTGTAATTCAAAATGATGAATGATCCACTTCTATGATCAAACTTGGTTCACACTTCCCAACTGTGATATTTCAAGGGCTACAAATCAATTGATTACTTCAAACATTACGTTCAACCAAATTAGACACGGTCACGGAATAATCCCAAGGT